>KI915052.1:1887486-1920268 GCA_000473445.2 Anopheles farauti
ATTAAATATAAATATACACAATAATAAAATGCCTCTCAGCTTCTTGCCACTCTTTTTATTATTGTACAAACTATCCCAAATCGGTATAAAAATGATAAAACAATTCCAATATCAATAATCGTTCACATTTGGAATGTTTTGCATGCCCGGCTATGCACACCCGAGCATCCCAAGCCCGTGCGAGTGAGCCTCACCTCGCACAGCATAAGGGACATTCTAGTGGGGAGCTGTAGCATTCCCACCGACCGTAGCAAAATCCATTCCATCGTAATATGCTGTGTCATAATAAGGGAAAAGAACAAGAATGAAGGCACCCATCATCGTCAATTTAACCACCCGGGGTGAGGCGGCTGGGCTGGTGGAAGGCAGCGAGCCGGGAACCATGTCGACCCCAAGCCCAAACGGTAGCTTCCACGTTGGCTCGGTGTGGAAGAAGCAACCAGAATGGTAGCGATACAAAGTGGAGAAAAAAAAACTCTAACTCCATCCCTCACCGAAGGGATGAAAGCAACTCGGTAGCCAAGCACTGACAGCTGTTACGGGCCTATTTATGAACCGGAATCGGGCTCGGAACGATACGACCAACGCACACTCGGCCCATTGCTTTCCACCTTTTAATGCCGGTTCAGATCTCATCGATATCTTGGTTCCACCGAGCGATACTGCGAGCATTGAGTGCTCCTGGCAGCTGAGGGAGCATCCACGGAGCAGGAGATGAATGAATGCCCCGGAGGAGATGGTTTTACGAAGCTGCGATGTCTTGTTGTGTACCATGTGCGCAGGTAATAGGGAAGGATTTTTCTCTCCCACCCCACCCTGGAGCTCACGCGAACCTGTTCGGTGCGGTTCAATAAGCATCCACTGATTGGGGTGAAAACAGCGTTTCCATCGCACAAAAAAAGCGAAGGCGAGCGTGCGCGATCGAACGTAAAGGAAAAAAAAAACACACGCACACGAGACGTTTAAATTGACTTCATTAATTTATGCTGTTACTTCCAATAATTCATCGTGATGGCAATACAAATGCGATTAAGCACTTGACGGCTTGTGTGTTGCACGGTGTACGGAATCGGTTTCATCGTGCGATGGTTGCAAATATGTGTGGGAAGAGTTTTTGTTGTGCAGGAAAAGAGATGATGATTCCAAATATTCATATCCTTTAGTGTTACGTTCTTGGAAAGGAAGAATAGATTTCTTCAGTGTAGCATAACATCAGGGCTCAACAATGCGTGTATTCGGTGAAGCTTCAACCAGCTAAATGATCTAGTTAAAGCTTTGTTTAGCGTGAGTTTTGTATTGAAACCTTTCCTCACCGTGTGAGGAGGTAAATATTTCAATCAAATTGTTTTATTTTTTCTACTTTGCCTTCATGTAAATTTTTCTTTAAATTTGAAACTGAAAGAGAACTTCTTAACCAAGTAAAAATATAGATAAATTTAAAATGTGCAAACATTGTACGTAAGGACATTTTATAAATAAAAAAAAATATTAAAGGAGTTTAAAACATAAAAACAAATAAATTTTATGAAAATAAAACAGTTGATTTAAAAAGACGTCAAAAAATCGATGAAAAATTGTATTCAATACGAAAAATTATTTTTAATCAATATTCTCTTCCTGTAAATTTCCGTTCAATATTTTTAGTGAGAAAACATGAGGCTTAGTCCAAAAATATTTTCTGTAAAAACATTTTGCAAACGAGAAATGAAAGAAAATATGTTCGCAATAAGTACAACTGAGTAAAACAAATATTTATGTTATTTCAATTATTTTATCATAGGAAACAGGTGTTTTTGTAGATGTGCCCGTGGGATTTAATACGATTTTTCAAACTCTCCATGGAGAATTAGAAACTATTCATGACGTGACAAAACTATTCCAGGTATGCATAACTAAACATAGAACCAGTAAAACAAAGAGCCTTTTCTACCTTTCCCGGCACCCAAACACTCGCATTATGGAGCTAATTTTTGAAATTACTTCCCCAAGTGGCTGCGTCCGTTTAAAACGTTACGAAACAACACAATAGCGGCCCCGTGTTTAGCTTGTTGCCTTAAAATCCCTTTACCCAGCACCCATTCCACTTACAGCTCGGTCTGAGCCAGTTTACCTAGCCCACGTTGGCGTGTAACGTCGACGTGTTTGCTCGCCGATGCGTAAGCATAAACCAAACAGAGGCCGCGGCTGATGTTTTGAGTTATTTGAGTGCGCGAAGCGTTGCGAAAATAAACATAATCCCATATCCTGCGTGCTTATCAGCGGCCGGGCCGCCCGCGTAGTCCTCGGGCGTATGGAATTGTTTCCGTACCCTGCTCCTCCTGTGGGGTGGAGTACCGGAAGGGTGGCAGGGTAAACAAAATGAAAACATTCTTTTTGGGGAAGAAAAACCCTTGCTGAGTATGAGTTTTTTACCAGTCGCTTGGGCTGCAGCTTCGTTTGCGGTCGGTGCCTAAATTCCGCAAATCCAACCATAAAACCCTGGCCCGCGTTCGTTTCCATTTAAATTCTTTTTCGGCACAATGCCCGAACCGGGCGCCCTGTTGAGGTTCTGCTCAACAGGGCAAAACGAAAGTGAAAGCGACCTGCAGCTGGTTTCTTCCAGGTTTCGGGAAAATCCTTTTCCCTGTGCAGAGCAAAAAATATATTACTACCAGTTTTAACTGCCATCGAAGGAGGCACCTAAAGCAAGAGTGAGAGAGAGAATGTGTGAAGTCAAGAAAAAATTCACAAGAAGCAACCGCTCGAACTCTCAAACACACCCGGATAACTCCATCACCCCGGGAGTTATTTTGCTTATGATTGAAAAGTCACGGTTCGTTTGCGTACATCCCTAGGTAGGATTTGCGGAGCTGCTGGATGCGTCCCGCCGGGTAACGAGGTGCCTTCGCGTTGGATCTTCAAAAAAAAAAAAAGAAAAAGAAAAAGGATGTCTTGGCAAGAAATGCCTTCGGGACGCGTTAGGGACACACCTCGCGCCAACGAAAAACGGTTGGTCGTTGCCTTCAGCGAGCTTTTATTTTGCAAAGCGAGAGCAAAAACTTCCGTCCTATCGTTACGAAAATCTTCGTCCTTATCCTTACTTGCGTTTTTTCGGGGTTTTTTTTTCCTAACGGCGGCAAGAAAGACATCCTTTCCAAAGACCTACCGGTTTGCTGCCGGTGACTGTCCCACGTGTGCTGGGACACTTCCTCTCAACCGCCATTCGCGTTGACCTTCGGTGAACTTTGGGCCAAGGAAGTGGATAGTGACGCCGTTTCGTCGTTTAGCTGGTCCTGGCACGGGGTTTTCGGAATGCCCCGGTTAAGAGGGGTCGTCCTGTAACGGACTCTTCGGCGAAGTTGGAAAGTTCAGACACAAGAGGCCGTGGTGAAAAAAATTTGTGACCGGTCAGGACCGTTGGAAGTTGGAACGATCGGAAGACTTGAACCTTACAGCGCGATAGGTACGTAAAACCGGTTCCAGAATAGACGTTCTGGCGGGAAGATCTAGGAAATGCATTCCAAAGGGCAAGACCTCGCTGAAATCCTCAACTCTAGTGCTGCACACTCTGGACATACATATAGGACATAAATATAGGCTCCAGAATAGACGTTCTGGCGGGAAGATCTAGGAAATGCATTCCAAAGGGCAAGACCTCGCGGATTCCTCAACTCAAGTGTTACACACTCTGGACATAAATATAGGATATAAATATAGGCTCCAGAATAGACGTTCTGGCGGGAAGATTTTCGAAATGCATTCCAAAGGGCAAGACCTCGCTGAAATCCTCAACTCAAGTGCATTACACACTCTGGACATAAATATACAGCTGTTGTTTTTTGTACAGTTGTTGTTACACACATGTTATCACATGTTATCAGACTTCCGGAACTAGGAGCAAACCGATAACATGCTGACGTGATCCACTTCACGGTCAGGCCGATGACGTCAGGCACCTATTACGTCAGGCACCACGAAAGTAGCACAGCTCGTAGCTAAACTTTTCGTTCTTCAGCTTCTTAATTGCTGACCACTTAAGCCGCACCACTCTTATCGCGCCGAATCGTCAATCGGAAAGTTCATCAAGATATCCCTTGCTCTTCCTTATCGCAAACGCTTCTCGTTCCCGGGCCAGAAGCGGTTTAAAATCATCGCTGCCCTAATCTAATGAACGCTGATAAAATTCTAACCTCCAAACCCCGTCCGGAGCATTGCGCAAGAACCAGATAGGTGAACAGAAGTCGCGTAATTACACGGTAATGATTCCCGGGAAGCTGGCCCAGCTTCGCGCTGTTCGCTCCAAACGACCATCGTAATTAAATTGTGACTGTATCAAATTACCTTCCCCCGGCTGGTGCTCAGGCCGCGATTCGTCCGAATAACGCTGGGATGCTGGAAGCGCCGGCCAGCGATCGGGAGAGAAATTGAAGCCAGCTTTGCTACCAGGTCACGGCGAGGATGGATTATCTGCTGCCGGCGAGCATGGGCAGCACGGGAAATACATCATTTGTTGTGCTAATTAGCTTAGGGAAAGCCTGGTGAGTTGGCCAAACGTATCCTTTTCCAATACCACGGAAGCTCCAAAGACGATATTGTGTTTGATAGCGCGTTAGAAGCGGATCTGGGTCGAAGATTGGGATGAGTGGACATGGGCATTGTCTAAAATCTGTGATTAAAGGAGATTACAGACATTTACATTATTATTGTTTTTTTTTTAAGTTTAATAAGGATCTAATGAGGAATTCTTATGCTCAGAACTTAAGTTAAACTCATCTTTCTTCATTTTGAACTCCTGCAATTTTGCAATGTTTGTTAGACGTAACTGCAACTCGGTTTAGTGAATAACTTTAAAGCTCATCTCAATCAGAACAACTGTAGTATTTTAATTTTTTAAATTTTTGAAAAATTTTAAGAAATCCTTCTAAATATGGCTAGTATTTAAATAAATTTAATTATGAAATAAGCTTACTTTCGAATTTTTAATTCCACTTTTCCGCTTAGATAGGAATCCGATGAGAATGTCTACTATGTTCAATAACTTCCTCGATTAATCAAAAGCAACTTAAAGGTTGGCGTCCATAAATCACGAAACCCTCTTCTGGAAATTTGTCATCGTCTTTCAAATACTTTGGATGAGTAAATCAGCAGATACCTGCCGAATCTTAGGAAGTGTTTGGTTTTCATGCCTTCTGCTTCAGGGACATGATCATGGTAATGCTGGTTCTGTCGTAAGACTAGCACCTCTTCTATTTCATTCACTCGCCCAATGCAAACTTCTGTAAAGTGCCTCTGAAAAGCTATTTGTTAAGACACAATTTGGAGATAAATTTCATCATTTGTTGCTTTTTACGTCCCCTGTTTGAATTCTAATTTAAATTAATTTACATATTCATCCAAATACGAAAGGCAGAGAACGAAATCTTCTTTGCTTTAATTTTCTTTAATTGTATAAACAAGTATTGAATACAAACACATATTTAATTGGAAGTAATACTATGAAAAACTGCTCTCACAATTAGTTCTGGGAAATGCTGTGAAGTTTTCTGACTATTTCACGATTTTCATGAAATATTTCAACAGTGCCTGTTTCAGCTATTCTGGATAGGTTACTAGATTCTTGAAAATAATTAATCACTCAGCATAATAACACGTGCTTCCTATGTTATGATAATGCAACACTGTTTTTGTCATGACCTTTTGAGAAACAAAATAACGTTTTTCCTGAAACGTATTTCCCAGCGGGCTTACAGCAACCATTTTAGCAAAAAAAAATTATAATTGACTTTTCATCATTTGTGAGAATGCTTTGTGCTTCGAACAAAAATATGTTCAAGGAACATTTTGTTGCTTTCTTTTAGCTCGGAATAAAATGGCAAACTTCTTCCACGAACACGCGTAATCGGGCTATTCTCTTCTCAAGAGCGTGTGAGTGTGTGTGCGCGAAATTTAGTAGTTCATGAAAAATTGGCCTCATTCAAACATGCCACCCGTGTGGCACGCCTGGTGCGCTTTCCACGAGTCACGATTTGCGAGCAGGCTTAGCAGGCTTGCCCGGGACTTCGACGACTCCACCGTCGACGAAATCAAAATTAATGTTGCTCTATTTGTTCACGGATCCTCGCGGTACGAAGTTTGCGCAGTCCCCTCGCAGCCGCCGTCCTTTCGCCCGCTCGTGAGATGATGGTACGAATATCCTATTAAATTTAACTTCCCTCCTCCCCCGGGCCGGGTACTGACGTTTCGTTTCGTTCCGTGTTGCCCCTTTCTCGCAACCGGCTCTTCAAAGTGCCACTTACACACGGGTGATTTGTACTGCCCGCTTCCGCTCCCGCTCCCGCTAGTTTTCCCTTTCCGTTGGGCGAGAAACGCCCGTCAGTGTTTAGGCCGGAGGACGGAAGAAACGCACTGGGTGGAAAGGACTTTTCCACTTGGAAGACTTCGCGACGCACAGCGACGAACGGAAACCCGACGAGCGTTTTCACCATTTCACCCCCGGCCCTTCACCACCTCAACACAAACATTCCCTGTGCCGCATGAAGAAAAGCACATCCCAAACAGGGGCGTGGTGGTGGTGACGATGACGATATTGAATGTCAAATAATCGCGCACCAGCGGAAGTGAGATCCAACTGCCGGCGGAACTTTGCCAATTTCTGCAATGTCTGCGAGTGGTTCAGTACGTTGTTGTTGTTAGTGGTGGTGGTGCGTCTTTGTTGGCCTCCAGGTGCACTTAGCGCCCTGCGGGGAAAGTCGAACGATGCGTTTCGGTGAGCGACGAAACAAAATTGAATTCCTTCATCCCTTATCAGCGAATTCTTCTTCCGACAGTTTTCTGCCGTCACTTTAATGCAGTTTGGACCGCACCGGGACATTAAAGGCGATGTAGAAAGCGGTTGTTTTTCACGCTATTCGAGGGATTTACTGGAGAAAAATTTTGTCCAATATTTCTATACGCTGCACCTAGGAGACGTCGCTGAGGAGAGAATTGAGAGAAAAAAGTTGTTTTCACATTTTACAAAAGTCGCATTATCTAATTCCTGTGATGTCCACTAAAGTCCCAAGAAGACAACCGAAATATCGATCGTGTCCCGAGCAGGCTTCCATCCGTTTCAACTCCACTGCCACAAACAAAATGATATCCTGTCGCGTCGTCCTTGTCGGTCCATCAGGACTTCGTGGGAGTACATCCTAGCCGTTGGAGGCGTTGTTCAAGTATTTACTTCCTGTTTCCCCTAGTAAAACGCGTAAGCCGAAAAGAAAAAAAAACAGTGGAGTTTTTCCCTCCGGACTTGTTGTGCTCTCCCTTCCCCTCCCCCAAAACACACACACACACGCGAGTCCCTTCCCGCTCTTGATCAACCGGACCGTGAAGTACTTTTAAGGTTTGTTTGAATCGGAGTGGTTTTTTTCTCTACGCCTCGTCCTAACTTCCCTGTCTTCCCAGCCGCTTATTATAACCTCGAGGGTTTACCAGCAACGTGGTGATGGAGAGGGGAGGTCGAAAACCCCCGTCCGACTCAAACAATCTTCATGGTGGCACTCCACCATCACCATCGTAACGTGGGGTTAATTTTTACGAGTAATTGAATTTCTGGCTCCCGCCCGGTTTTCGTTGCGGCGAAGTAAACGGATACCGGGGAGATGTTGTTGGAAACGAGGGGATGGACGGTGGATGGGGTGCCCCAAGCCCACTTCAACACTGGATGGATGGCTTCGCACCGATTGACCACCGGTGGCAGTTATTGATTGATCCGATAGGGCGCATTTTTTTTATTTCCTTCAGTATTGAACCGATAAGAAAGGGCCGCACTTGAAGGCACGTCCACGGCCGGGGAATTTAGTTTTCATAGAATCCAGTCGCAGAGAGCTTGCAATGTGCTTGAAATGTCATTAAATCGGTGACCGATTGGGGTTGCTTTGAGTGTGCGGCTTGATGCGGCCTTAAATCAGTGCAAGAAATATGAATCTTTTAAGGGTTTGAAAGCCCCTTCTTTAAGGAATAAGCGTAGGTAAGCAGGCGCTCAGTGATATACCCAGTGTTTACGTTAAAGAGCGGCCAGCTAATAATGAATCGTGCATATTTTGTAGTGAACAGAGGTACATAATATTATACTTAAATATAGAAATGAAACAGTACATGTTCATCGGAAGAATGCATTTTATTTTTCTACTATTTGCTGTTGGTTTGATTGGGGCACAATTGTAAAGGAGAATAGTTCCAACACTAACAATTAGTATATCTTCAATGCTTAGTAATATGTAAACTCAATATATAATAAAATCACTTACAAAATCAAAATGAAACTTTCCGTTCTACCGTTTAAGGGATCAACGTATATTAAAAGTCAAAGATTACTCGTTTTACTAAACGTGGAATAGTGAATGTCTGGGCATATATGTAACTTTGTTGCTGAAAAATAATACTGTAAAATGAATATCGATTGTCTACTCATTGAAATATATTAGATCTATTGTAGAAGTCAAAATTTCTAACGTAAAATAAAATACATGGAATGTGTTAATAAAACGACCCAAAAAATCTTGATTTTTTTCAATTTGTATTAGTAGCAATAAACATTTCAATTGTTGAGGGGTTTTATTTACTAATGTATTAAAGAGTTTTTTCATGGATGTAAACGCATGTAAAACACCAGAATAAAACGGAGCTAACCATCCAAAAATAATTTACACATTTTTATGCTTCATTCCATCATGCATCATGAACTAGCTTCTGTTTCCAAATTGGCCCTACGGGTGGATTGCAAATTTTTCAATTAGAAACACGGAACCAAACGCCACAACACTGCTTCCGGGAAGCCATAATAGAAGACACCAAAAAAAAAAATCATCTCACAAGCAAAATAGAATTAAAAACATTATACTGCCCGTCCGGTGGGAACGACTTCACTTCATGAATTCATAATATCCGTTTTCCGCTCGGTCTCGCCCGCGCCTTTCCCGTGTCCCGAGCAAACGTGAAAGGATTTGGATGAATTTTCACATTCGCATCATTATTCGAGGATATGTTTTGTTGCTTTTTTTATGCTCTCTCATCCAGTGTGGTTGAAATTATTATTCAAATGTATTTTTGCGAATGCTCAGCCGGAAGGCGGCCGCTGGTGAGGGTGATGGGACGTTTCCAATATTGACATCTCCGGTGACGCCATCGATGACGGGGAAGGATACACATGCGCGCAGGGGTGAAACCAGTGAAAGCAGAATTTATCATTTCACATTCATAACCGTTTGCGTTCGACGGTCCCGTCCCTGTCGACGGGAAGGGCAGAACGAGCTAGGACGAGCGCTATTCGCGCCATTAATTTACATAATTTATTCATACAACAGTTGCTTAAAATCAGCAACGATAAAATGGGCCGAGGGGCAAGGGTGTATGTACCGCCGAGGAACACGGAACGTTTTACCGGTTAGCGTCAACTACCCGTACGTCAACGGACAATCCTTTATCCGGAATCTTGCCCTAAACACTTCCAACTCAACGCGGCACACGTGCCACAACCGTGGAGGGCAAAGAGCCAAAAACTCACCCAAAAGAAGCGAGAAAAAAAAAATAGATTAACGCCAAGTCACAGCCATGTTCCCGGCAGCTTAGCAGGTGTCGGTTGACACGGGCAACAGTGGTAATGCGCCCCGGTTGCTGCGACTCCCCGACACGAATGGGAAACCCCGGAAAGGAGAAAACTCAACTGGCTTCCCGCAGACTGAAGCCCGGCAGTGGGTCTAGCGTTGTAAAAATATTAAAGAAAATGAGTGCCAATAAAACGTTCCCCGGTGAACGGAAACCGTTGCCAAGAGAAATAAACGTGCAGGAAGGGAAGTGGATTATAAACGGGGCAGCGATCCTGGCTCGAAATCCCGACCAGCGCCTTCGGAAATCGCCTTCTATCGCGGGGCCATCAAGCCCTCGTCGACCGTAAACGCCCGTAAAGAACTCTAATGAGATATAAACAAGTCGTCGGCAACTGTTATTTCGAAACGTTTACACAGCGGCCGCCGTGACAGCTGTCAAAGCGTGCGGCATCCGAGCAGCCGTAGAACTTAAAGCGGCATCCGAACTTTACTTCTTCCTGCAAAAGCAAGGAAATACGAATAAGCGTTTACTGGCGCGGATAAAACAGTTTCACGTGTGGAAAAGGGAAAACCTTCCGCATAAGCGAATAAGACTCACCTTAAAAGGTAAGAAATAAGGGTATAGTTACTAAGCCGATGCCACTATCATTGCTCAAACTCGTTTATATCGTGTCGGATCCATTGCATTTCGCACGCGATAATCCTCGGCCGCGTTGAAAACGCGAAGGGATTTCGTACAAAGGCAAAGAAAATCCACCCTCCCGAGGACCGAGTGAAGATTTTGGGGTAAAAAAATTCGAAAATCCAACATCTCCATCCCTCCCTCCAAAAGTTTTGTGCGAATGGAAGCTCACCAGACGGGAAAATAATATATTTATTTATGTACCTTTAACACATACAAGCGTCTCTTTGCCACCGAACTCCACTACAGCGTGCCAGACGTGACTCCAAAAAATCCAACGGCCCCTTCCAGCAGCCAATTTCAGTCCCGACTGACTCCCGGCTGAGCTCCGGCATCGGCGAGTGGAGTTTTTGGGAAAAGATTTTCATCGAGTGTTGTTTATTTTGATTCGGTTTTATTTCGTTTTATTTCATTTCAACTCCCTCGGAGCAATTTCGATACGATATGCTCCGAAGTCGGGGTGGAAGTTTGTGTCCACTCGCTCGGTGGTCAGTTGTACGAATGGAATTGACCGGATCGACCGCCGAAAGTAGTTTGCCGTGCGTGTGTGTGCGACATGTTGGCCACAAAATTGGAAACATGTTTGCATGCATTGATAGAACTTCAAACAGAGGATTGGATCGTTGAAAAATTGACAACGATAGCATAACACATACTTTTTTATGTTTGCACAGGGAACTATCAAAGCCGGTGGATTTGAACGCAAGAATGGAGCAGAATAGAAGCTGCATGATATTTTTATTGTGGAATTTTATTGTTTTTTTAAATTAGGGATATGACGACTAACGTTTCCGGATTTTCCGGGCCAAACCTGATGAACTAAAACAAAAACAAGAAACCGAACAAAAACAAAAACAATAAGAAATTACGAAAAACTGCTTAAATTGTTTTAAAAGTTAAAAAAAATAAAGATAGTATTTTCACGTAGCACAATTGTTCGGAAGTGTGGACGCTAGCGGGAAGTAAAATTTTTCGTTTCTTAGTAATATGTTGGCATGTGTGTGCTCACCTCGGCGGTCGCAAGAAAAAAGAGAGCTATCGATCTGCTGATCGTCTATCTGATCGACGTAGAGGCTTTCTCCCACGCATTCTCCCTGGTGACGTTTGTGATAAGTACGTGCTTATCATGACGTATTCTCCACAAAGGCCTATTCGATGCAGGGGTTTTCGATAAAAAATAATCGGGTTGTTGTTAATACCGATAATTTCGACAACCAGATAAAGTAAAAGCCTATTGTTACTAAGAGGTAATAAAATAGCTAATAAATTAAAATTCTACTAAAGTGCACGCATCACAACATCAGCAAAAAGTTGGGAAACAGACAGAAGCTCCCTGTAAGAACAAGAGTTCTCTCAGGGAGTTCTCAGGGAACACTCCCGGCACCGTGGAACACGCGATGACCAGCTGATGACGAACAAGGCCACGAAAAAGGACAACGGAACACTACGGAAAATCCGAGTCCACCCGGAATAAGGTGCCACTATTGGAAGGAAATGTCCAATCACGTCCCATCAAATGGAACTAAGTTCTAAAATTGCTTAGAACTAAGGAAATTGATCCGATCTAAACTAATTATAAGCAATACGGCCAGGCCGTCCCTAATAAATTAAAAAAAAAAATATTCTACAGGGCAAAATAAGCAAACGATACGAAAAGAACAGTCCTGATTCGAAATAGATTTATCAACAGCGAACGACGTTCGTCGCGACGTGACAAAAAAAGAGAGGCATTAAACACTACCTACTTCAATTCAAATCTGACGCCAAACAACAACCGGCCTGCCTGTCCAACTCTGCGTACACTGGATTAAAGGTGCAAATAATGGATGTTGTTGCTACTTGCCATCCATCCTTCCCTTCCCTTCCGCGGCCTGCCCGAGAATACGTCCAATTTTTACCGTCACCACAAACGCGCAAGGACTCGTCCGGGACGATTCCAGTGCCGGGGAATAATGTTCCACTTCCCTTCCCGAGTGTGCGCCCGGAACTCGGGGATTATTTATGGATTTCGGGAGAGATGAAAACAAGCAGAAATGAGGAGAAACAAAAAAAAAATAAAGCGAAACGTACTCTTGCCACCGATGCTCGTTTCGATCCGAAGGTAATCGTCCGCCTGCGTTCACTCACGTAGAGCTGCTGGCGGTGTGTGTCCTCTGCTCCTAATTCCCCTAATGGAATTTGCGGTGCAGACGCATGCAGTCTCGCTGAGAACGCCAGGACGCTGGACGGCAGCACCAAGCGGCGGACAAAGCAAGATTGATGAAATGTCAGCCGGAACGGATCGGGATATGGGATGTGGCCCAAATGGTCCGGCTACACTGGCTACACGGGGATAAAACAAGACATGCGGCAGCACCAACAAAAAATGGAATTGTCACGCTTCGCCAGCAGGGAAGCGCGCGAGAAGGATGCTGAATACAGGAAGTTGTAGTATTGAAATTCAACCCAAAAAAAAACATCGCCATGAAAGCAAGCATATGAATGTTTCATTTCCTTAATGTATTTTATTACCGGTGAAGCGCGAAAATGAACGCAAAATTACGCGATAAAAACGCTCAATGATGGATAAATTCATCATGAACAAAACGATTCAATACACCTTCGTATTTCAGTTCGATGTGTAGACTCTCTCTAAACTTTAATCTAAATTTATATCCCCAACTAGGCTCTTCACCAACCATAACAGTTAACTTACTTTTATAACATTCGGTGAGGAAAATTAGAATTTGAAGAATCTACTTTAATGTTCTCATTTTATCGCTCTTTTTTCGAAATAATGTGAACCTAGCAAGTGGATGCAGCAGAAAGGTCAACTCTCCGATGGTAGCCTAAGAGCTGATTTGATTCATTTATAGCGTTTTCATTGCACGTTTGTCACTTTATTTAGTAGCTTCATTAACCTGCCGGGTCTGCCATTAGTCTGTTCGGAGCTGACCCTGTTTTTATTTTCATTTATGGCATGCTATTCATGCTATTTCTTTTTTGTAAGACATCAAACTGAAATATATCTAAATTCAGTACAAAAGCACCTGGATACGTTGGGTCGTAAAATTGTCAGATATTTTTATATTTTATATGTTGTGAATAACATTTCAAAATATTTAATAATGTTTAAAACAAGTTTTTAAAAATCAAAATAGCTCATGTAACTGATCCATCGCTGTTACACATTTGGCCTACGAGTTTTAAATTTTTCTGTCTAATTCAAAAGATTTCTGTTTATTTCAAATAACCTTTTCTGATTTTCGAAACAAAAATAATTAATTTGGTAAAATTGTACATGGTTAGTTAAACGTTTTTGCCACTATTAAACATCCAACATATTAAATAAAAATTAAATCCAAAAGATAACCGAAACCAAACGAAGAACTTAATTAATAATTTACTTTAATACATCAAGATGAAAATAAAAGAGATTTGTAATGAGAGCAGTGTAGTCGTTAAAAACCACTAACCAGATTTTCATAACTTCTCATAATTTGTTTTAAATATAGTTTTATTATTTGTCGTATGGTTGCTTCATATTTTTTGTGGTATGAGACAATTATTTCCTACAAAAAGTATTTTGCTTCTCTAACACCTCCTTGTTCATATAATTAAGTACAAAACGGTGTAGTGTGAAGAGAGTGAAGTAAAAAAAATCTTCCTCTCTTAAAAAAACATTCAGCACCGGGCAAACCCATCAACCCGGCCCAAAAAAGTCTGCTCATTGGAGATGAAGTTCCCGGCCCTGCTCAAAAACGTGTCCGCGACATGAAAACTTCAAATTAACATCACCACCAAACCAAGCTCTCGCAAACCGGCCGGGCAATGAAAAATAGCCGGTTTCATTTTAATTTCAACTCAACGCCTGTGTCGAAGGATGAGGGTTTATTTTTTGTTTCACCCTCCACTCCCGGCAGCAATCGGGAGCGGCAACGGGGTTGGGAATTAATTTAAAACCAACAAACTTCAACTCGATTCTAGCTCGCCGGACGGTTTGCAATCGGTGATGTGGGGGTGTCCTTCAGCCTGTGTCTCCCAACCTTCCCCCAGTCCCGGTGGGTTTAATCGATCCCAGACAGCCCCTTCGGTCGACAACTGGGCATCGGGCGAGTGGTTCTAATTATTGTGGCACGGATTCGCCATGAATTAATGCTCATTTGATAAGGAATTAAAACGGGAGAGGTTTGTTTAATGTTTCGCTGCACGGTGGGGTGACAGCGTTGCTGCATTCTCGGGTGTCGGGTTGTTGCAACAGGTTGATTGATTCAGGCAAAAGGCAAAGCAAATAAAAAAAACGACACGAATCGAATCACACACCGGCAGGTAAAAGCCGTCTTTTAACGAGCCAGACGATACGCAAACAGAGTGCTAAATGATGTCAGACTCAGTGGCGATCTGTGTGTTTCCGATGAGTGTGTGTTTGGAAATGAGCCGATGCATTTCAACGCAGGCCATTGAACTGTGCAGGCCTGTGGTGAGGTGTTTTCTTTGTTCACCGTTATACGAGGGAAGGGGGTTGCAGTTGCACCGAAGAAGATGCGAAGAAGGACATTCGATTTGTTTGAGAAATATGCCTTTTGTTACATTCCGGAGAAGCGATTTCTTCGGTTTCAGTTCCTCACTGGGTAGATAAACCCGTCAAAGTATTGAAACTTACTAGTTTCTACGCATAAGCGAAATTAAAACTAAGGGAGAAAACAGTAGAAAAAATATGTTTTCTTTTCAACCAAGGTAAAAGTAAGAATAAAATAAAACCTAGAGAAACAAAAAATTCAGAAACCAAACATAATTCACTAAAATATTCCAAATCCAAATTACTTTTCTGTCAACCGTTGACTTTAGCTAACTAAAATAACCAGAACAAACACAAATTAAAAAAATGTTTACAGTAAAATCATGAAAAAACAATAATAACCAAAACTGAATAACAGAAAAACAAAAACTAAACTCAATTTAAGAAAATTAACACTAACAAATTAATGATATGAAAATTGATAGAATGAATAAAAGATATTAAACAATACAAGTAAAACTAATATGATAAAGTAAATGATTTTTAACTAATAAAAAACAACATTTGTCACCAAGTTCAAAACCGAACACGATGTTTGCAATATTGTCAAAGTGTTCACTAGTTTCAACACATGGCTACCACCTCTAGCATCATCAAACAAGTTCTATTTGTTATTCCAAGCTCTAACTCATAAACTACCACAAACGAACGCCCGCACAAATATGTCAAACACATGTTGCATGCATGTAAAACAAGCGAAACGCGCTTGGACCCAGATGCTCCACCGCGCTCGGCTTGCAAAGTGTTCGATTTTTCACTTCAAGAATGAAAATCCCCCTCTCCCCCCCCTCGCACACACACATTCGATGGTTCGAGTTTTCCCGGATGCACCACATTCGTTGCAAAACTAAAAAAAAAGCTCTCACAAACAAGGAAAACAGGAACACCCGCCGAGTCCCGGTAGCTTCTGTTTTTGTAGCTATCGTATTAGTGTTTCTTTTTTTTTGTTCTATGAATATTTATAGAGCACGAACCGTCTCATTCATTACACCTTTTTGCGTACACGTCGACCTTCCCCCTCAAACAGTAGGGGTCAGACAACGGGCAGGCAAGGGACGCGTGGAGGGTACGATAAGTACGCAAATTGCACGCTGCATTGACTCCATTTTTTGTACGTCCATTCATGACCGTAACTGGCTGAAGACACCGGCGCTGCGTCATAAAGTGGCTTGGTTTCGTTTCAGTGCAAATTACACTATTTGCTTGCGGAACTAAACGGCTTGTTGTTGGATGTCTGAAAGTTTTGTAATTACTTTAAAATTATTTACATGTTGCAGCTCTTCTGATCCCTTCTTCTGATAGAATCTTTTTTTTTATTTTCGCTCGTTTTTTGCATTTGAAACGCTGTTTAAATGTTTAATTATTTCTATAAGTGCAAGTATTTTACTCCTCTTTTTTACATTAACTATTTTACATATTTTATTATTACCCTAAAAGTATCAAAATTGTTTTTTTTTTCAATTTTAGTTCAATAAATTTTCTTATAAAAATGGACTTCAGTTTACGGTTTGTACAATCTTATTTCAATTATTTTCACTTATACATCATCATCACAATTTGTATTTATATTTTTTACATTTATAGGTTTTGTTCTTTATTCATATAACTTAAAAAAGATTTGTATAGCATTTAACTTTTGTTTAAACATGTTTGCATTAAGTTTGTTTTAATACTTCATTTTAATATTTTAATATTTTATACAACTTGGATTTAGTTTTATTAATTAATATGCAAATATATTTTTTAATTTATTGTTCTTTATTAGATACCGGGTGTTTTACGTGACTTTCAGCTTTCTTTAAATTTTTCCCAGTTACCTTATACTTGTATCTCATACTTCTGTATTCCTTCACTCTCTCTTTTACTTAAAATCTCTTGTAAAAAATCGTTTCGTTTTACTTTTCCCTTCTCATGCGGATGCTAATTTGTTCGCCGGCAAGCAACCGTGCGCCACTTTCACGTACACCACCCAACCGCACGGTCCTGTGTCACGGTGTGCGGGGGTGTGGAAGCGAAGGGTAAGCGAAAAACCTGCGCAGCAAGTACAAACAAACGAACGTATTACGCATGAAGCGACATTGTGCCGTGGCGTGGGGTGGTAGCCAACAGTAGAACCTACCCCAACACGCGCCTAGCTTGGGATAGGTTCAATAGCACCCGGCGCAATCCGCCCCATCCCGTCGCCGTGTCGCGCCGGTTTCGTGGCGAATCTTCCGTCCGTATATGCAAAGCATTTTCGAGGTTAGCGTGGCCAACCGGCAAGGGCAACCGGCAGGGAAACCGAGGAATAAAGCTCGCGGCCGTCAGCTCACTCACCTGCGACGACGGCACGATGGTCGTGACCGACCGTTTGGCTCACTCGTAGCGACCTGGGCGACTCGGTGCGGCAGGCATCTTGTACTTAAGTGATTATTTATGTTGATTTCGTCTCGGATTCGTCATGCGTTGCGGGTGTATGTGCGAGAGCGTGCGCGCGTCGATCGCGCCACAGCCACCCCATGACACCCATGGGGGTGGTTGCAGGGCTCCAGGGTCGGTGGTGGTTTTGGGTGGTTGCACAATGCGGCACACGAAATTGACATCCATGTGCGAACGGGCCACCATGGCAGGAATGTGCAAATCGCCGCACCGACCGATGCGCACCGTTTGTTCTAAGGGTGCGTTTTTTTAAGGATAGTTTTTTTTTGCTTCGAAGCAAATGATCATGGAGGAGGAAAAATGTGCATCATGTTACAAATCGAGCTCCGGTGAGGGGATGCTTCAGAATGAGCCGCTCATTGCATGGCGTGGTTGCGTGCTTCGGCTAGTTTGTAAGTGGTCGTTGGCCTCGGTTTCAAATTTGCTATTAATCTTGTCCACTTACGCATGGCTGAAGTAACGAGTTGCTGGAAAGGTGTTTCGATCTAAACAAGTGCTGTGCGTTGTGATAAATAATAACGAAATAAGGAAATGAAATTATTAAAGAAATCAATATTCAAAATCGATTAGAGAAGATCGCTAAAAAAGAGTTAAATATACAAATTTCTGTACATTTAATTTTATAATTCTTTATCAATAAACATTCCCATTTAAAGTTATCAAACATAAAATTTTAAGTAAAAATTGAATCTAAAAATTATTTTTTAAAGTATGTCTCCAAGGTACCAGATTCATGCAAAACAAGGCTGCTAGGATTTATTATAGGATTCATGCCAGATTTATGCGGAAATCGTAATAGGATTATGTGTTAAAACAGTAAAACGAAGCCAGAAATGGTTCAAGTACAACAAACTTAGCTCAAGTCTAACAAATTCAACAAACTCAATTTTTATAAAGTTCTTTAAAAATGGACAAATCTTGTTTTATATTATTTTTATAATTTTTCGCTTCCCATATTCTGGTGAAAAAAAAATATATAATCCTATTTGTAACTAGTCTAGCACTTTCAGTATATTTCCATGAACTACTTCTTTGTCTACTCATTCTCCTTGCCTCACGTCACCGGGCCGTGAGTCGGTTACAGTGCTTCTGTAAAAAAAAAACTCAAGCAAAAAGTTTCTCACCAAGCAACTATCAAAACGAACAGCTAATTTGTTAAAGCAGCAATCGAACTAACGACTGATGAGCTGATTACCTGCATGTTAGCTAGCTAGAGCAAAAAAATAGTGTAAGTGCCACCGACGAGTGAACGGATGAGCCGCTCCGTGACATGCGAGTGAGTGATGGGTGAGTCAGCCATTGCTTCAACACCGTCTCAGCAACCGGTTTGGCGATGCACGAGCAGCAAACTGTGCGTTGTATTCAATCAACCGAGGTTTGTTCGTGTATGTGTGTGTGTGTGTCATAAATAAATCCATCAAAAAAGATGCACATTGACTGCGTGAAAAGGCTCACGTCCCGTTTTAATTGTGGTGCTGCCCGACCCCGTGCAGGCCTCTCGTTAATTTGACGTTTATGGCTGACAGGAACCCAGGCGGGAACGGCTACTGAAGCTGCGGCTGTCAAATGGTACACCGTCAGCAGCGCCGCTTTGCTACACACGGCAGTACAAATTGATTACTAACACAACACTGCGGGCGGACGGAAGAAAGTGCTCTTTTGTGGTGAGATTCCTCACGTGTCATCACTATCGCACACTATCTCATGGTGAGATTGGGTGATATTAGGTAAATCTAGATAGTTTACTTCTCAATCTGTCACGGAGCCGCTTGCCGCATAACACGAATGAGTCAATATGTTTGGGCAAATGAAACGAAACACGGGTTTATTAATAAACGTAATGGTCTTTTCATTACCACCACATATGGTGGCCCGTCGTCTGGACGGACACATACCCACACACTGGACGTCAGTGTCATGCGACCTAATCTCAAATATTGATTGAAAAGACCTGATGTCGTGATGGCAATGTCTTCATGTCGTTAAACGTCCCTGTTCAAACACCATAAAGTCCACCTGCGCCAAGGCCACCCTACTCATTCCTGACGGCCTGCTCAAAATCCCAACCGATACGTCCCGACCACGGGTTGAAGTAGGTTTTGGGTGTAACTTGATTTGTGAGCCACCCGGTGTGAACGTCTGCAAGATGTCGGTGCCGGGAGTGACCGCACGCCCGTCATCTTCTGACAAAATCATGACACATCCACAGTCGAGTGCGCTCGTTACGGTTCGGTTGCGCCGCCCTGGATGCGACATCCATAGATCATGCCGGAGTTCATTGCGTGGAAGCGGCCACGCGGGTACGGGAGCAAATGTAAATGTTTGTACTAGGGCTCGGCGTTGCCATGGCGTGCCGTCGTAGCATCATGCGGCTGCAATTAGTCTTGCCGGACAAGAAATGGTGCTCCGGCGTTGTCGTGTTTGGCTTCATTCCTAGCAATGCACTACAAGGGAGGGGGAACGAGTTCCTGCCGTAAGAAACCGTATCTCCACACAGCAGTCAGTCAGTAAGTCATCACCGGAGGTCAACTGTTTCGCCATCGCTCATCACTAACTCCCAGACTTGGCACTCTCAGAAAGGTGAAGCCCTTGAAGAGCGGGCTTTACGGTTTGTCGGATGCATAATAAACGAAACGCTTGTTCTTCTCCAGCGTTCCACATTTGACTTTGGGGAAAGATATCGCCACGAGCATCCCGTGAGGCTTCCAAAACACGTCCAGTAAAC
This sequence comes from Anopheles farauti, assembly GCA_000473445.2. Taxonomy (NCBI): domain Eukaryota; kingdom Metazoa; phylum Arthropoda; class Insecta; order Diptera; family Culicidae; genus Anopheles; species Anopheles farauti. The sequence continues at coordinate 1,907,436 of KI915052.1, forward strand.
TTCCAGCAAACGAGAGTAGCTTGTGTGGAGCACACCGTATCAAAAGGCTTTCTCTTGAGGAGCCGTCTAAGCACTACCGTCCGATGCTCCTCAGACTCTTGTCCTCCACGAGCAACAGGAGTCTTACCAAGCGGGTCGGGTTCGGGTGCTCAAGCGAATGTGTAAAATAGCCTGCAATGAGGAAAAACGACGGTAATTTACGGACTGAAGAGGAGTCCACTTCGAGATGAACCCCCGCGGTGGCTTGGTCTTCTCTCTTTCTCTTTGGATCAATCTTTCCCGCTCGCACCGACTTGACTGGGCATGGTTCCAGCAACGAAAGGCTATGCTCATTCCTCGACCCGACTCTAGCTCCACACAAAAAAGGGAAGCTCGTCGTCATGCTGCGGTGCCTTTTGCCACCCTTTTTTTCCCATCCCAACGCGTGCATCTGTCTGCCCAAGAGCCCACGTACCCCAAGAGCCCACCACCACCTTTTCGGACACCGTGCGTTGACACAGGTTTAGCTCGGAATCGGGAGGCTCGAACCTTTACCTGTAGGCAGTTGGGAGTCGCAAGTTTTCCGACCGTATCGAGCGATCTTGCCACTGGCTTGAGACCGGTTTTTCTTGTGATTAGCATCGGTTCGAGTGTGTGTTTGGGTGTACGTTTGTTTTGTGTCATCTTCTGCACCATAGAGGGGCAGTGCCCCTCTCAGTGAGCAGAGTTTGGATGCAGAAGAAGGAACCTTAGACGACCACGTTCTTGCCGTCCGAACCTGGTGAGGTGAGGTGAGCATTTTGTTTCGTCCCGCTTATCTCCGGACATCTCTCTGTGGCGTTTACTGATACCTTTCCAACAACTTCACACGCCTGTCGGTAATCAGTCCCGGCACGGCGGTGTTTTGTGTGTGTGTGACGCCTAAATTGTGCGAATACCGCAACAAACCCCACCGGGAAGCTTTCAGCCTTTTAACGTGAACGCCCGGTTGCGTTGCGCATGTTGGCAAATTAGCTATTTATAAATTCAACAAGTCTTGTCGCATCAGGCCCAGGCCCTGGAAGGGATGCAAAAACCGTACTAAACTGTACCGTAGGAGCATAAATTTTCGCTCCTGCTGTCATTGGCACATTGGGTGAACGGTGCATTCGCCCCTTCACTGGCGGCAAAGAATGGCTGGGACGGGGACAGATGCTTCAATATCCCAGAAATTAAATCCCAGCTCTCCTCGGTCTCCGAGGGTGCCAATCGTGGTAGAATTCGGTACGGTACAGGGCTATAATTCACGTCACGCAAAACGGGGGAAGGAACGCTGGCTTACACAGGCACACAGGATCGCATTTCGAGCAGCCTTGGCACGCACCGGTCGCCACAATGAGCCGATATTAGAATGCAATCAGCCTGGGACGGCAGGAAATTAATCTGTTTGCACTTGACAATCGTGCGGCGCTGCAAAACGGTACGGGGACTGCAGTCGATAAAGTCGCGGCTAATTGCGTTCCTGGTTGTGCTGAAGAGAAGAGGTTGCGTCCCGTGTGTTGACTTGGCGTACTTCTAGAGAGTACTTTATATTCCCATTATTGAGAAGCGGGATTTGGGAGGGAAAATTTATCAGTTTCTGATAGTGCTAAGCACGTCCAATGGCTCGTGGAGCAGTACAAGTTAAGTGTATGATATGATTTGATGATGAGAACCTAAAAACATGAATCCTTAGACTGCTTCTCAATGATTTCGCGCAATAGAACCTCCATGAAATACCTCCAAGGCAACTGATGTGTAATGTTACACCTCAAAGATAAAAAATAGTTGATAAGTGTTGTATCCAACCACAAAATACTCTTTATAATGTCTTTAAGGCTCTTCGAGGGCAATCTTAAACCTTTAAAGACATCTTCAGCTAGTTCTAAATATTTTAACACAATCTTGACCTTCAACAACACTACAGAGGGAACAACTAGTTCTGGTTCAAAAATTTTTACTTTTCCTTGATATGATCCGTACAGATTTGTCCTAAATGAAAGGAGAACAAATCAACAGTAGTTAAAAATAAACAAGCCTTTTCCAAAAAAATGTTTCAATAATTAACAACGGCATAAAAACAAATATAAAATCTGACTCTTTCGGATTTCTGCCACCACCGACATTCGACAAAATCCTGACCCGACTTCGACCCCAATGTAATAAAAACATATTAATAATCTAATTCTTCTGGATTCTTGGTCTGATTCCTGCATTGATATAATAAAAATAAAATCAAAATCTTATTCTTCCGGATTTTAAGAAAATCCTAAGCACACCTAAGAGGATAGTAAAAAGCTAACGTTCGAAAATCCACTTCCTGTCGAAAATGGCGCCCCAAATTTCCGGTTGTCTCTTCGATCGGATGTTGCAAAAACATCGCTACGTGGATGCGATTCTGCATGTCGCTATAGCTTGTCTTATTTATGGTCCAACTGCTCGCGCTCTCGCACACACTATCTCGCAACCGAACAAACGGAAGATGCTAATTCCATCGACGATAATTAGTAATGCTGAACGTGTCGAGCAGGCTGCTCGATTCGAGCCGCGCTATCTCGCGCTAGTCGATTTCATTAGACGACGACATACTCGAGCCACCGACAACCGACTTCCGGCGAAATCCTGGCCCAACTTCATTTGCAATTAAATTGCATCAATATCTCGCTAGGTGGTGGGAGTGAATATTGCAGCCGTATGTGCATTAATCCCGCGTGAGTGTGGGTGCACAGGTGGTGGTTTTCGAAAACCTTCGCTCTTAAACCCTGCTGTAAGATCGAGTGCAGCTGCCCACCGGATGGCTGGATCGCTTGCCTAATCGGTTGCTTAATGTACACCCCGATTGAGGTTAAGGCTAGCAGGCACGAGCCTCACGGGGATGGTCTTTTTCGCAGCCTATAGCGAAACCGAGCTAGTTTCAACACAAAGAAACCACACGTCTGCGCCTGAATGCAGGAACACCGACGAGGAAGTGATTCGCTGCTGACTGTGCGGTTTCAAGTCGAACGCGAGCAAGGGCATGAGGCGCTCCTGGTTCTTCCTTGCAAAACTACTCAGGGAAGTCTGGTACTACGGTCTCTAGCCAATCCCAAGCTACCGGGACTGGTGTCGGGCGCTAGACTGCTAGACTAATTAAGTTTCAAATTTGCACAATCTTTTCCAGCAGCAAACTCCGGTGCGCTCTCGCAAGTCACGTACTCCACGGTCGCCATGGTGAAGGCACCCGCTCGGTACGTTCTTCCTGGTGTTCGTTTAAATTTGGTTATTTGCTGCGGGGCGTGCAAAAGTTTTAAAGGGAAACTTAATTACCCCCACCCCGCGATGCGTACCCAGCATCCGATGTCCGTGTCTCTGAGCTGGTGCGATGATTACAGCTTCGTTCTTGCGCGAGGATGTCCTCCAGAAGCCAGAACTTCAGGACCATCCGCTTCGGCTAGGATTTCGCCATTTTCACTTTCAATTTTCACGCTCACCATCATTAAAACGCTAATGCTTGTTTGTCGGCTGGAAGTTCTTACCCGTCTCGATCGGTTTTTGACCGAAAGTGGCGAAAGAAAACGTTTTGAAATTTGAAAACTAGTCCTCTTCGAACCGAAGTCCGGAATAATGCTTGCGTTCGTGATGAGCTTTAGATGAGGTTGCGTTTTTAATTTAGAAATGAATTATTCATCTCGCCATACGCTTGACACATATGGCGGGGTGAGGCCAACACTTAGAACCCCTGCGCTTCCTAATAGATTCGATTAAAAAAAACGACTAAAATCACCTCCACAAAAACCAGCTTGAGGCCCCTTTATCGAGATGGTGTAAAAATTACAAACTAAACCGAACAGGGGGAAGGCAAACGGAAAGTCCGGAAATGATAAAATCTCGACTAATGCGTTGTATTAGTTTCAGTGCCGCACACACTCACAGCCGGTACAAACACGCGCGCCCCCGTTCTCCTCAGAAACCTCCTCCTGGTCGAAATCGATAAGACTCGAGCGCAACGGTTTTGCCTTCATTTGTCAGCTCGTTTTCTGCTTTGCTTGTCAGCTGTGCCGGGTTTCACTTTTGGAGACCCGCTTTGACGTCCGAACTTCCACTTTGATTACGTGACGGATGGCGCAATAAAGGAGTGACAGTTTGGGAGTGTGCGTGTTCCGTTCCGGAAATCGTTTTGGACGTTTGCCGTTGCCTTTCTATGCCGAGGGGAAGGAAAAGTTTTCTTGCCACCGCCTGCTGGGATTGCGCTTTTGATAATCCTTTCACGTGGAGTTTCTTGGCTTATTGTTGAATATTTTTTCGTGATTAAAAAATTATCTGACTGTTTTTTTTAAAGTAACGTGCATTGTTAGTACCTCACAACTAAATTCCCAGCATATATTCCTAAACCAAACACCAATCACCAATCAAATCAAATCAGTCAAATCAGAGGTGCACATATTTTGTTCAGCACTGTATATGACTTTATCTACTATTCTCCTGTTAAAAAAATGTCTCCAAATTTGTTCACTAACACAAAAAGGCTACAAAACCACCATCTTCACGATCAGCCTCCCCGAAAGCCACTCCCGACAGGAAATTTTCTGTAAAGTAATATTTTCCCGACTCCACCGAACCGTTCCGGGACCAACTTTGTCGACATTTGCAAATTAAATTTATTGCCATTTATGCTAAATTTAAATCTCTGCTTTTGGGGTGCGCCTTGCCACTTTTCGCACACAAAAAGGCACACTGCAAAGCAACAGAACAACCGAAGCCGGTGCCGCGTTCAGCTTCACGGGCACGGGTGAAAAGTCTCGAAATGGGCCGACGAGAAAGTAAAAAACAAAACGATGCTTCGTTCACTTTTTCCGGCAAATTTGTAGCGCGGCGGCGCGGTTTTGCAAAATGGAATGAGATAAGTTGATTTAATTTTGTTTACCGCGGCTGGAGGAGGGCTATTGAACAAGAGGATGAACGGGAGAGGGGATGGCAAAGTTTTCCCGATGATAATCTTTGCCGGCTGGAAGGATGTTTATGAGGATGAGGAAAATGTGAGCCGGAAACGAAGAAGCGGTTCGATTTACGCACTGATCATGATCATAAACTTATCGAACTGTGATAATATAGACGATTCGAAAGGCAAATAATCATAACGAGGTATTTAGGAGTCGTTTAAAAAAACTTTATGGTGGACTTATTCTACCATAAATTTCGAAGTAATTCACTCATTTTGCCTGCCAATTTTTACAACAACAAAAAAATGCCACCGGAAACTTTTCGATTAGGTCAAACGCTTATAAAAATCTCTTCCCTACCATGAAGAATCACGCACACGAGGGCAGAATGTTACGAAGTCCCTCACACGTACACTGTCAACTACTTGGCCAATCGACATTCAGCAGAAGCGCAAAGATTTTATCTCATAACCCCGATTTATCACCCTTCAATCCTTTACGCCCTCCTAGGACGGAACGTTTCACACTTGTGCACGTGCGAACGTACGAAGAGCAGCATATTACTTTTCGGTTCCGGTGCAACGGAACCGGAACCTTTCTTCTATCTTCTGCCCCACTGCCAGGTTTTGTCACCTTCCCGGAGGCGAATCTTATCGCAAAAGTGCATCACGTCCCAGACGACGATGGTTATTGCGCTCGTGTGAAAACCGATCCGACGCTAAGTCTCCTCCAGCGTGGATGGAGAAAAACGGGGGGCATTTGTTTGAAGGATGTGCCGGGATAAGAAGTGCATGTTCATCAAAACGCGCTCTTCGGTGCGGTTGGCAATGAGAAGCGAATGCCGATGCGTTGGAGCGGTTGTAAACGAAGGTCCGTTTTTTTTTTAGACACATCGACTTCGAATGTGTCCTTTCAAGTGTGTTAGATAAGAGGAAGTTGTAGAGAAAGAAAATCCACCAAGAACACTGGCGGGAAGAAAGTAATCTAAACATATCACATTCCTGTAAGCTACTCTGTAAGAGCTTATCGCGACAGAGAAGCGGTCGAGTAGAAAAATAAAACGGATGCCTTCGGCAAGACATCAAAATAGCTGAAGCTAGAGGAGAATGATGAAGAGTTATGGGAGCCGTTAAAGTATCGCTTTAACGTACTTCTTTTAATATATTTTCTTTCATGACAGTTTGTATATATTTGTATTTGTATATATTTTCTAAACTTTTTGCGTTTCACAATATCGTTTACAGTCAAAATGCAATATAAAAATGGGTGTGACTTAAAAATAACGAAAAGTTGAACCAAATAAGTCTATTGATATAAACATCTATTCATCTATTGATTGATTTCATTGGTTTCTAAACCAAACATTAAAATTGATTTAAAAAACTGGTGAACTGTTAAAAAATATGTACAACAAGGATCAGAGAAAGATCATAACAATTGTACGATAAAATTAAGAGACAACATTGCGAATAAAATTAAATAAAATATAAAACTATAGAAAAACAAAGCTACTCTTAACGAATGAGACTAACAACAATTACAGAATAATAATGAAACTAGTATAATGTTTTTTTTTTATAATTTAAAACAATTTTAATTCAGAACATTAAAATGAGCATTGCTAGTCTATTTTATTGTTTTTCATCGCATATATATCGCGTTATAGATTTTGTTTTAATAAATTTTGCGGATTTTAAATATTTTATGAATTTCTCATCTTTCCTTTTTTCCATTTTAACTTCCTTCCTTTGCTTATTGATTATGTTATATCGTGATTACATGTAAAACTTTTTTATTATTTATGATTATTTTCTTACGAAGTGTTAAGGATTTTGAAACAGAATTGTCCTACCCATTGTTATTTAAGCCCCATAAGGACGATTCGTTTTTCATCGCCTCGTAAATTTTCTATTCTAGGCTTTTGATTAAAGCTAAGTTTTTCGATATCTTTTAGCCTATAACCCATGATGCCACCCAGTTCCTGCACGAACGTCCCTTCCACCAGACTGTTTCGATGTGATTTTACGGCCACCGCCTACTAAACCACACACCCGGAGCTGTTGCTTCCCGTGGCAACGCGTTCGGGAGGTAATGAAAAAAAAAAATCGCAGCAAACCGGGTGAATGAAAAACAGACGCACAAGAAAAAAAGCACACAAACACACAAAAATCACTCCAATTTGATTTTGATCTTTCGCTGCAGAAACCTTTCAACTGATAATCTCACACCACCACCACCACCACCCCCTGGTTGGAAGAACCCTCTCCGGAACAGTTTTATCGTGAGAATGTTCATCCTCCTTTACCATATGGCCGCGTTACCGGCGTTGCGATTCTGATTTCTCGCCGAATCTACCAACCGAGTTGAATGCCAGCTCGGAAGGGGGAAAAGAAAAGTGGTACTGGGAAAAAATGAACACAGCACGAGGGACGAACACACGCACTCTTTTGAATGCCGATTTAATTCGATATTCCATTTCAACCCCCATTTAGTGAGGTGGCCGGATGCGAAAGGGAGGGCCAGCCTTGCCAGCCGAAAGGGGACGCGACTCGCCCGTTCTGCTCAACGTTCGGTCCCGGGTTGAGTTGCTGATTTCATTTCATTTTCATTTTATTAGAAGCAGTTTTTTTCTCGCCGTTGCCGCTTACCCACTCTCAAGGGGGATTCGGTGCGTGGAAAGCTTCAGCGCACGGGGGTTGCTTTTGTGGCATTACACGTCCCTATCTCGTTCCCGAAACAACACACACAGGACACGCAGGCAGCGCCGGCAGTAGCGCAGCACGTGCGTGAAGTGAGTTGTGACAAGAAGGGACCGACCGTTGTCGGGACGTTGGAAGCGGTGGCTTTGCGTTGGAAAAACAAATTTCCTCGCCTTTGTGCATTTACCTCCCCGTTCCGTTATGCTGCCTCACACCCCGCCTCATCCCAATCCCACCCACACCGGTGCACAACCCTCATGATGCTTATCATGCCGTCGAGGTCGTTAGGATCATAATTTCTTTATTGTTATTACCATCGCAGAAAAGTACTGCTATTACGGTGTTTCCCTTTTGACTTCGTTTCCCGCAAACCCCCTGTCCCCCTCGCTTCCTCGCTCTTTTATCCTTTCCCTTACCCTCCCCCCACTCCCCCTCAGGTGCACCCAAGATTGGGAGACTTTTTGGCTTCGAGGAAATGGTACATTTTTGTGCCTTAATCTCAATCCAACCGGGCTAAGCCAAACCAAGCTGACCGGAATCGACGAGCCCATTATCGTTTCGTAGGCTTAGGCCACGTTCGGGACACGTTGCAGTGGCCATGTTTGCGGCCATCTAATCTAATCGTTTCCGATTCCAACAAGAACTGGAACTACGCTCGGCATTCGAAACGAAGCGTCACGTTCGGGAGAGTGTAAATACGAATATGGGTTTGATTGTTATTGTTTCGATTGTGTTTGAAATAACAGGGGAAAAAGGGGAATTAAAATGTCAACTTATTACTTCATGTCTCTCTAAGTGTTTTGACATATTTATGTATCATATATAACATGTTTTTGTTATTTGAAACATTATCTACTTGAAACAGAATTGATTTTAATTCTCTTGCATTATATCCTAAAGAAATATTTATAAGATTTCGAATTCTTATTTCCAATTTTTATCCTCTTTATAAATTAATTAAACAAAAAGAATCAAAAAGGATCCTTTAAGTATTTGTATTTTTGTACTTTATTATTTTTGTTTATTTTATTGTTAGCATGTAGATTTTGTGAATTTTAAATTTTTTCGATATTTTAAGTATGTTTTAGTTTTTTTAAATAATTTCAATGCATCAAACTAGTGTTTAATTTAGTGTTCTAAACATCTTCGACGAAAAGTGTTTCTTTACTTAAGATTTTATTTTGTTCATTAATTGTTTCTGAATATCTTCATTTATTTATATCTTTTTTTTGCTTCGTAGTATAATAATATCTACAGACATAAAACTGTGATATAATTTCAAGGATATACAATTCGATAGTAAAAAAGATTTAAGGAGTTTATGTTATGTACTTACATATGACATCCTATAAGATTTAAAAAAGAATAAACCTATCTAAAATGTTACAATAAATAAATTCAAAAAGTATTTCACTGTGTCGCAATTATACGTAATGGATAATGTCTAACTCCATTAAACACCAAACGAATTACAAAGCCAAAGTTAACTTTAGCTTAAGTTATAAAAAACTCTGCTTTTTTATCGAATCTGTTTCACGACCCAAGAGTCGCTTTCCACAAATTTTACTCCACAAAAAAAAACAAGCCACCGCATCCAAGCAAAAGCAAGCCCGAACACTCCGAAAGATGGTAGTAAAAAATGCTTATCCTTAATTGAGTCAAATGGCCTGCCGCTACCGTCCGCCGTAAACATGCACGCCTGGAATGTAGCTGTGGAGACCGGAAATGAAATAAAAGCAAACAAAATTCGATAACAAACTTTGAATGAAACACACCGGGGGGGTAAAGGGTAAAAGGACAAGGTGGGGAGAGGGCGGGAGGGAGGCCTTTTTCATGTGAGTGTGTGTTTGTTAAATCCCTATGTTGGCCTTCCCAAGAGACGATGAGCGTTTTTTTTTCAGATTATTCATTTTTCACGCTCTATTTCACCAAGAGGTCAAGCAGTCCAAGCTGGGGAAAAGGGGACGTTTTTTTGGCGATTGTTGGGGCCGGTTTACTTTTTCCCTTTTACCAGCAAATCACAGCCCAGCACTTCCGGTCGCATCCGTCCTGGAGGGATCGGGAGGGACTTAATTTGTAATCTGATTTCGATTCGAAACCACCCAGTTTCTTGCCCATTTAAAACATCGCTTAATCATTCCATTTGTAGCTGTCGTCGGGCTTTTTCCCCCCTATGGAGGAGAGATAGATTATTAGTTATCCTTTTCGTCCGTCAGCTGTGGCGTAGTGTTTATCCCACCGTGACCTAAGCAACAAGTAAATTAGCTTTATCTAGCTGCGTAGCAAGCAAGCTTGGGTTGAAAACAAAGCAAGGGTTAAGCCATTGACCGTTTTACAATGGGAAATGCTTTTTATTTGGTATCATTTTTACAACAAAAAAATCTTTTAACTTCCGCAAATTACAGGAAAGATTCGCTTTTTCACGATCCGACCCTGATGGCATTATTTTCAAGATCACCGACGACAATCTGTCGTAAAATGTGAGAATCCTATTTTTTTTTGTTGCATGTGCATGAGCAACTTCCATCCTCTGCCACTTTTCCGGAACATCCAACCAGGGACGGTTTCCGTTTCTTTCACGTTCCGCAAACGTGATAATTCATTGCCATCGCTTTGCACCAACTGAACCAGGGATAGCTGGATGCAAAAAAAAACAAAAATAGTACGAAAAAAAGCAGGAAAGAAATGGCAAACGATATGATCACGATGCTGCTGATTATGATATTCATGCAAATGATCTGCCTTCAAGGACGCCCGGTGGGCTTCGGCAGGGCCAGCGGGAAGAAAATAAGGAACCTTTTTGCTGCACCTTCTCCCGGAGGGAAAAGAGCATTTCTTTCTCGCCCTGTTTTTCTCCTTCTCTTTCTCCCTTTCTCTCGTTCACTTGTCTCATGTTGCAATTTCATCCGTTTTTATTACTTTCGACGTCGCAGTCGTTTCGGGTTTTCGCACGAACGGTAGGTCTTGGCGCAAAGTTTTCATAAAAAATCCGCCGTCCGTTTTGCGCGACGAGCGTAACGTTTCATTTTCTCCACCCGTGCTGGTCAGAACGTTGCAAAAACTTTCTCTGCGTGTTTGTGTTTGTGCTAACTTTTTCATGAACGGTGTTTCTTTTATTTTCAGTTTTTTGTGATTATTTTAAAGAAAGAGAAGTAAACTATCGCCGGTTTGGCCGGCTGCTCGCTGGTCCGGATTTATGTCTAGCTTGCAAATTTGCTCCGCGTAAGGAAGTTTGAGATGCAATAAATTGCAGCTTAAACGGAGTGCATTTTATTTTGCAAGATATGGTCTCCTTTTTGCCATTCTTCTGGCTTAATAATTACCTAGCCGAGGGAAATTTGTGAATCCCGTTTTACATTTGGCCTGGGGAATGACAAAGTTGGCAGACCGTTTGCTTTCCTATTTTGCTTTCTTTAAATGGAAGCAAATGAAGAGCATCAGTGAATTATCAGTAAATATTGTCAAGCAGAGCTATATCCGTTTGCTGTGTAAATTTATTTCTTTGTTTTCATGTTTTTCAATAAATATAAATTATAATCAACTATATTTGTATATTTTTACATTTGTATGAGCTTTGTGAGATTGTTTTTGGGTTTTATTTTAAGACAACGAATAGAAACATTAAGCGATATAAAATTTGTTTTAAAAATGTAATGTAAACTAAAATACAACGTTTTGGGGAGGGTAAAAGGGCAAAACCATGAAAGGTAAAACTATAAAAAGATAAACCAAAATCTGAAAATCATATTTTATGAAATAATGACTAAGTTATGTCAGCTCTTAACTAATCGATTCACAGAGCGATAGAGATAAATGAAATACTAATAAAAAAGATACAATGTAAAAATTATAAGCTACAGAAAATTGAATTTAAAAAAATAAATTTAAAACCTAAAAACATGAAGGTACGATATGTGCGAATATGTATTTAATAAATTAAGAGATAAAACTCTTAGCTTTATAGATTCAAAACAAGGTTTTTGTGTACTAAAATTCTTAGCGGAGCATTTTCCTGATGAATAGTTCTGATAGAAAACATCCATTAAAAAATCGGACCATAAAAAAATGCAAACCGAGCTCGATGTTTTTACTTTTACCATCCCTTCCTGAAAATAGAAACATAATTTCCTGCCCAACACCCCATTCGTCAGTAGAAAAACGCAATTATGCAAACTTTCCCGACACTGAGCGCCACTCGTTAACCAGTGCGTTAAACGGCGGAAGGGCAGTAAACCGGGGAATGCACCGAGCAGCGGGCGTGTTTATGGCTTCCCTTATTTATTATCGCCACCGAGAAACATCTTAACCCAAATGTGCCGTCACGTTCCGGCCGTCCGATCGGAAGTGGAAAACCATCGGCACCCCAACCCGGGTCGAACGGGAACGGAAGGAACGGGGATCATTTGTGCCAGCAAAGTTCGTCCTTGCACACCCGTTTGGATCGGACAGTTTTGGGGCATTGCGTGAGTGCATTTTATGGCTGCAGTTTGGGGGTCGGTTTGCCTTTAAGGGCAGGGGGTAAGAAATTAACAGCTAATAACACCTTCACCTTCGTCAACCGGCTGTCGATGGGAACGCTTCTGCGGCGGAATGTCCTTCCCGGGAACTGAAGCAAGACGGCACAGAAGACGTTTGCTAGATTCATACCAAACGGCGTGTCGGCGTGTGGTGTGGAGAAAATTAATGGCAGATAGTAAAGGAAGTGCAATTTGTGCAAGCTTCTTGACGTCGAAAACCACCGACCATCCGGTTTTGGACGGACCCAGTTTTTGGTTGCGGAGGGACGCCCCGATGGTAATAAAACCGAACAGATGAAACTTCCTCCTCCGTGCGAGTGTGTGGTTCCACTTGAACGAATCTACGAAGGGACGCCATACTCCGGGATGGTCGAAAATTCGTTTCCCATGTTTCCACCGTCGGAAAGTAGCCATGTGCTCGAGAGCGAACCGGACCCACGCTCTCCGGGTAGGCATGTAAATGCTAATTATTCAATTAGCTGATGATATGAATGCCAAATTGCGAAAATTAGACCATAATGGCGAGATAAGTTTTCGGAGCTCGTGGAGGCATGAAGGAGCGCACCGATAGAGATCACACGCGAGCCGATGGGGAAGCAAATTGGTACGCAGAAAGGGGACATTTGTCGTTCGGTTTGGTTGGGCGATTGGCGATAAAGCGTGGCAATCATGTGTTTGGATTATTATCTTTATAGCACTAG
>KI915052.1:1925945-1999609 GCA_000473445.2 Anopheles farauti
CCCCCCCCCCACCTCGGCCAGCGGGGTCTGATTAACGGCCTGCCAATGCGGTCGCGATAAGGAAGACATTAATGGGAGCGTTTAAGATAAGACGCTCGCCGGTCGCAGCTTGATTAATTTAAACAGCTTTGTGGCGAAAAGGTTTTTTTTTATTTTGGTGTTCTTGGTACACTATCGTATAACCAATCGGTACAGCGATTGATTTCTTTTTCTGACCCGGCGCGAATTGCTCATCCACCGCTTTAATTGGCGATCCAACACGGGGACCTGGCGGGAATTAACGAAAATTAATCAACACAGATAAATGTGGTTTATTGCCAATCCGTAAGCCTTTCGGAGGTTAATGATTTGCGAGATAAAGCTTGCACCAGGGGAGCCGATTTATTGCTGTATGAAATGGTTTTTTTTCGGTTTAACTCACTTTCTTTTCATTGCCACAGACTTGTTACAGTTTTTATAAAAGATGGATCGATGGCAGAACGAATATTTAGTTCGGAAAGTGATAAGAAAACATAAGACAAGGATGGATTTGACGTGGATTTGACATTAGGAAGGTTTTTTTTTGTTGAAATGATAAAATAAAAAGATAAAGATAACCCTGTTCCTGAAGTACATGAAAAATAATCCGTTTGTGTCTTGTATAAACTAATGAGTTTGTTACATTTTTATGCTTTTAATGGTTATGGTTTTAATATATCGGTTTGAATAATCAATTTATTTAGTTTAGTACTCAAACGCAACTCTTCCAATGTTTGATGAAGTTTTTGGAGTAAAACGCTCCATTTTTTAGAAATGTCTATAAAAACCTCAGTAGTTCCCTTAGAACGCCAGAATTTGACTATCAAGCAACGAGATTCTCAATACAGTCTTCAACGCAAACATAATTCCCTTTTTCTATCCAGATCTGAGTGAGTTACTGTGGAATTGAAATTTTTAAACCATTTCGAGACTTTCCGACCATTCGAGACGAGCCGCGATCGGTATAAAAAATAGCGGTATAAAATTATAAAAATCGGTATAAAATTTAAGCCGATTTTTTGCCATTGGCCGAACACGCGAGAACATTCTGTCATGTTTATAAACATTTATGACAAAACAAAATGTGGTTATATTTATGAACAAACTTAATTTATCAGAATACTGAAGAAAAACTGAGCTAAGAAAATCGCGGAGCAACTTTTTTTCGCAGTAAACCGAAGTAATTTCGAAGAAGAGAATCATCATCGTCCAGATGGGATTCGAACTCGAGAACATCGTCCGAAGCACAGCGCCGCTACCAATTGATCCATCAGGTAGCTACTACACTGGCAACTTAAAGACTGCATAAAAGGATCACCAACTTCGAGATTTCAGATAACACAGCCAAGTAACACAATTTTCCTCTTGCCATTCTCGCGGCGAACCACACACAATCGTCCTTTGTCCTGAGTAAGAATTGAACACATAATAAACTGTTGCTATTGTTATCAAAACCGCATTCCCCACGCCAAACTATCGAGCCCAACCAATCGACAAACACGCCCCAAAACCGCCGAAAAGCAATCACACCTCATCGGCCACAAAGTAGTGAGTGCAAACAACAAAAAAAAAAAAAACAAAATAAAACACCAGCCCCAAAACTGTAACGACAAACTAAAGCGAAACAACAACAAAAAAGGCCCCAACCGTAATCCGCCGTTCGCACCATCTGGCACCGGCGCGAGTGTTTTCCGCGTGCCAAACATCCATTACGGGAAGATATGCGAAACTTCCGCATTACGCATAAACGGTTCCGAGCAATTTGTGTTTGTTTGTTATTGCAGCAACATGCCGGAGCGCATAAAAAAAATCGTCGACGGCAGACGAACCTCGCTCGGTACTATGGAACCACCCTTTTTTTTTTTTTTGGTGCTCGGTACTGCAATTCGGTGGAATTTCCTGGTAAACCCCCGTATCGCTCCGTGGTCGCTGTTTGCTGGTGAAACCCTTTCGCTGCGTTTCGGTGGAAAAATACGTTCCGGGAAGGTGTAGCCAGATACCGATGATTCGACGGGAGTCGTTTATGTCTCGTACGAGGGGTTGACTTGGCGAGGGGCGTTTCCCCATCGGCCGTACCGAAACTAACGTTCACCGAAAAACAGGAATTACATTCCAGCACTTCAGGTTCACGCGATGGAGGCCCGATGTGCCGGGGCAATTTGAAAAAAAAACATCCCATAAGAACCAACACAACAAAACCCAACCCAAACTCCATCGGTCCGATTAGACTCGGGACGGAGGAGACGCTAAGTTTGTCGATGGTGCCTTGCGTGCGATCCCTCGGTAACTTAATACTTTAGAGTTGTCTCGATGGCGCACGAACCATCCAAGTTCCAAGGCCCGTTCTTGAAACCAGCCCGGGCGGGGAGTTGGGAATGTCTTTTTCCGTACTGTAAGTGCCCCGGCAAAAGCCCAACCAGCCAACGGCAGGAGGAAATAAATAAATGAAAAAGGATGATTAAAATAAACCCACGTTTCCTCGGGTACGCCACCTGGAAGACGGGCCTTTTTTAGATTTGTTCCTTTTCTTTTTCTTTCTTCAACTTCATCCTTCCCCGCCAGGCTGGTGGGTTTTGGAGAACAGCGTCGTTCTTTCTCCCTTGCCACTGGGTGCGTCGCAGAACTACTCCAGAACTTCCACCGGAGCAACGCGTGCACCGAGTCCCGGGGTCGGCCAGTGCGATTGTTTCAACAACCTGAGGTTTCTTTGGTTTTTATGAACCATTATCGGATTACTCACAGTTCAGGTATTTCTTCGTGTGGAGGGTACCAGAAACGGGACACAAACACACATACGTCCGCGGGCACGGACTTGCGCGGAAATAGACTTTCGAAGGGCGAGGAAAGGAATAGAACACGTCCAAGATGGTGACGAAGGCACCAAAACTCGGTTTGGATTACTCGCTCTTCGGTTCCACCACTTCAACTGGCAAAGGTGAAGTTGTCAAGGGGCGGGAGGGTTGGGAGGTAGCCCGACGCGAGGCATTTCAATCAACCACGTCTCATCGCGAGCGTTGGATAAGATTGATCGATGGCTTTCTCTCTTTCTCTCCGGTTGTGTGGCGAGCGTCTTCTACTATACGGTGACTATTGGAATGTGGAAGATGTATCTTATTCATCCACTTCTTTTCTTTCTTCACGCAGGTTGGCCCTTGTTACATGAAAGTTTTGTTTGTTTAATGTCTAGAACGTGTTTTTTTCCTTCATTGTTGTAGTTTTTTAGTAGACAATCGATTTTCGGCCATAAATCACTTCTTTACTGTTTGAACTTCATCTGTTTATTCTCCTTTTCCTATTATGTACTATAAAATAGTATCAACATGGTAACATAAATGTGGTTAAAAATAGTTATTAAAAACTCAGTCAAAAAGCATCAAAATTCTTCAAGATTTTTTTAACACCAAAGATTCTCAAATTAAGGTTTTTCCTAGATAATTATTATTCATTATAATTTATTTTACAAAAAATATATTTTATAATATATTTTTTATTTTTATAATATTTCATTATAATATATTTATTTTTTAAATATATTTTTATTTTTTTATAATATATTCATTATAATATATTTTCATTAATGATAATTTTCTAAGAAAAACCTAAAAGATGAAAATGAAACAAGAAATGAAAAAGCTTATTCTGGATGTGATATTGTGATTAAAACAATGAAGACACAAACTTATAATTTTAGTTCAAACGTTAAAAACAGCATAAAATGTAAAGCACTTTAAAACAATAATAATAAAAGCAACCTATACATTGAAAATCAGTTAAAATTATAGTACGCAATGAATTAATATAACACATCCTGTTAAGTGAAAGTAAAACACAATAAAAGTGCACCAAATCAGTTGATAACAATCAAAAACTAATAGATCTAAAAGGAAGATTTCTCAACTTAGCGAAACAATATGCAGCACATGTACGAAACACTGAAAGCAAAAGCAAAACAAAAACAATATCATTTCACATGATTTACGCGTAAGAACGATAACCGGCACCGGGTGAACCGTTTTTCCACCGCCTGCACCGGAATCATGTTAATTACCCACTTTAATGGAAACAAATTTCCAATTTCGGAGCTGCGTTCCTGAGTGCTGTGTTGCACGTCTTTTGTACTCCGCTTTGTTCACTTTTGTTTTCCACTCTTTGTTCCGCTGTTTCGCACACGTGCTCGCAAGGGAGCTTATTGCTTAACTTTTATTATTCGTTTAATACTTAAATTATGTATCAATTAAGAAAGCTGTGGCTGTGGAAATATGTTACAATGTATTTTACATTAAACTATTCGGCAAACAAATGAAATTATTGCATCGGTTCATTTGAAATCCACGCAAAAATGGCGTGCTAAGCCGTGAAGATAAAATGAATGTATTTATTATTTATAAAACTAATATCATTTCTCCCATAAAACCACATTTTCTCGAACCACTTCAAAGGGGATCCTTCTAAGCATTAGCTCTCTGCATGATTAATTCGTTCGCCACTACCAAGCACCGACACTCGGTGTGAACGGTGTGAAAAATAGCCCAATTCGCACCGTAATCACCATCACCGCCAAAAACCAATTCTGACAGGGCCCACAAATCAGCCAGGGCCGAAGAACTGAGATATTCAACGCACGCACAGGACACGAAGGTGGAGAGGCACTATCATTACCACGAAGACAGAGAGAGAGTGAGGAAGATATCTCGACCACTCACATTTGACCATACCGAATTTTGGGAAAGCGAAACGACAATCCGACCAGCTTTTCTTGCCCAAATTTTCGGGCCCCTCCGCTTCGGGCAAGACTCAATTTCGGTGGCATCTTCCCCTTCGGTGAATGTTCTGAATGATTGATACACCGCATTGAAATCAAACAGTTTATCTTCATTGGGCGAGAAGCTCAACTCATCTCGAATCCCCTCCCCACCCCAAACCTTGCGAGATCAAAAAACGACACCAGCTGCTCCGAACCCTTGCCGGCGAAGCGTATCTCCCTCGCATTCGGAAATGGCATTAGGTACGATCGTAAGGATAATTATCCTTCGCACACATGGCTGCATCCACGCGCGTTCCCCGATTCGGACGAACAATTAAAGCAAACACTTTGTAGGTCCTCCGTCCCCCGGGTCGGTTCATCTAGCGCAAAACGTTTCCCGCTCGAGAGGTGTCCTTTCGGGGACGAGGACGAGCCGGTTAACGCAAATCATTCTTGCGGACGGTGCGTTCTTCACTAAAATACGCCGGTCGAGGGAATTCACAGGTTTACATAAATTTGGTCTCCGAATTTTCCGGGTATCGGATCGTTCGGTGAGGACACATGTAAAACGTAAACAAATGAGTACAATCCCTTCTTTTCTCGAGCGGTCTGGAGTGGGTGGTAGATTAAAGCGGGCGTGAAAATGATTCATGTAATTTGGCTCATCAACAAAATGATCAATAATTTGCATGGCAAAGGAGTGGGAGAAGAACATGAGCCAATAAAATTACATTGTGGAGTAGAACATTTTCTGGTAAAACAGAAATAGAATTAGACATTTCATCATCAGTTCAACTTGTTATACTGTTGTATTTATTTGTTACATGTTTTTTCTCATTTCATTTTAGTATTATCAGAACACATTTTCTAATATCCTTTCTTCAAAACAATTCCAAACTGCTGGCACTCTTTTTAAATACAGTCAGTTTCTTTAGCAAATAAAAAACATGTAATATTGTTTCAAGTTTTTATACTAACTTTTTTGTATTTTCGACTTATTGATTATAGATTTGAGTGCTTTCAGGTTTCAGTTTAGCTTTAAAAACAATGAATGATTCATTTGCGTATAAATAAACATCTTCATTGTTAAATTCTCTAACCTTTTCCATTCTTTTTCAAAATATTCATGATATTTTGCTCATCATTTATGTTCCAAATGATTACCTGATTTTTGTCATATCTTTGTTATAGTTATTAATTTTATATTTTATCATAGAGTTTTTCTGGTTTATATATTTTATTTTTTTATTTTTCATTATCAGATCATTTATTACTTTCCTTCTTATAGAATATGTTTTATATTTCCACTTACCTGTGTTTACATGATTAAATCTTTTCCATATTTTGATATCTTTTTTGTAGTTTTCATATACTTTTGTAATTTTGCTTTTCAAATAAACTGAGGGAATCATTTACAACATTTCATATTGTTTATTTATCTATTCATGATTGATACTTTACGCTGCATTATTATCACGCTTCTTGCCCTGCCTATAAAATCGTGCATAATAATTTCAATTATGAAATACAATATCATATCTTAGTTCCATTACCTATTGCCAATCGTTTCTGCACATCAGTCTAACAAGACTTAACTATGCCGGATAAGCGGTGCGGAGCAATAATCATTAAAAATCAAATGTACTTCACTTCAACGGCGATGTCCAAACTGAACACATGTACCACATTATCGTTAACGATTCATGTAGCAATAAGCGCAAACCGCTTCGCCCGTGGATCAATAATGCATCGTTTCTCACGCGGCCCAACAAGATTGCGAAAAAAAAATGGGGAGAGTGTGAATAACAAACCGCTACGCTTAGAAACAATTGGCATGCAAATCGCATGCACCACCCATCGTCGCATTAGGGGGTTCGCATCGTGGGCATTGTAATAAACATTACTCTGCCAAACGGGGTGGCGTAAAGGTAACCAACACAGAGGGAGAGAGAGAGAGAGAGAGAAATTAAAACAAACCTGCCAACTACAAATGGCACCTGACCTGGGGAACCGTTTATCGCCTACAAAACAGTAGCAGCAGCCTTTTTTTTACGGGTCCGGAAGCGGCGAGTAAAGGAAAACGAAAGAAAAAAACACAAAACACGCGAGGTCAAAGGCAGCACACACACACATATATATGCATACAAAAATGTCTTTACCTCTTTATGTTTTTTGAGCCGACCAAGAAGGGGCAGCAAATTATGCAAATTATTATTAATAAAACAACAATATCGCTACAAGCATGTAATGGCCGCAGACCATCGGATGAAAATGCATTCAGTTTCTTTCTATTTCCCCCCCCCCCTCCTTCCACCCTCTCCTCTCTTTACCACACTTTGTATGCAGCTCATGGAACGCACACGCACACGGAACAACCGCCCGGGAACCGATGGGTGCATCGCTGCACAAAAGGTGCAATTAAACCGAAAGGGAAGCCACTCGGTTAGTGCGAGAAAAAAAAAACCCCGTGTGCGCGTCAACAGGTGAACGTTCCCGAGCGACAGGAGCGAGAACGGGTTCGCTTTGCCGCAATTATGATGCGACTAGTGGCTTTTTTGTGCCACCCGGCAGTCGGAAGCACCCAGGAAACCGGGAAATTATAGAGCCCTGCAGACGAACCAGCGTATGCAATTGACAAATGCGTGAACAAAGCTCATTTTGCTGCTCAAGTGGTGAGCCACTTCAGGTGCGACCGAGGTGTGCCAGCGTGAAAGGTGTGGCCTCTTTTCCGCGCGGGGGAGGGGACGAGCAAGTGGCGTTTGTATTGACAAGTGTGTTTAATTTCGCATGTGCCTTTTTCGGTGAAGGGCACTTCGGAGCGAGAGTGCTATTTGTTGAAATTTCCTTTGTTTTGGGTGTAATTCTTGGCGATTCTAACATTTCGTTTCGTATCTGCTTGAGCTTGTGTTTTTGGGAAACCTATTGGATATTTGTATTTGTATTACATCTCATAATTAGAATAAAAACATTATTTAATTATTCATTCTAACGATATTTCTATTGATTTTACATCCATGTTTCCTTACTTCCAAACAATAATCGATTTTTTACATGGAGTAAAAAATTGATTTCTTTTAAAAGATAATACTACAATTAAAATTTTCAGTTTTTAACCAAAAACATAAACATATAATCGTACAAATTTGAAGTAAAAAAATTATCACGGCCTAAATAGCTTACCTAGAATAACTTATGTAGAACATTTTGAGTTTCTAGACATTTTGAGTTCTTGACACATTGTAGGTTTTTCCTTTGCTCAATTTGATTTAATTTTAAATAATTAAAATAATTAATTAACGTGTAGCAGCATTGTTTTTCAAAGTTAAAATCAATAAAACAAGTAACAGCAACAACTGAGCAGATAGAAGGTAAGCTTAGCTGAAATTTGAATTGGATTTTATTTACTTAAATCTTTGATTAACTCAACAAATCATGCAAAATCTCTCTGGAAAATGACAATTTCTTCTATTTGAATTTGTAAATGCTTTATTTTTGTTGAAAACAAATCAAAAGTTTACGTTTATTTTCCCCCTATCACCAAATGAAGCTTTAGTTAGTGATCGTAGCTGACGTAATATAAAAAATGCCTGGAAAATGGTAATTTGTTTTAAACCAAATGAGTCTATATAAAAATAAAGACTAAACTTATATAAAAATTTCATCAACATCGAATAAAAACAAATACATACTATATTATTTTATTTCTTTAGTCAAAAGATGATGTCACTAGATCTAAGTCACAGCGAAATTCTAGAAAAAGATTAAAACAAGTTAAATTTAAATTAAATCCTTAAGTGGTGAATGAGTGGACAATGAACTAAACTACTCTTATTTGCTATTTTGATGATATATTTGATAGATATTAGTGAGAGTACGGCCTGCAGCACAATAAAGAACTCTTCTAACTCATGCATTGCGTTTAAATTAATGTTTCATGAAATAATGTCTTGGACGGAACTGCTTCCCACTATTTATCCTAAACCCCACCAGCGTACCTTTAACGCTTGTCACTTAGTGATTGTCATCACAACGCGTTCGTGACGTAGCAGTCACGTGGGAGTGGGCAACCCTTCCCTTCCCCGAACCGAACTGTGAGCCCATTTCAAAATTGATGGATCGCCCCGGAAATTGATGGTTTCCCAATGTCCCGATGATTAACGTAGGATATTTAATGAACACGAACACGGCGCTGTGGCCGTGGTGCATTCGTCACGCAGCGGTGTGGCAGTTTTGGGACGTTCCACGTTCAACCACCGGCGCTGGAAGGTGTCCACTTTCGAGGGTGAAACTTCGGCCAAGGAGCCACCGGGTGACGAACCGAGGGTGCGAACAAACACTGCGTGCGCGCTTGAAAACCCCGAAACCCTCGACCCGGCGAAGGTTCTCTCGGGGACCTTCGAGGTCCTTAAAATGCGACACAACCGAACGGCGTGGCGGAACGGGCAGAAGAGGGCAAAACCCCCTTCTGGTAACGCAACTACACTTAGGGACAGATTATTGGTTGTTATGTTAAAGGGTTTAGTTGGGTGTTTTGCTGCACCCTTGTCGCTCCTCGCTGCTTATCTAAACTCGTTTGATCACCCTCGTCCTTCAGTGAAGCCTACAGTGAAGCCTGCCGCCGGAAGGCAGGCGCACGTTCGGTTCGGGTTTAATTTAATGGCAAACGAAACATCTCATCAAGCACACGCTCCGCAAAGTGATGCGCGTGAGTGTCACGCGCAAAACGCTGCCAACCGGAAACCGTTCGCTCCCATCGGCGGTTGTGTGTTGCTGTTTTAGAAAACGTGACATTTACACGCTGTCGGGCTTTTGCGATATGGAGTGGATGGTAAAAAATCTTATCAAAATATGTTCAAATCCAATTTTCAACTCCAGATGCACTGAAATGGGGAAAAAAATATTAAACAACAATCAAGAAATTTAACTTTCTAAGCCCTTTACGTCGTTTTAGCATCGAAAATATAAATATTGTTATACAAAAATTGTTTTAGAAATTTGACTCAATTCCGGGAAACATTTTGATAAAACCAAACATATACATATAATTGAAGAAAAGATTGAAGGATGAATTTCATGTTTGAAAGAAAATTTCTTACAGTTCAAATTATTGTGAAATTGAATAGTTTCACCAATTGTAAATATTGACACAAAATAATTGTGGCTAAAGATAATTAAAAAATAATGCGTCATTTAAAAATGTCCATGGTTTAATATTATTTCTTAATCATATTTACAAAATAATACTCTAGATTAACATTATTAAATTTTAATCCTTATTTGATATTATCATAAAAAATTTTAGCACTGATGGTAATATAAAGGATAAGTTTCGTAAAAAAAAAACGAAGCTATAAACATAATTTTTAAGCACAGATTAAATTACACAGTTTGTTGAAAATGTTGAAAAATGTTTTGGGTAAATTTTAAGAGCACGTAAACCAAACAAACAACCTGTTCAACAACGAAAATCGCTGCTCTACTACTTGTTCTACTCGTTAAACTGTTGACTCCACGAAAAGCAAACCCGTCCAAAGGCTCAGTAAGTGAGCCACCGAAAGCAAAAGTCTTTTTTCCTCCTCGAGTACGTCCGTTCGGAGAGATTTCGCAACGACAGACCCGCCGAGTGTAATTCAATCAATGTTGCGAGCTGCTGAGTGGCCGAGTTCGGTCGAAAATTAAGAAAAAAAACGCAACCGTGCAACTGCAACCCAGCATCCTTTTCGTCCCTTACGAACGACAGCGAAGGGATGAAGCGAGTTGCTTAGTCGATGCACAGCTTGGATAGAGAAGAAAGGAAGGGAAGAAAAACAGGGCAAAAAAAATCATCGCATCCCTTCATCCTGTCCCGCGTGCAAGCTTTCCCTTCCTTCGCGGAGTCCTTTATCGCGCTTCTCCGCTGTTTCCGGGGTGTGTGTGTGTGTGTGTGTGTGTATGTGTGCACGCTTGGTGGTTATTGTGTGCACAAAAAGGGACGAACACGCGCCAGAAACACCGAGCCGAGCCGGCACGAGACAAGCGTGTGTTGCTCTGCTCCTTTCTTTCAAATCATCGCGATAATTGGGCGAACGAACGGCTGCTGTTGGGGTGCCACAGAAATCCTGGTGGCCGAAATGAGATTTCCCGACAGCCGAGGGGATATGCAGTGGCGGTGCAATTTCAGTGCAGTTGTGAACCAATGATGCAGCCAACTGTTACGATTCCCGACGGCGAAGGATTAAATAATCTAATCCAAATCCACCGCGGAATCGGAAGCATATTGACGCGTGTTGTGCCGTAGAAGTTGCAGTCGTATGGGGTTGACTTCTTTCTCAGGACGAGATGTGCCATTATTGGTGTATCCTGTACTTTATTCTGTTTTATGCTGCTCGGTTTTTTTTCTTTTAAAGTTTTATAACATCGTGCTGCTTTACAGAAAAAATTGTGAACGAAATTAATTTCATCACACGTTTAAATATTAAATTAATATCAAATTTTCCCTGGATTTTCCCTGGAGATCAGAGGACAATACCTGTTTTTTTTTTAAATTTTTTAGTATCTCTTTTATTGCCTTGTGTAACAAAAGTTTCAAAAACGATTAAATTTTTATTTTCGTCATGAACTCATCCAATGTTTAGTTACAGAGATTTATTTATAATTATTCCAGTTTTTTTAATGGAAAACATCTTTTGAATAAACGTCGTTATCAAGTTTTGTCATAAACAATCATTCCCATCATATTTTAAATGTTTGTTAGGCTCATAATCTTCAAAGAGTGATGAATGTGAAGACAATATTGCTCAGTAATGCCATCAATATTTGAAATTTTAACCATTTTTCAACCATAAACTCCAACACTAACAAGTACGTCGTCGTGTACATCATCTACCATAATCTAGCTCTCAAATGAACTGCTTTTTTTAAACAATAAAAATCATACACAAACACACATAAACCCAGGACAGACGGAAACAGCTTTCCATCGGTTCTCTTTAAACTTTCCGCTGTTGAATCAGCGCCAGACAGCATTTATCATGTTGCTAAAGCGAAATATTATCAATCTTCTCAAGAACGGAAAAGCGTCGCACGGAGAGAAAAAAAAAGTTTCCTCGCACCATAAAACACCACGAAACGAAAAAACAAACGAAAATAACTCTTCGCCCATTCGGGTGAGGGAGCTAACGCCAAGGGAAGCAGAAAAGAAAGCAGCGGGATGGTAAAACCGGTAGCAGTTTGGGTAAAGCGGAGGGTGATTGTGGTATGAGCATAAAAAAACACACACACACAACAATCCCTCAATGAACGCGTTTCCCTTTGGATGCTTTACACGCACGGCTGCCGGCCAGGATAATTCCCATTCGCCCTATTTTACACATCACAAAGCGGACGCCGTACGTCCGCCTCGCTTCGGGAGGAGGAAAGAAGCCGTAGGTGATGAGGGAGGAAAGCCGGACACAAATGTTAGAAAATTGCATCCCGGTTTGCTCAGGGATGGGTGCGTTTTACTCGCTAGGTTTTTTTTGTGACGGTCTTTAAACGTGTCCTTGATGTCAGCATGCTTTGACCATGAGATATTTTATTTAAAATAAGATACAAAATTTTGAGAAAATTTTTAACTAATATTAGAAAGTAAAATGCTTTGATAACCAAAGCAATTTTATAATAAAACGAAAACAAATCAGAGTTTGAAAAACAACAAGCAAGAGCATTCAAAAACACAAGTTAAAACTTATTTAATTTCCAATTAAACAAGAAAAGAGAGCAACAGTCGAGTAAAATATGAAAAAGAGCCCAACGTTAATCAAATAAAACAAATTAAAACAAAACAACTGGCCAACATATAAGCAATACAAATTTTAATTTAAGAACAATTATTTTTAAAATATAAAATTAAATCATTAAAAAATAAAATAAAAATAATCTTCAAAACAGACATTTTTAAAACAAAAACGGAAAGAGAATCTGCAAAATATGTTTGTAAAGATGAGATAATTGAAGCAATATTAAATGAATGAATCAATCTAATCACCCAGAAGATGAAAATTAAACTTATTTTCGACACTTGTAAGCGAACGAACAAGTTGATGGTCCTCCAGGAGAAATATGAACCGAGTGCCGGGCTAATTAAAAACACATAATCAAATGCACCTTTTGCGCTTCGCACGTACGGCGCAGACGATGAAAAATCATCCCATTTGGATGGCAGCCCGTGCCGCCTGCCCGATGACTTCCGACAGCCCGCCTGCTCCACTGCCTTAATTACACACTTCTAACGCCATCTTCCCCATTTCGACCCCTCCAAACTAATCGGTCATCTGCGTCTCTTCCGCACCCCCCTCGGTGGTTGTGGCTGTCGCATTCGCTCATTAAACCGGCGAACGGAAAATTGAGTCCCTGTGGCCCGGGCTCGAGACTGGCACCATAAAGTCGGACGCTTCTTGCTCAACCCTCGTACTGAAAAACTGAAGCCGAAAGGAGACGAGCGACGATGACGAGCGAGGACGACTTATCGTTTTCATCTTCCGGCCCTGTTCACTAAGCCGTTGATGTAGTCCAACATAATTCGATGGTTTGTCATCGGGCTACCGTTGCTATTATCGTTATTGTTATTGTTATGGCGGGTGCGAAGCCTATTGTTATTGTTATTATTAATAAAGCGATGTTCGTAAGCAACACTTCGGACGATTTCCGTTTGCAAAGAAACTGGAGGGAAAACAGACGTCGTCGTCTTGGGTCGTATGCTTTTGAAGTCGTCCCATTTACGATGGCCTAGGCATGGAATGGGAAAATTAAAATATTGAATCAATCACACTTGATTTGGGTTTCATTTGCTCTCGCAAGAGAAAGAATTTAATGGTTATATGGCAGTCACGAAGGAAGAATATGTCTTTAAAAAAATGTAAGTATTAAAGTAATTAAAAACTAAACGACCAAGTAAAAAATCATAATACCAATAAATACCAAGAAAATACCAAGAAAATCTTGAAAATTTTGGGTAAAATTTAAAAAATGTTAAAAAAAAAACAAACCAACAAAATTTTAATGTAAAAATGAAAAAATACAATTTTTTTACCTACAGTTTTGAACAACTATCAATTAAACCAAAAGGAATGTTAAAACTCGAAAAAAAGAAATAAAAATATATGAAAAATTAATAAAATATTGTAACTTGATGAAATAAACTAAAATGATAAAAATCAAAATTCTCGAAATATCGGTGAGAAAATTTAAAGAAATCAAAATACATATTTGAAACACCTGCACGATATGAAAACACAGAATACCATCGGTAAAATTTGTCGAGAATGGGAAAGTTTCCTGTAATCGTTAAGCTCCTTTTCTACAAATATTCTTCCCCAGCCAAGCGCACCTTTCAACAAATGTCCTTTCTTCTTTTCTACTTACGAACAGTTTTCTTGTGGAAAGTTTCTTTCCTTGCGTCGCAAAAAAAACTTTTGCCCTCCACCGAGCGCGTGAAAAATTCCCATTAGCAGCCGGCTGCAGGGCAGATACGCTGCAAAACGCCCACTTCGACGTCCTTCGTTCGTGCCGCTGTGAGACGATGGCACGTTTGTAACTGCATTTTTACGACACCGCGCGCGGCTATGGCATCAAATTTTGCGCGATGCAATCTGCGTTCGAGCGTAAAACGACGGACGGAAGAGAAGGAACAGCAACAACACAGCCCCATTCCTCTGCTGAACGGCAGAACGCTGCGCCTTCTCAGCAGAAGGCAGCGTGGAAGATGCTGTAAAGTTTTTACGAGCTCGGCAAGCCACTCGTAACAGCTCGCAGATACTCGCGATGCGCGGAAAACGGATCCCTCAGTGCCTCCCTGCTTAGTTATGCAATGAGAAATGAAAAAAAAGAACACATAAAACAGTGAACATGCAAAAACTCGCGGCACGGTATAGAAACTCTCGCCGTTGGCTAGAATTATAATATTATGATAGATTTATTGCACCAGTTTCTTATGGTCGTTCTGCTCTTTTTTCGGTACTGCCGCGAGTAAATTTTGATGCGGCACTTTCGTGGTTTAACGCAACGTTTTGCGGGCATGCCAAGATTGCATGTTTCGGCAAGTGGGATTTTAGGATATTGGCTCCTATCTTGGTGGCTCTTCAAAGTGGGCTTTATGGTTCGAACACAGTGATTCGGCGCTGTTGCTTGCATTGTTTGGAATTGTTTTTTTTTTAATAAGCTTTTCCAAGAAATTGCAGGGAATTATTTACGAACAATTTTCTCTAAAATTTCTAGTAAAGATTTCAAACAGTTTAAAAAAATACAAATTTTAAACAATTTAAAAAATTTTGAAATTTTTTGTTTTTTTTATTATATTTTTTACATTTAAAGAAATTTGTATTAACATGTATTTGTTAAGTAGCAGTGCTATTAAGAACCTGTCTTATAAATCTCAAAATGTAATCAAACTTGATGAAATTTTTATACTTAAAACTAAGCCCAAGTCGACAAAGCAACTTATTTTTAAAACATTTCTGTTCTTCTAATCCGATTCTGTTGCTTTGAAGAACAAAAACAAATGTTTAAATATTGCGAATTAATATAAGTGTGAAAAAGATTTTAACCTGATAGCTTTCAACCCAAAAATAGTTCAAAAACCCACCAATGCAATCCGAATGCACAAAATGCATTAATCGTCCCCTGCTTTTCTCACTTCCTCACGTAAGATAATCCCTTCTTTTCACCTTTTTTTCTATTTCGCTTCAAACCCACCTACCTCACCCGCACCAGGTTGAGGATCGGGTCTGTTTTTCTTCCATTTAGCGCCTTTGCCTTTGCTGTCGATTTGTTTGCACTTCCTTCTTAGCTTTCCTAGTTGACCCACATTTTCCTGAGGCATCTGCTGTCTTGCTGGCAATAAGATTTTCGTATCCTTCCCGCTCGCTTCACCAAGCATTGGTGTTCAAGGGGGATGGGATGAACGGGAGGAACAAAACCCCTTTTCAACCCTCCGACAGTTTGTTCAATCAATAGAACCTACACTACCACTGCCACAGAGGAAGCAGCAACGCTCGGTTGTATTTGTGAGCGTGTGTGGAGAGCTCTGAAGGATTATTTTCGGTAACGGTTCGTGTTTGTTTCTTATGTTTTTGCTCTTTTTTGTGTGCGTGTATACGTGTGTTCTGCTGCTCGTTTCCTTCTTCTGTCCAGAGACCACGGGATGATGATGATGAAAATTTAATGGGATTCCGCGCGGGATCCACCCGAAATGGAGGGCGAAAAAGTTTCAACGAAAGCAACGCGAAAAGGAAAAAAGTTTCCTGTCCGAAGCAAGTGGATGGTACAAAAAAAGGTTCAAATCAGAGTTTGTACTGCTTCAGGTTGAGGTTTGTGGATGGATTTTTATGTACTTTTCTTGAAGTAAAAAAAAAATTACAAGGATCCTTGTAGCTGGTGGAAAACAAAACAGCGGTACGAAAAGTTTTAGTAGCTTAATCACAGTAGCGATAGAAACTTAACCTGGACCAGCAATATGGAAACAACTGATGAGATGGATGGATAAATGATTTTGAAAAAAAAATTGTAAGAAGAAGAAAGTATTTTTAGTAAATATACGTTCCTGTTCAGTTGATATAAGATTAAAAATTAAACACAAAGTTGTAGACGCAAAATCGTGCTGTTTTGTTC
This sequence comes from Anopheles farauti, assembly GCA_000473445.2. Taxonomy (NCBI): domain Eukaryota; kingdom Metazoa; phylum Arthropoda; class Insecta; order Diptera; family Culicidae; genus Anopheles; species Anopheles farauti. The sequence goes on from KI915052.1 coordinate 1,942,333, forward strand.
AGTTTTGAAACATGTTCAAGAAAAAACAAACTTGCTGTTAGATAGTCTGAAATCAATTAATATACTTGTGATAAAAGTAAAAATAGCTTTTAAAACAAAATGGTATTTCCGATAGGATTTTGGAAAAAATGTTATTATCCAATTAAGAATACTTGAATATTCTTGTAATAATAATATTTTTTTTTTGTGAATTTACTATGACATAAACATGGACAAATAAACAGCCTTTATGTTCTTTATGTCTGATTTTGTAAAAAAAACTTCTGAAATATTTCTATATTCCTCATAGATTTCAAAAAGATATAATAAAAATTAAAATAATAACATGATACTTTTTCTTTCTTTTATGTAGCTTTCTCATTTCAAAAATCTGATTTCATTTAAAAGGAATATAAAAGTAGCACAATAATACAGCTTAAAATGTTTTAATAACATACAACTAAAAACTTTGAACCATAGTATGCTGTAAAAATTTAAATCACCTAAAATATAAACCACTATATTTAAAAAGTAGAAAATCCCTTGAATTTCAAACCTCATTAAATCTCTCTGTTTCCGCGTTGAATGAAATTCGACTCGCTGCGGAATGTCTTTTTCTGGGAAAATCTTCCCACCGTGTCCTTGAAGCTACCGAGCCAACTCCACTCCCAGGTACTTGTTTGCAATTTCACTCGAATCGTCACACCCGGCTCCAACCATAGTCTGGGCATTCGTTCCCGGAATGCTGCTGCTGCCCCACCGACGTAATAGTAATATTCTTCGAAATAACTTCCCATCCTCAGAGCGGGCTGCCCTTCGTTCGGCTGGGGGGGGGGGGGGGGGCAATATTCATTGCAAAACCCGGGCAGCTGCCATGTCTGCACGAACGCAGCCGTAGCATCCCGCAGCAAACCGGATGGGTGTCGGATCGATGGTGGAAAACTCGGCTTGGTTTCCACCACCCCATCCCGGTCCCGGTCCCGGTATGCAACGCGAACGAGCGCGAACAACGTTTTTCGTCCTGCCAAGGAAGACCGGAGAGAGCAGCGCACATATACACAAAAAAAACACACAGAAAACTAACACCGAACCCGAACCCTGACGCTGTCGGTGTGTGCGTGTCGGGGTTTGGCTTTTTCCTTTCACGTGATGCATTTGTGTGAGTGTTGTTGTTGTTCCGGCTTCGGGAAGCATCACTTTCATCGCACAAGGGCAGGAGAGCGTCGTGGAAGGGATGAAAAATGAAAACATCCCTCCGTTCAGCGGCCGACCCCGTTGCTGCCATCGTCCGAGCAAACGGAAACGAGAACCGAACCCGAGGATCTGCTCTGGAGCTTCATGCATTAGTATTGGTGTAAAGAAGCACCACAGAGAGTGAGTGAGAACGAGAGTGAATGTGTGACAGGAACATCTCCCGACGACGACAACGACGGCAGGACTCCTCGACCATGATTTTCCTCCTCCTCCTCCTCCTCCTCCTCCTCCTCCTTTCCACCCACCATCAGCCAAACCCCGCTCGGATCGAGTTTTCCACGCTCACGCTGGGAAAATGTTAGCAGCTGTGTGCTGCACGCTGACGCCGACGCGGACGGGGTGGGTTGTAATCGTCGAGTTAATCGAAGCGAAACTCGAGGATTCAAGCACACTCGATCGTTGATGAAGAGAACCAAAATAAAACGGCCGAAAGGATACGGGGAAGGATGTTCCGAGGGAGTACACACACACAGGCAAAAAAGTGTCGAAATCGATTTCAGATGACTCGAACAGCAACTGTTTGGCAACAGGGCAAGCGGGTCCTATTTTTTGGCGGATCCGTGCAAGCGAGGCGACAAACGGCTGCGTTAGCACATTAACATGTAATGACCATTGGGACGAATGTTGGAGACAATCTTTAAGAAGGGTTTTGAACGGAAAAACATGTGAGAGAACTACGGATGGATCTACGAACAACTAGTTTCAAAGTTTGAGGATATCAACTATTGTTTGTCAGACAAATTTAATTGCTTTTTGCACAATAATACGTGAGTCTTAGCCTAAACATTTTAGCAACAGGAACAGACAGTTTTAGGAAATTTAATTCCACTCTTTTTCGTCGTCTCCACAAAGTGTGTACATAATTTGATCAACCCCAAGTGGAGAGTAACTTAGAGAAAGTCTACAATCATTTGTTTGTACCACGACACCAACATTTACAAATGTCGTTTCGTTGTAGTGATTTTTTGTATGAATTGTTTTACGAATATTATATTTTCGGTAGCAAAACCTATGATTGCTGTCGGAAAACAAATACGTTTCGCACGCTCCTAGTACGATTACTATGCGATGGAAAACTGTCAGATGATGTCAGACTCACAGATGTTTATAAAATAAACCAAAACATAACAAAATCACTTTGACGCAAAATAACCAGGATTAAAACTAAGCAAACAAATTATTTGACATTAGATAAACCACAGAAACATCTGTCAGTAATTTCTATCAAATGGTAATCGTACTGCTAGTGACCAACAATAAACAAACTTGCGATACTAAACGACCAGGCTCAATCTGACGTTTCACAAAACCGATCTGTCAATCTGTTTACAACCTTCAGAACTCTACGACGGCTTAAAGTGACATTAACGTTACACGCATAGCTAGTAGTTTATTGACAGTGTTGAGGTGGACTAAAATGTCTTCTCCCTTATCTCTTCATTAGTAATATTGCCGCAAACTGCATCACAAGCGGTGCCGCGTGTGTTCTTTCATCTCCTACCCGTGGAATCTTCATGTGCATTTCCACCGAATGTTGATTTAATCAATTACACGCCCGTAAACATTCCTCAACCCGCTTTCAACACACCCTCCGAATACGTAATCGCACTGACAGATTTAAACATTCCATTTTCAGTGATCTAAAACACGATTAATTTGGTGATCAGTGAGGGAGACGTGGATAGGCATACACGATCAATTTACCTCGTTAGTTAACAGTTTCATCATGATTTTTTTGTACTCAATATGATTTTCGGTACGTGCGCCCATGCAACACTATTTAATCCGATTTCCGGCAGTGGCTGTTGGTCTGTGGAGCCAACCGCGTAGAGTGTGGAGAACGTCGGAGGAAGCGGTTGGAAATTCCGGGCAGCCCTCGGCGTATCATAAAGGGCCGGAAGCGGCTGGGATGTGTTTATGAGGCCCGTATATCATCATCACCATCGGCACCATCTTCAAATGGGTTTCGGGTGCCGCCGGGTGGAGAAGGTCGTGGCCCTAGCAATTTCTTCGCTACTCTCTTCATTCCTTCCCCACAACCCGCTGCCCCATTCCAGAACCTGCTGCCACTGAGTTGATAGCACGAGTTTTTTTTTCGGATCGATCCGGAAGAAGAAACAGCAACAGCAGCAGGAAGCTGAAACTATACACACACGAGATGAGATGAGCTGCACGGGAGTGTGTGAGTGGGTGCGAGCGAGAGTGAATTTGCGTGAGACGCGTCAAGTGAGACGTTTAACATTCAACAACAATGCGCGTCTAACGAGGTAATACGATAAGTGAGGAATATTAACACATAAACATAATACAGTGCTACATTCTTTCGTGTTTTCTTTCGGATGTGCGGAAAAAGTGGTTTTTCACTGCCACGTTTCCGTGTTTCCATACAACCTCGTGTCAGATAGTTCTCACTCTTCCTTCTCACTGCATCTCACTAAGGCAATGAACGAAAAGGCCAAAAGCGGACGGTAACATTATGTTCCTAAAAGGTTGGTTATCAGCATTGGTGAAAAGGATTCAATAAATTATGCCGTGATTATAAACAAGAAGCGATCCAACTCAACCCCTACCGAAGCATTTCGTTCACAGCCGTACAATCCATTCGGTGCGTGATAATTGTTGTTCCCCAAATGGGCAATATTTGGGCAGCGGCCACAATCACCGCACTCGGACTCGTCCAATCTGCGTTGACCGATCTAATATTCTTTTTTATTATTAGTATTTGTTGGTCTTCCACGGTCACGAAACCGTCCGTGGCGATGATAATCCAATCATTTAATTTTCATTCCTATCGAACCCACACCCGGGTTTGGGTGATAAAAGGGAAAAATAAGTTTTTGCTTTCCTCCGAAACCATCGGCCGTACCTATTCTTGGAACCGCTTCCGAATCCCTCGGAAAGGGAAAACAGGGCAGGGGCTAGCGAGGAAGCGTGTGGTGAGAGAGAGAGTGTGTGTGTGTGTGTGTTTGGACGTGAGCAGCGCAGCCCAACGTGAGTCTCGCGTGCGGCCGGAATACTTGTGGAAGTGTGTTTTTTTCGCTTTTTTTCTACCCATCCCAAAGTTGAATGATTCCGGCCCTCCACGCTGTCGTACGCGATGCAGCTACGGGTGAGGGTGAGGGTGCGCTGGTGAAAATGAGAAGCGAGTGTGAGCGATCGATCGATGCGAGAGTGCGAGTGAGTACGCAAACAGAACGGCAACAATTTGGCGCGAGTGTGAATGCAACGGGACTGACCGGTTTTACGGCAGCTAGAGAGAGCAAGAGCGACTGAAAAGGGCTCGGCTTTCTGGATAAAAGAAAAAAAGCAAACGAATTTTATTTCTACCTGCTCTTGCACCATACCTTCCACGGCAAGCGTAAACTTGTGTGGTTTGTGATTTTGCGAGAGCATGAATGCATTTCCTCTCTGGCTTTGGCGTTTTTCTCAGAGCGCTTAGCCCGGTCGTCAAACTTCGGGTGTGCTTTGTCTCTGTTTCGCAAGCGTGGTGTGAGCAGAACGGCAAGAGGGTTTGTGGAAACAGGAAAAGAATAGCACGATTGTCGCAGTGAGTTCGGATTCTGCTTTGCTACCGGTGGGAAAAAAGAGAGACTAAATAGAGAATTCTGACGAAGAAATTAGAATTGGTAAGTGATTGGAAAAGGTATTGCATTCAAATGAAATGTTCCTTTTTATTCGCTGTGAAATGAAATACTAATATGTGATAATAAAAGAAAAGATAATGATATGAAATCAAAAGATAATGAAACTAAAAGAAAAGTGGAAAAGAAATTTTAATGAATCAAGAACTTGCCATACTTTCATGTTTTCTGTATTAAAACTTACTTTTTACCATTTGAATAAAAACTGTTTCTTAAAAAATTATTAAATCTTATAAAATGGTAAACTGATCAAAAGTTAAATAATTGATTAATAATTGATTAACGGACATAAAAACCAAACTATAAGACATTTTAAATTGTAACTAATTGAAGATAGAAAATTGTTAATATTTCTTCACTATGATAACAGATGATTCCAGCACCGAAATAACACACAGTCTAGCTACAAAACCAGCTCTAGGGAGTTTGCGCTCGGGTCCGGGGCAGTGCACCCGAACGTCAGCCGAAGCCGGGCCCGAAGCGAACCTGCCGGGATTCGCCGCCGTGCACGCGAGGGAAACGAAACACGAAAAATATTCGTCACGTTTGCGTCCAAGCAGAGACGCCGCGCGTTTGCTGGTGGAGAGGCCGCATACCTCTTTTCTTGTAAACACACACCGTGAATTGTGACTGGCCCTGTGGCAGTGAGAAAAGAAACAGAAGAAGAAAAAAAACCTCAAGTGCATAAGCCCCCTTCACGCGCGACGTTCTGTTCTTGGATTCTAGTAAAATTCCGCGTAGGTGAACCCATCCATCGCCTAGTTCGAGAGCATCTTCGCGCTGTGCCGTGTGGTGTTTTGTCGACAGATTCAGCACAAGTTCTCCGTGTGGCTTGTGTTGCGGAGCAAACGGCGGCGGAAACAAGCGCGTTCTCGAAAGCTACCCAGATCGGCCGGATTGATTTAGTGTGGTGTGGTGCAGAAGAAATATTGCTAAACGCGAGGCCAACTGAATCGTGCCTCGTTGTTCGAACTGTGTGCGTGTGTGTATGTAGAGAGCGCAATCCTAGCAACCCTAGCAACCAAGCAGCAGCAAAAAAGGTGTGTATTGGAGAGCGATTAAGCATGTGTGTGTGTATGTGTTTGATATGTGGTCCAAGGTAAAGAAAACAACGGCATGCGTGTGCCCTTCGTCCGGTGTACGAGTGTGCGGTGTTGTGTTTTTTTGTTTGGTCGCTCTCGATAAAATCCATAGTCGACAGCGATAACACAATAGAGAAAAATGTAAAATTTTGATTGAAAATTCGGCATTCCCAGTGTGCAGAGTGGCGGCGCTTGTTCTAGTGAACAAAAACGTTCTCACGTGAAGCGCGGTGAGCGGTGAGAAAGAACCATCATCATCCAGCCGTTCGGTGTGCGGTGTGTGAAATTGCTTCCCATGATCGTGAATCGTTGGTAATTTTGGTGAAGCCGCGCCGCGTCTTTTTTTCCAAAGCCCCCCGCTCGAAAATTCTAATGGAAAGATGATCGATTGCCGATTCCGCGGCGAGTGCAATTATTGTTTTGTGCACTTCACATCCTTTCCTTTTGGGTTCACCACGCACACACACATACACGCACACTTCCATCCCATCCATCAACCCCGCATCACAATTGATGATGGTTCTGGTATTCATCTAAAAGCTGTTAAACCGTCTGCGCATGGGTGTGTGCGTGTGTGTGTACATATTTTTAACTGTCAAAAATGCTCGCTCGACCTCCCGAAAGGAAAGAAGCAGCAGAACCAAAGCAGCAGCACCGTAGTTTCCGCACTTCTCACCCGTGAGCGAGAGCGAGACAGCACACAAAGTGATAACCGAAGCGAACAAAAGCGAGTGAGCGTGAGTGAGAGGTGTGTCCCGTGTGCTTGCGAGAGAGTTTCCTGTGGGTTTCCTATCGCATTTCTGTTTCGCTGCGTGTGTGTGTGTGTTTAACCCCAACTCCTCTCCTGTTATGTGCTGTGTAGTAGAGCGAGCAGGAGCGTTGCGCTCTGCTACAGCCGGGAAGAGCGAGACAGAGCACGATGCTTGGTGAGGGTGAATAGATTTTACTACTATATGCTGCAAAGGCTGCTATGGAGCTGCCTCCCATCCGTCTTATGAATGAGTTTTGACCTACGAGCAGGTGGAGTGTGGGGGAGAGTGGTGTGGTGGACCGGTGTGGGTGAAAGTGACTAGAAAAAAATGAAGAAGTAAAACATACCGCACGCTGCACGAAACTGGGAACGATATCATCCCGCAGAACTCGGCTAAAACACTTTTGACGGTGCTGAGAATCGTTTCAGAACCGCATTCTTCTCATCCCCGTGGGTTCGCTTGATCGCAAGTGAATGTTTCGCAACAAAAGTTTAGCGAAAAACTGGATCGAATTTATGGTGTTTTTTGTTGTTATTGTTATATTGTATTAATTTTTGCTGTCAAACAAAATGAAGCTGTCAAACGAAGTGATGCCCGTGTTAGCAGCACACACAACATCTCACAACTTCTCACAACGCTCTTTCCCGCGATGAGATGGCCGTTTGCGGGCCTGCCCGTTCTACCTGTGCCCGAAAACATTCGCCTTCCAGGTAGAGAGCCGCTGCACTCGCTTGTGGGCAGCCTTTTTCCTCCTGCCTCCCCCTTGAAGGAAATTCAATACCGTGCACGAAAGAGCTCGCATACGCCGGAATGTATCCCTTTCTCTCCCGCCCGCTCGCCCGTGTGTGTTTATTGTGGCCCCCGATTTGGGGGCAACCGCGCGACTTTTCTCCGTTCTCCCGTTGTGCGAGAGTGTTAGAAGATAAAGCTGTGTGATTTGTCGCGCGTGTGTGTGCATCGGGGTATGTGCGCAGATTCCTTCTGCGCTCCGCCGCACGTCTGTCTATCTCTTACGCTCACGGTGGCCAGAGTGAGAAAGTGAGCGGCCGATCTGCACGCTCGCAAGTGAGAAGGCAGTAAAAGCTCGAGCTCATCTCACCGAACACCTGGCGACGGTGGTGTGCGTGTGCTGTGTGTTCTGTACAGAACACGATTGCGTGCCCGCGCGCGCGTGTGTGTGTGTGTGTTTGGGAATGGATGCGAGATTTAAAAGTAGCTGAGAGGCGCGGTGCATCAGCTGCATAAAGTGTGTTCTTTTTCTGCACGCTTGAAACGCACTCACACTAGCACGAGGAGCAGAAGGTGCAGGAAGACACGACCAAAGATACGTTTTCGAGATCCGGTCGATCTGGTTTGTTCCATCATCGTTCCGCCAAGATGTGCGTGTGTGTATGTGTGCGATAGAAAAATGACGTCCGAGCAATAGGAGGGTGTACACACGACAATCAAGCGGGACAAAAAACTGTTTCAAAGTGAAATGAAAGCAAAACATTCAGCTCGAGCATGATTGTTTTATTCCCAAGCGAATCGGCATCAGTTATGTAAGCTTCTCTTGGGAGTGTTCTATGCTGAAAGCCCCAACATATGGCCGGCATTGAACGTAAAAAATCATCCCGAACGAGACCCGTGCAAGAAAAGCGCTGCTTCCTTCGATTCGTCACAGCGGTGTGTGCGTGTGAGAGAGAGCCGCCGCCGTTTCTCACCGCCAGCACACACCGAGGGAGAAGAAATGCAGCGTCGAATCCGGCGCTCTAAACGCCACCACCGCACAGTGGAACGAACTTTGCCGTGCGGCTATCAATTATTGCTGTGTGTGCGAGCAGCATTTTATCGTCTCCACCATTTCGCTCTCCACGCGCCGCACGTACTTCGATCGCCCACGGGAACCGGAGTGAGACCGAATGCGTGTTCGGCCTCGGGATTGCTCTCGTGAGGGGCGAGATAGAACTTGTGAGCCGTTTTTGTGAGGGAAGAAGAAATTTTGCTCCTCTTGGATCGCGTGGATCGGGGTTGGGTTTTGGCGGATGAAAGGGGTGTGTGTGTGTGGTGTGAGCTGAGGCACAGGAAAGAGAGCCTTCCCGCCGCTTCCGAGAAAATGTGTGACAAACGCGCGCGCGTGAGCCTTCGCAGGATTTTATTGTGTGTGTGTGTGTGTGATGTCGTGCGCCTTCCTTTCCGCGAGATTAAGTTCAAGATGCTAGTTCCGTTTTCCGTCCAAGGGACAATTTGTTTTTTTTTTGTCCAAATTAACCTTTTAAATCGCTTTTCTTGTTCAACTGTTCAACAGACAAACGGAAATTCTGTACTCCTCTGTATTGTGTCTTCCTTGTTTCACACTTCACGAAAACTAACACACCCCAAAACCGTGTCCTGCGGGCATTCCTCGCACAGGCTAGCATCACACACACTTACACGCGCACACACACCCGGAGAAGACGTTGCTCCTTAGGGAACCCGCAATCTAATTTATTTCGCATCGACTTCTCCCGCGGTGGTTGAAATTTAGTCGCAATCGTAAAGTTAACGTTCCTTCCAGAAGAAGAAGGCTTTTGTTTGGAGCACCGCAAAATGGAAGTCGATTTTGCTTCCCTTTGTATCGCGTGTTTGCTTGCTGGCTTCGCGGGGAGAAGATGCAACACCGCACTTTTCATGGCCTGCTGGATGCATTCTTCCTACCTGTTCGTATGTTTGAGCCGAATCGCAAGTTCGTTTCTCGGCTCGTGTTTCTGTGTTCTTTCGTTTACAAGCATCTGTTGTTCTTTGTTCTGTCGTCCTCTTGTGTCGTTTACATGTCTCGAATGCGAGTTATTTTTATAGTTTCATCGATTTTATCGTGTGTTTTTTTGATTATTCTTTATTTTTAGTTCATCATGTTCCATTTTCATAAAAATATAAAATGTTTTAACTTTTTCTCTCTTCCTCGTTCTCTTCTGTAGCATTTACAGTTTTCACATTCTTTGAGTTCGACCTATGCGTGAAAAATTCTCATAACTTCGAATAAAAACAACCCTCACCCATTGCATCAACGTTTCTGTGCATCGTAATAAAAGTGAATAGTGATTAGCCATCGTTGAGTGCGTTCCGTTCAGTGCAATTAAAGTTTTTTTCCCCGATTCCTTCACCCCGCGCGGTGCTCAGTGCTCAACAAGAAGAAAGAATGCAAATCAAGAGTGCAAAGTAGCACAATAGTGTGTAGAAAAGAAAAGAGGAAAAGTGAGAGTGAATTGGGTAAAGCTATAAAAGCGGAAGAAAAAGTGCAAGTGATCAAGAGGAAAGCGCATAAAAAAGGTGTGTAGTAATAAAAGTGGCGCAAAAGTGGGAAATAAAGAGTGCAAAAAAGAAATAGCAAAGGTATCATCACAAACGGCGGGGAAAAGGGGCGGTGAAACCAATGTTTCGGTGCGTAACGCAGCGGCGAGAGTCCTAATTTTTGCGCAACGAGTGGTTTGTGAGAGTTTGTGTGTTTGCGAAATGACGATGTCATTTTAGCATCCCCGCGAGAGCGAGATAGCAAGATAAGAAAAGGAATCTATCTTAAAAAAACCGTGTTCCTTCCTCTTCCGTTTTTGCGCGGAAAACACCATCTCGAGCTCGGCGTTGTGGAAACGAGGAAAATTGTGCATGATCGAGTGAGGTCGGTGAAGGCTGCACTGGTTGGTGAGAGGAACCCGGTTCCTCTCTCGCCAGCTTGCTGCAGCAGCATCACTAGGAGGAGGAGGAGGGTGGGTGGAAAACGACCGACGAGAGGGGGAAAGTAGTTCGTGTTTTCCTTCCATACTTCCCGCTTCGCACAACGTTGTTCCCTTGCAACGAAAACACACCGCCGTCCCCTTCGCTTCAAGGCATGGATTACGAGGCACTGCTACTGCTTTTGCTAGCGTAAGGACAACGACCGTATCCGGTTCTTCGGGAGTGCTCGCCCAACAGCCTGCCTTCTATCAGGACGAGCCGATTTTTGACTGGAAAGAGGTGTCATAAGGTATTTACAAAGTTCTTTTCTCTGCATAAAGAAACAAGTGAAGTTATTGTACATGAAAAGGGTGATCATAAATTATGAAATATCCTCGTCGGTGGAAGTGGATAATATAATGGGAGCTTTTAGTTTTCTTTTGCCTGGAAGAGGAGTGATATCCTTTCTCCTTGGCATCGTGAATCCGTCAGAATATCTTTTGACCTAGATTTTTCTGATTTAACTTATTTTTGAAAGTTTACCTCCGTAGTTGAAAAGTTAATACGACGACGCGTATGGCATATTCACACCTCGGGTCGAAACGGGAATTTGGTACCTCTTGTAGCGTGTGCAGGTCAGACGCTGCTATCACTACACCACGGGTCACTCCATCTATTGTTAGGATTATTTACGGGTATAAAGAACGGATGGGTTGTACACGCCTTATGTTACCATTATTATACCTGAAAGGTATTGAAAAATTTACATTCAAATGTATTTCTGAAACGTAAGGTCGAAAATTACTTACTAACCATTTTTGAGCATTTGAAAACACCCCAAAAATCCAACACAATAATTGCAAGATTAAACCGCATCCTAAAGCTAAACTTCCTCATCCGTCAGGTGGGTTCTAGCATGTGCTTTTTTCGCCTCCATTAGTGGTCTTTTGTTAATGTACATCATCATAACACCAATTATTCAGCGAGCCAACATCTTAATCTGTCCCGGGCAACAGTTGCTTAATAATCGGTGTGCCTTTTGTTTTTTGTTGCAAAATAATTATAATCATTATTACGGTGTTGTTCGCTCGAATGGCGAGAACGAAAGGAGCAGGAACGCTAAGTGCGATGTAATTAGGTAGCAAATTGGTGCTGCTGGTTCGTGCAGGACAAGTGAAATGGGAATTTGGTTGTTTTATTAATTTTTAATAATATTATTTAAAGGAAATCTGATTTGTTGGCTATTTGGCATAAAAAAACATTTTTTATGTCTAATGTAGGAAGAAGAACAATTTTATTCATTAGATGTAAAATATATAAAAGGTCCTGTCAATATGTTTATATTAATGCCATCATACTGTAAATCTAGATTGAAAGCAAATTTAAAATAACTCTTGAGTTGTGCTTCGTCGGTATGCTTTTAGCTCTTCTACTGTGGTAATCTATGCTTATGTTTTTTTTTTTAACATATACCAACCATCGTATGGCGCAAAACGCGTACAACATATGCATTTAAATATGTATTAATTTTTGGCTCCTGGTTTTTGGGTTCTTTGGTGTTTTTCCGAATCATGTCATGCATTTTTTGAGAACAACATGCTCCTTCTGGTAGCGCCTGTTCCAGCTGACACGAAACACAAAAACCACAAACATTTCGACCAACAGCAACATCTTCAGCACGCGATCAGATGTGAGGGCAGGAGAAAAACACCACCGTCTTGCGAACCGCAACATCAAGAACCGAAGAACAGCTGACTCTTGTTTCACGTTTGTACGGAGCAAAAAAAAAACATGCCCAAATCGAAAGTGCATCAGACATTGCTCTAGGAGAAACACACTCGCGTATGTTGTTTCCGAAAAAAAGAATTTAAACTGCCCGCGCCCGAAATGGAACCCTTCGTGTGCAAGCAGACGAGATATAGTGGGGGGGGAATAAGAAAAAATTCATATTTTTCGTTGTCGGCTGTTGTTTCTTCTATGCGATGATTAAACGCCCCTGGGTGTGGTTGCAGGATGGGATGGCCTGTCAAAGTGTGGTGGAATTCGACAGCAAAAGGTGGATATTCATTCCCCATCAGCAGCAGCAGCAGGCTAGCAAGCAGGTGGCAGCTGTTGCCTTTGCAGAAGGTTTGTGTAGTGCCTGTCAGCAGCAGGTTTAAAAAAACTTACACTTGCTTCGTAAAATACATCGTAAGTTACAGCATTTAATTAATGTTAATGGTTTTTGATAGTCGTACAGAAAACTCGCTTCCCGGGAGGCATACTTTGCGGTAATGACTTCGTGAATTTCTTTGAATATTTCGCTTGCCTTGATATGCCCAGTGTCGGTTCGTCATCGAGCTGGTTTTTACGTCACCGATGACTAAACAGATGCAGCGCAGACTTTGCCACCGTACGCGGAATGTCTCCACGCTTCTGTGATAAATCAAACAACGGCGGCTAGAAGCGTTGAAGCTATTTTTGCGAAGCCCGTGAAGAAGCGGACGTTGTTTGCTTTCTTCGCAATGTTTGCCCTGATGCTCTCTCAGAATATTCTTAGTTTGGAAAAGGCATGTGTGTTAGGTCAGGTGAAGAGGTTACCACGTGTAAGTGGATGCTTCTCGGATGAAACGTTTAGATTTTTGCTTTCAAAACATCCCGCAAGAAATAACTCAGCCTGAAACAATATCACCGCGCAAGACTTCAAATGAGAACTTGTTCGTATTGGCTCATAAATCACGCATTTGTATCGTGCCAACATTCGTCCGTTTCGTTCGTGTAAAACTAGAACCAGGTCTATGCAACAAAAGTCTGCGGAGTTGGAGTTATTTTTTGAAGTGCTTATTTATTCATAGACTCGGTCCGCGAGCACGAACAGATGTGTTTTACTTGATTCCTCTAAGCTGGTTTGGGATGTGTGTTCGAATAGAGATTAGTTGGAGGTGGCAGTTCGTTTTTCTTCCTTATATAATAAAATTTGATACCTCATGACTCGCACGAGCGTAGTTCATATGAGTTTTCGGTAATGAATCACTATGGATTATTTTATTTAAGAACAATTATAGTTAGACTTCAATACAGTCACAACTCGTTAATCTCGAATCTTCGAAGATTCATTAACGATGTGAATCATTTTAATCTTAATAGTGAACAATGAATCATTCAAATGAACTATAATTTCAAAATGAAATAAAATTCATTTGAACTGAACTATCGGAATATTTCATTTATTTTTTTGGTGACTCATGAATCATTTGTGTTAAATGAATATTATGAGATTCAGTTCAAAGCCTTATTTTTTTAAATAACTTTTTTTATTCTTTAACGCTCATAATACCACAGATTTGAATGCATTAAAGTGCAATGATGCAACTTCCCAAGAAAATTGTTGCCAATATATATACATTTAATACTTTTGTTTCTCAATCGCTGCGCACTTTCACCTAACCCATAACCGAAGCATTTCGGTATCGGTTCGACACCAAAGACAATAACAGCCCTTCGAATGCAGAAAACAGAGAGAAAGGAAGAGAAGGGCACTGGCGGTAGGCACTCTCGGAGCAAAAGGGTCGTCGATGGCACATTATCGAAAATGGGTTTTATTTGCTCGATAAATGCCCGTCGCTCGGAGGGAGGATTCGAGTGGAACGGGCGGCGGTGGTCACACATTTAAAACCCATCGCACGCGGCTGTGTATGCTTTTGTTGCACTACTTTTGCGTCATGAGGGCGAGAGCGAGCGAGGAGAGTGAAGGGTGGAGCAACACAAATACCTGCCACAAATGCAGCATAAATAAACGCGACCCCCGTAAAATACCCAATGTCCCTTGTGTTTGCGCCGATGGTTTATGTGCGCTCGCTCGCGAGGACGATGCTTTCGGGGTTTGTGTGTGCAATGTTCATAACATTGCGTATCTTTTACGTCTCGCAACCTCTCCCCCTCCCTCCTCCCAACTTTCCAGCCCTTAACCACACCGCCACGATAATGGTCATAACATGGCGCGGTGGTGGCCTCCCCTTGCTGTCCATCGATCGACCACTGATGTTGCCCTCATACGCACTTTTGCACGCACGAGAGCATGCGCGCACGCCTTTTGGGAAGGTTTTTAATATATTGGTTTATTACAGTTCGCCCCCTTCCCCCGCGCATGGCTTTTATTGCATTTGTGTTGACTTTTTTTTTTGGGTGCCTTTGTTGTGTCCTTTCGAGGTTTTCCGAGGCTCCCGGGGCGAGACTAGCATTATGTATCCCCAAAGGGGGGGGACACCCAGGAGAAGGAGGAGGACACACAGGATGGGCACACAAATTTACGATCATGTTCTGTCGTGCTATAGCTGCATTTTATTCCGGTGCCGGAATCGGTTGCTTCGGTCACATATCACGGTCCGGCTCTCGCCCGTTCATTGACTCGCCGATTTTGGCGAAATTCGTGGTTTATAATGAAAGTTAGTGGTGCTTGCGGTTGCTTGGCTGCTCATTATTAGCCTGATTCGGAAAAGGTTTGCATGGAGAGAAAAAGAAGCAACATTTTGGGAAAAATAAATTAGCCTTATAATTGTGATAAATTTGCAATTTTTAAATAAAAGCGAGTTTTTAAGCGATGAAAGGAGAACCGAGCTCTTTAAGCGATCTTGCGTCCTTTAAATCAGCCTGATTATGTGGTATTTTCGATGCCAAATAGTTTAAATTAAAAGCTTAAATAAAAAACGAGGAATGAAATTCCTTTCCCTATTGCAAAAAAAAAAAAAATATCGCTAAAAGTTGAAAATTTTCAGAAAATTTTAAAAAATTAAAAAAAAAATTAATAATACTCCAAAGCTGATTAAGCGCTCCCGGAGCGCTCTAGGAAGCCATTTTTCACCTGCTTCACTTCTAGTAGCACCGCGCATTGTTTACGTGCCTTCCGCTGAAGAAAGCCAAACCATTGACTGCGTTGAAAAGTTTATTGATTTAATTAATTTTTCCTTCTTCAGTTCTCTCAATTCCCCGCACGGCTCTAAATTATTTATAAAAACTTGCGTTTCTCGATTGTGTGCAGCTTGCTTGCCCCGGTGTGTATCCGGCAAACCGAGGGACTTGAATTTGAGTAATTTTTCAAAGGCTCCCCGCTCGTCGCGTAGCTTCCTCCGTTGAAATGGCCCAATTTTGGTTCGATTTCATTTTTTTCTTCTTCTTGAAAACTCAATCATTATCCTGCGGGCTCCACGTCTGAAGCGAACGCACACATTTCGATTTGTATAAATCAAACTGTTCGCCGGCTGGTATGTCTGGGTGTATTTTTTTATTTCGTTCTTACGTTATAATAAAACTTTATTGAAACGGCAGCTGAAATTTTTACCTTCTACACTGCTTTTGTATGAGTGGTGCTGCGATCCTTGTGCGTCCGGCTCCTTTCGCGTTCTCAGCTTTTTTTCCCCTGGTTTCTTTCTCTCTCCACAATTTCGTTATTCTTTTACTTCTCTAGCGATCGAGTTTGAAGCGTTTCCCTCGTTCCCTAGAGGGTTTCATTTCGTTCATCCCCTGCGTCGTCGTGTTTCAGTCCTCTTGCCTGGGAAGGCTGTGTGCGATCGGCTCGTCGTTGATGATCACGATCATCAATTTGCCCTTAGAAACGTCATCTAGGAGAGCCGAACCAGGGATACCTAGGCCGGTAAAATAATACCGAAAGCGAGCGCGCAAGACGGAGACAGCGGGGAGGACCTGCAAAAGGTTCAAGGTTTTGTTTGGCTTTTGCGGCCGGTGGATCGATTCCCTGCCGCCGACGGGTGGGTACCGTTCTGTTGTGCTGCGCTTCAGCTGCTTTCCGGTGGTTGTGAAGGGCCCCTGAAGGGTACTGAACGCTCATTTTTCCATAAACGGATGTGAGGCAGCAGACGGACGAGAACTTGTTCTGGAAGGAAGAAGGAAATATTACGTTTACAATGTTGCACCGTAATCATGTTGTAATGCAGCTGCTTTGTAATAAGCTGATTTTCCTTTACCAGAAGCAATTTTTATCAGTTTTATTATCTCATTATTCATCTTTAATTCTTTAAAATATTTTGTTTTATCCAATTTAAAACAAAAATTCATACGGCCGCGTAACGTTCGTGTAGATATTCATTTTGAGTTCATTTTGTTCATTTTAGATATTTACTTATTGACAATTATTTACCCAATTCATTGCTTAAAACATCGTGAACTGGTATTTGACTTTAATTGAAACACATGAAGAGTCAAATTTCGGTTTCGAACTGGGTAAAATATTTAAGTTGAAAATAATTTATAGATAAACTACAACAACGTTCCATCAACCACGTCGAGCGAACCGACAAATTTCGCGGGAGCAAAATCCCACCAAGACAAAACCAACGTGTAAAGGTCTCTCAGCACCGTAAAAAAAAAACTAAAACAAAAAAAACCCCTCTTGGAGAAAATTGCTTCATAATTGAATTTATGACAGATTGCTTCGTTTGCCCAGCAAAAGAAGGACCTTCTCATCCCTTTTGTGGGTAAAAGAAATTCCTGCCGCCAGTTTACGACAGTCCATCAAAAGGGCCGACGAAAATATTCGCCCACTTCGCGGTGCTAGTTTTTTTTGTTTGTTTGAGTCTTCCGAACTCTCAGCGCTTGCTCGCCGGCTGGACACAC
Organism: Anopheles farauti; assembly: GCA_000473445.2. NCBI lineage: Eukaryota > Metazoa > Arthropoda > Insecta > Diptera > Culicidae > Anopheles > Anopheles farauti. The sequence goes on from KI915052.1 coordinate 1,959,319, forward strand.
GGGCCATATGCTTGGGAATGGGACACCTTCTTCGGTTCACCGGCTCGATTCCTCCATCCATCGCGTGTGCTTGAACCATCTACTCGTACTGCCGTCATGAGCACAAGCGCTCAAAACCCTTCAAGGTTGGAAGAGCAATCGGGCGGCGAAGAGGGAAATGACGGCAAATGAGAGGAGAAGGGCATAAAATGGTTCATTAACTTTATGGCCTCAAATGCTCGTAAAACTACAACTTTTGATAGCAATTTACTCGTCTTCTCTCTCTCGCAGCAGAAGGGCTGCTCTTTTCTGCGTACCGGTTGTTAGATCGGTCCTGGTTCATGATAAGTTTGAAAGTTTAAAGAAAGCGAACGGCTTCCGTGTTCGCAGGTGTGGAGAAGATGGTTTTATAAACCCAACTGCTGGGGGGTGTTTTCGTGTCGCTCGCTCGGGTTCTAAACGTGGAAGATTTTTTTTCCCCACTGTGAGTAAACGGGCTGACTAAGGCGAACGTCTTAATGAAATTCTATCACCGTATGAAATTCACACTTCCTACCACTTTTCGAGGTAGCAAGAGCTATCATGTTACGAGCAAACGGGCCCACAGCAGCAGTTATGAATCTTTATAATCCTAATTAAGTCAACCGATACATGTGCCTTTGGGAGGAGGAGCTTAGGAGAGCTCTACGGATAGGTGTTGGATTCGTACGCGGAACAAAATGCTCATCCGCCTTATCGAGAAATGAACATGACATGAATACGTTGGGACGTACGACGCGGGAACGTTCGAGTACGAGAAAGCTTGTTTTGGATAATTGCTAATCAAGTATAATGTTAAAAATGTATAACAAATGTTTTATATTTTTTTAGCAGTATTTTTCTACAAAACTTTCCAATAAACACAAAGTAAGCGCCTCATGAACGTAGATTTCAAGCAAAAATTATTAAAATTTTCATTGGTCTGAAATAAACTTAACATGAACCATTCAGGCGGGTGTAAAAATTTCTTTTTTGCTCTTTTTGTCGCGCACAAAATAATTAACAATACAATCATTTTAAACAAAAAGTCTTATAAGTCTACTAGATAAGATATTAGAATTCAAATGCAATTATTGTTTATATTTTGAAATTTTTCAATTGCCAAATGAATGTAAAATGAACACCTTCATAAGAATATAATATGTATGTTACGGGAACGAAGATTGCGAACGAAATTATCTTAAAATGATATTAATGCAGATAATATAAAACATCTGTTTCACTTTGATGTCCTTTCAGCTAGAATAATTTGCTATAAAATAACTTCGTCGTGTATCGTCGCACAGCGGGAAAAGCTTGTACGAAAGTACCTGCGAAACAGGATGAAATTGGACGAAATTGGAGCATGCACAACTATATTGATATGTCTCCATTTCGTGCTCGGCGAAGAAACACGAGAGGAATGGACGTAAAGAAAAACACACATTTCACTTCAACGTAATGTGCTTTACACGCAAAACACAAAATGGGAATTTAATTTCGCTGAAACGGCCGCGCAAAAATCAACCGGCATTGTCGAATGCAGCTGCTTTAGAAAATTGGAAAAACACCCGGAAAGATCGGCGGTAGGCTGCGCGTAAATTAAAACACTACCATTATGTTTTATATTTATTATTATGAATATAATCATGCTTGATAGCGTCGCACTTGTCGCGGTGTTCCTTGTTGATAGTATTTTTGTTTTGCCGGTACCTGTTTGTGAGTGTATTTTTGGCCGATAGCAATAAACGCAATGTGGTGTTAATGGATCACCCCTAGCGGCTTTCGTGGACGAGCCGTTTTTAATGCGAGCGTAATGTGGAACACACTGTTTAATTTCTTTTAATGGTGCTTCTTAATCGGAAAATCGATTTTTGACTCAAATTTGCCTTTTTTGGGCCGCTTTGTTTTAACAGATCGATTTGCAAAAGGGAAGCGGGGTGGTCTCGTCCACTTTGACGTCCGGTTAGCGTATGATTGAACTATTTATGAAGTCAAATTTGATGGATCGATCGCCTGAATCCAACACCTGACGCGTTTGCAAGGTGCGTCGGGGTGCGCTTTTTCTTTTTGGGCGATTTTTTTTCAAAAGAAACGGCTGCAACACCAGATGCTCTTCGTGCGGATATGAAAACCGTGACCGAGTGATATGGACCTGCGGTGGAAACCTGTTCCCGAAGGCACTTTATAAGCAGCATATCGCATTTTTATCGCTTTCTGTTTTTTTTCTCTCTCTGCTGCTGCTGTTTCCTACTCAAAACGGCTCATTTCATAAACCATCCGTACGGTTTTCGTGTCGTCTTTAAACGCACAATAAACGCGGTGGCACGCGACACTGTCATTTATTTTGGGTTTGATGATGATTGGAGGGTGGGTGAGTCGGGTAGGTACATATCTCGCGTCGTCCAAATGGTCTTGGTTTTTTTTTTGTTGGCTCAATACCACCAGTCAGGGGCAAAGCGCCCATGAAACTGGCTCTCGAGCAGATGTGTTGATAATTGTGCTGACATGTGATTTACAACCGCGCGCGAAACATCGCCATCCTGTTGTCTGGTGCAGCGCAGAGCAGAACATGTGCGTCTCGCGTTCGAAAGCAGGCAAAACGTCCTGAAGAAGAAACACAGACGCACCAGCACCAGGAAAATGATATCGTAAAAAACATATGATACACCCCAAAAAACAAAAACAAAAATGCGCGCCGCAAAGGGGCTTCCTAGATTAAATATCGACAGCTGTTGTCGTCGCCGCTGCGTCCTTGTTGGGACAGAAGCTTTTCGTAATGCCCGTGCGCCAACCAACCTACCTTTGGCAGCTGGGAAATATTATTATCGAACAACGACGTCACGTTATCGTTCGTTTTGTTTTCTCGCTGGCTTCGCCGTGATCCTTCTTCCCCGGCTGTAATTAATCCAATCGAATTTTAATGCCTTCGGAGAACAAAGTGTTAATGTTTTGCGTTCTGTTGTGCCTTTAGTGGTCGATCAAAAATAATCCCTCGCTGCAGATTAACATTTTAAAAGGTATAATTTTTGTAATTTTCATATCAACATATTTAAAAAAAATCCCAAATAATATTGAAAATACATCTTTTGATCCGACGTAAAAAAATGGAAATTCTTCCAACGATTTGAAGTAGAAATTTTGGTCCTTCGAACCGGATTTTTGGACATGAATTTATGACTTGAAAGCATCATATCTGCGTTTGGGACATTGGTTCCACAACCTTTTTTTTGAATGAATATTATGATAAAAATTATGCAGCATGATTGTGAAGATTTGAAGCAGAATTTTGGTCCTTTGAACCGGATCAGAACTTGAATCATTTCCTTATCTTTTTATAGTTATTCATGTGGCATAAAATTCGTTACTCACTCGTGATTCATATTCAAATCGGACACATCAAATATTATTTCAGTGCTACATTTCGGTTCCAAAAATGTAAATATCACACACTATGGAACGCAACGATATTATTCATCCTGTACGATAAAAGATGTGAATGGCCACAAATCGGGGCTCGGTATCTGCAATATTCGATGCTCGATGAGACCCGCATGCAAACCGGGGAATGGACGTCGAAATTGCGTTTGAAGTTGATAGTTTTTTTTATGCTGTTCTCGTTCATTGTGCTTGTGATGGTGGATCAGATGTTGCAGTTGAAAGCCATGCATTTTGATGTAATCGGTAATAATATTTCCCATCGTGGTGATTTCGTTCTCCATTAACTTCGTGTAGCCAGAATGAACTGCGTCCGTGGATAGGAAATTCATCAATATATTAACCAATCATTTGATACGAGATTGGTTTCGATCGCATTGATGTGGTTTTTGCCTCGTTATCAAATGGTGGCACTGATAGCTCCAGCAATCCTTTTTTATATAGGTTGAAATTTTTACTCCAACAAGCTTACGATTAATCAAACCTCTGCCGGTAAATTAATTTCTTTCTGCTTCCACATCCGAGGGGCTTTTATCGTGGAATAAATTAACACTATCACAGCCTAGAACAGATTTCTGCCTGGCAGCACAGTCACGTTCCCGCACTATCAGTTCCCTCATGTCACTTACTCCCAAGGGGAACGGTTTGCCCGCTGCATAAGAAATTCGATAATTCCCTTTCAATTAATTACACGAACGTCAATCAAGCGAAAGAATTGACTTCGCCGCCGCAAACAACGCACCCTCGGGGCGGACAGAGCCGGATGGATGGTTTCGTTCTTTTTCCATGCTGCTGCACCGAACGCGTAATAAAACGAGGCGACATGCCTCGGCCGCTATATAAAACGCACCGGAAATTGCCGGACGGGCGCCACGAAACGTGGGGAGATACCCCTCATAGCTTAATTAAACGTTCCTAATGCTATGTTTTGTATGAGGGTTGCTCTAGGAGAAGGAAGTATTAGACTTCTCCGTCCTATTAGTTTGTCTCCCGTACGAGTTTCGTTTGTTGGAAGGATCAAGCAGGCAAGTTATTGCTTTTGTTGGGTGTCATTCGAAGCTAAATTCATTGCCTTTTGCGAGCTAGTGTTTGGATACTTGATTACGATGTCTTTTGAGCACACAATGGAACTGAAATAAATGTTCAAAAACAGCTATAAAGTAGTACCTAAAGTATTAGAGTATTTTGGGATATTTACTATTTCAATTAGCTATCATGAAGTGTTAATTACAAGTTTTAGAAGAAGGCCGTATCGTATTGTATAATTCTCGAACCATGGATGCATGGAAAGAAGAATTGGATGAACGTTTCGAGTGAATTCTTTTTAGTGTGGATATAAATATTGTGGTATCTATGGAACTCATAACCTAATATTCTAACATCCTAATATTCATAAAAAAAACTTCATACTTAACTCAATTACGAATAAGGTAACATTAAATAATAATTCATTCCAAATTCGAGATCATTCATTATAACGTCCATTTGGTTCATTTTGACACCATATAAGGCAAAATCTGGTTCATTTTATTACCATTTATGGTACGAATGAACCAATTGGAACGGGATTGAATCCTGCATATCAGCACGATAGTGAGACTGATTTAAACTGCGGTAGAAACATGGACCAAGTCCTCTTCATCATTATTTTGATGTATTTTTTTCTATTCATCATACAAAGCAATAAATGGATTCCAAGCGTATAAAAAGGATAAAGGATTGCTTTAGGATTTTGTCGGTTCAAAATCTCAATTAGTTTCGGTACCAAAGGAGACATGTCCATCTTCCAAACCAACACGTTTTTGTTGTCCTCTGGTTCAAGCGGGTTAAGCACATGCGGAGGCTGGGTGCGTTCGTTCCGCTGTCGGGAAGCCCTTACCGTGCAACCGTAAAGCGGGCGCCATTTTCTACTGCGGGACCACCCGCAGCCGCAGCACTAACACAACAAAGCGAAGCGACGGATTCACCCCGGAAAACTGGCGGAGCCTGCACGCACAGCACCACCCAGCGGGAGAGCGACCAATGCTCGTGCCCTCGGGGACTTCCTTCGCCCCTGCAGCAGAAACCTGTATCCTTTTTTCTGCTTCTTCTTCTTCTTCTTCTGCTTCACCCAACGCACCGGCGAGAGAGCGGGTGCCATGGCGTCAATCAAATGCGCTGCGATTATTCCTCGACCGTCGTCCATTAATGCCGTGCCGGGCACGTGCTTTGTTTGCTTCTTTGCTCTGCACACACGCATATGGTGGTGATGTTTCGGACAGGGAAGGAAACAAACATAATATTGTTCCCTTCGTGTTGTGGGACGAAGAACTGGTGAGCCTTCTGTGATGATTAAGTGCAATAAAATCGCATCTCACTCTCTCGTTCTCTCTGTCGACGAAACCTTAAAGATAAAGCGAAAAATAATATATTCTAATCAGTTGCGCGGTCCTCTGTTGTCAAAAGTGCAACTTGTAAAGGGCGCAGGGTTTTGCGTTGGTTTGCATACATAAAATGCAGATGATGGGTTTCGCTCCCTCCGTTTTGGCCGGACGATGCGCTGCTGTCCAGCATTTCCCGGCTAATGGTACGTGGAAAAACGGCAAAGCGGCGGGGAGAAGGGTTTTAAAACATGCAACACTCAGTATGCAAATCCCTCCGCGTTCGTCCCGAAAGGTTTTTTTTTCTTTCTTCCCACCTTTTTCGAGTGGCGTTGAGTGCATCACCGGTCGAGTTCGAAGGGAAGATTAGAGGAGATTAGTTTTGCAAATATATGTAATTAATGTGAGTTGCTTCAATTCGAGAAATGCATATTTTGAATTTTCATCATCCAGCAGGGTTTTGGTGGTGGTTGCAATTTTATTTGAAAATCGTAGACGTATAATCAAGATGACTGATTTTGAAAAGAGTATTTACAGATTTTAGGTTTGCAAGCGTGTTTGAATTCTACCCAAAAACAGGGGTAAATTATAGTTATTTTTATTCAAATAAAATTGTACAAAGCAATCACGTCCCTGTTTTCCAAATCAATTCTGAATGATTAATAAATAAAGTCTGTGTTTTTCACCTGGAAACCATGACGTTTTGTATAAACATCTCTAAAGTCTGAAAAATCCGGAAACGGGTTGCTGTCGAAGCTGTTTATACTTTTTCGTACCTCTGAGTTGCTGCTTATTTATCGTGGCATGTTGTTAATGTTTTAGCGTCCCCCAAGCTTATGAAACATGTTTTATATTAATTTGAATAGTTTGATAGTATTTTGTAATATTTTTATGTTAAAATATGCGTTTGTTCCTGTCTATTTTTGATTAATCATATACGAAATATGCAATAATAAATAAAAATCCTTCTGTTTTTCCAGCAACGATCTAAGCTCGCCATTTTTTATTGGGGCTATTAACAAAGCATAAATAAATAGCATCAACAATCACTCATCTAATCAGCAAAAAGCAAAAACATGCGTTTTTTTTGTATGAAAATCGCTCTCGATTTCGAGGATTCGATACGAATCGTTCGAAATTCAACAAACGCATCAATCAATGTTTTTTTTTTGTGGCCGATGTTTCCCGTCTCGGTGCATGACATATTTGCAAATAACAATTATTGGCCCACATTGGTAAGCATCAGTAGCAGCAGCATGTCAATCCGAGCCAATTTATACATCCAATCTATCGCCGAACCGAACGCGATTGATTCGGAAAATTAATTTCCATTTTGTTGTTTGTCATCGTTAAATGCGACGAAGATGTTTCACGGGTTCTTGCTTCACCACCATCAAGGAAATGGTTGTACAAATAGAGCTACAAACGCGCCGGCAACAATGGAATGGCAGGGGAAGCAAAAACTAAAACTCGCGAATTTGATGCTCTCTTCCGCCGTTTTAGCTAGTGGAGGAATCCCGGAGTGGGAAGAAAAAAAAACGCTCAATTTCACACTTTTACGTCCATTCATTTCCTTTCCTAGACAACATTGTGTATCCATGTGCGACTATGAGTGTGTGTGTGTGCGTGTTACTATTTTCGACTGTTTGTTTTGATTATTGTGTTCGTAGACTTTGCAAAAAAAAGCTTCCACTCGGGGGGTGTTATTCACCGCATCCTTCCCCTTCCCTCTTGGCTACTCTTTGCTACATAACGGAGAGGATTAGCTTGGTTTGTGGAGATGACGGGAAGCGTCGGTGTGTTTGTATGGAACAGATAGCGATCACGCGTCTTTCGCGAGTTCGCAAAACACTCAAGCGCAGGAAAAAAAAACGCAACAATCGTGTCATGGTCGTGGGAATAAATTGAACCGCGGTGAATTAAATGGCCGTGGTGGCGCACACGCGACGATCCCGCAATGAGTAACGGGTAACGAGCGTCATCTTGCTCGTACAAACCGGCCCATCCTCTGAGGGAAGTTGCTCTTCAAACGGTAAATAAATCGCGATTTTTTTTTGCTGGTGTTGTTCTTCTGCTCACTTCTTCTCTCTTACCCGCTGCTTGTTCGCTCGATTCGTTGCGGAAGTTTGATTTCGGAAGCGAAATAGGCGGAACCCGAGGGTAAATGATCGCCATCTAAATCCACATCTTATTAGGTTCGCTTGGGAGGTGGTTCGCGTTAGATCTTCATCTCGTTTGTTTTAAGGGGTGGTTTCGTGATGGGTGTTATTTGTAGATTGTCTTGTAGATTAGGTAAGCAAATGGAAAATGAAAGTGTTTATTTTTCTTGTAGTCTGTTATGGTTTTATGTTCTGTGGATCCGTTTGTTAACGTAAAAACAATAAAAATTAGATGGTTGGGAGATAATTATCAAATTTCATTTTTTTATCAACATCAGTTGAACAGTTTTTACACTTGAATCATTGGAAGAAACACGGAGAAAATCCTCCTACTTGGCTCTGCACACAAATTGGTCTTACGTTTCATCTCATTTTTTGTTTTGTTTTTATTTTACCAAATTTTGCAATGCACAAATTTACAAATGCAAGCAATTTTCCGAGTTATATTTAGTCCGCAGGTTTAAAATCTAGTTTTTAAAGGTTACTTTTGAATTGTTTTTACTCATCTGCAACAAGTTTCATCCCATACGAAGGTCTTTGAAATATTTGATTTTTTTTTATTAGAAAATATTCATTTTTGGAATTAAATTTTCCTTACATAAAATCACTATTGCGCCATTTTAATTGGCAATGTCTTGCCTACTCGCTCGGAAACGGTATGCAACGACACGGTTCGCGCGATTGTTCATTAAAAATACTTAACGCTTGGGCATATTTACATAATCCATCGAGCGAAAAGTCACGGAATAGCGTCTCCGCCACCGGCCACAAATTGCATTTTGCGCTGAAGTGCTTCTTCGTGTCGACGAACCGCCTGAAACCCAGTCTCCCCTGAGGACAGAATGTTTTTGTGTAAATAAAATCGGCACGGTGTGTATGATGAACCTTCATTTTCATATTTTCCATCTTCCCTTCGGTGCATCCATCTGCTGTTTTCCCTTTGGTCGACGCGATGAGGAGGAGGTGGCTTGGGTTGTAAAATAAATTGCTAAATAATAATGCACGCAGTCAGCAGCAATGGAAATTTCTTCCCCTCGTGGTTTGGATGCAACTTTAAATTATCCCCCTAGGCTTAAAATTCTTATTCCCGAAAGTGCATTATTTCCCTCTCGCTCAAAATATGATGGGAACGCAAATGGGGGAGGCACGTGCCTTCACCACGCAGACGGTCTAATCAGATGTGCAAATTTTCCGCAATATTTGCCCCTGCTTTCCACCGAAGACTTTAGGAAGCGATTTTTCGAACGATCGGGAGCGATTTATTAGCATGAATGGAATTTGTCGACATGTAAATAAGGACCAGAGGACATGGTCTGGTCATCTAGTGGCGGAAACCAGAATTTATAAACTTCGAGGTGTGATGGGTGGAACGACGAGGCGGTTAATCTCTTATTCACCCTCTCATTTTTGGGGGCGATTCTCAAGTCAATTCTGCTGCCCATATGTACAGTTACTGGCTAATCCTTTCAGCTGGCTCCCTCTCGTATCTGTCTCGTTGGAAATTCGTCTGAAATTTGTATAAGTGCATCGGACACACGAATCGGTCCAAACACTCTCATTCCCTAGTTTTTTGAGCACTCATTTGGAATAGTCAACGTTGTTTTTCTGCTTGTTTCCTTCCCACCTTGTCGAACCTGATCGATGATCCCGGTGCGGAAAACTATTCTCCCTCAAGGGAAGAGAAGAAAAGCATTTCTTTCCGTACGAATTTTCGTTCGTAAATTGGTGAAAAATAGTTGAATGCATGGGAGGTGAATAGGAAAATTGGGGAAAAGTACTCAGCATGTTAAGAAATGTTTAATATGGAATTCATGGCACTTCGAGATGTTCTGGTTGAAGTTTTTCATATTTTTTTTAATAGTGGCTTTTGGCTTTTTTATTTATTTGGACCATCTGTATGCAGTAGAAGATGATATAGAAGGCAAATCCAAACATCGAAACTCTGATTTGTGGTTTTATAGGATCACAATGATAAACAATTCTGCAATATTGCTAACTTTTGAGGATTTTTTTTTGGAATTTCATGAAAGTTTTCATTAAAATTTTAAAATTTCATGAAAATTCATGTAAATTCGCTGATTTCATCTAATCAGATTGAATCATTTAAACATCTATTAACACACCAAACCAATTAGAACGAACTTTGATTCCAGTTTAAATACCGAGGGTAATAAAGCTATTGCATGCCGGTTTCTTCCGATTCCTTTCTTACTCATTCACTTCCTTCGAGCGTGAAATTTTCCCGTTTTAGAAAGGTGTTTTTCCTTAAGGTGTTTGCTTTGGTTAATGTGTTTCCGATTATGTACCCCTTTTCCATTGCCAGCGGGGAGGTCCTTTGGCGTGTTGAATCGCAGAGAGGGAGAGAAAAGAAAGCAAGAACCGAGTAAAAGGGTGTCGATAATTTTATTCGGTATGATCATAAATTTCAAAAACTCACCACCATTCCAAGCGGCGCCCGGTTTCGCTGACGAGCAGAAAGGAGAAAGGAATAAATAGGGAAACAGAGAGACCCCTTTCGGGTTGGAAAAACGGTCGTCTTCAGACGAATATATAGGGTGTTGATTTCACCTTGACCCTTCGACTGGTGTAGCGCCTGCTGTACGAAAGGAATTACCGACGCGCAGCCTCTGGAAGGGTTAACGATCTGCGAGCCCTCACAGAGTTTTTTTGAGTTTTTTTTTCTATTTTTCGTTTGTTTTTGTCAAGACGAGGCGCTGTCTGTGTCATTTTAAAGGAATAATAAAATAGAAAAAGGAGTTCTAAATAGAGAATTCTTCGGGTTTTAAACCACCACCAGGTTTTTAAATCCAGTATCGAGAACAAAAACGAGAGTCAGGGTTGACGTTTTGACGAAATTCCATTGAATGAATTCTTTCTGCCCCGTGGTGAGGGAATACGTGATGTAAGGGTTTTTTTTTATGTTACTGTATGATTAAACCGACTCGATAGGACAGGCATGCGAACAAACCTAATCGAGGGTTTTGCGAAAATAAGCACGTTCTATTAAATCTCAAACATGCATGTCTTATTCAACATATTAACAATTTCTTGTTTTTTGTTTACTTCCAGGTACGTTTCCAGTCTAAGAATGTAAAAATGGTCCAACTTACAATTCTTCGAAAATTTGTGCTACGTCATTGAAAACAAAAAGGTATAAAAAATACATCCAAACTTCTTCCCATCGACGAATTTCTTAAGGAAATCCTCTCGAACATCCCGCGGGATGTACCTCTTCACTTCAAGTAGTGTCTTTCATTCTTTCCAACCACATGCGGGATTTCCTGTTCAACTCGACCGTGAAAGACCTCGGTGGGGATGGGATTGATGATACCAGCAGAATTCTACCCACCACGGTGAATTACTTCCCGCCGTTTGTTGCACCCGTTGATTGGGTTGGAGGGAGCGAAAGGTTGCCCTGTTCCTGGGGCGGATGCAATTTAAGTGTAAAAAATCCCACGAATTTTTGAGCATTAATTAATTTTGCTCTTGGGAGGAAACGAATTGAGCGTATATTTTACTTAGTAATAATAACAAAATTATACAATCATCACATAAATTATGACCTGATACACTTTATCGTCACTGTAAATTATGCTTAATCCTCGATTAGAGGATTTTTTTCGAGGCTTGTGTGTTTTGAGGCGTGTGTGATAATCCGTCTTCAAACAGGATTACTCTTAATTTTTTTATGCGCTCGAGACACTATCTAATCGGAACTGCAGACCAAAGAATCACATGGCGAGATTTTTAACGTCCGCTTAGCAGCAAGAGGTTGTCGAAACATAGCAGGCGTGGGATGAAATCCTCTCCTTTGGATCGATTTTAAAACTCAACTGTGTCACTTCCCCTCAGCGTGGTTTCAAACACGTCTTCTTCTTCCTGGCCATCAAATCCCGATCCGATTCCCGAGAGATTACGTAAAAATTCATCACTTTCCTTCGGTTCCTGATTTTGAATATTGATCGCTTTTCCCTCTTCGCTTCTTGATTAACGGAGTGGTTGAAGTTTTGATTAAACGTCAGTCAAAGGAAACCCAAAGGGACAAAAGAGAGAACAACCATACACAACAGAACCACACCGAGGAAGACCATGGAAGACTTGTGGTGTGTGTGTGCGTCAGAATCGTCACGTTGGGGACAGGAATTCCGGCGAATGCTGATGCTCGATTGTGTGACGGTCACATTAGCATATTATTCAAATCGGTATAAAGTTGCTCGAAAGCATTCCTGCTCGGCGGATGCTGCGTCGTTCTCTTCCCTTTCTCTCCGGGAACAGAAGGTGGTGCCACTTTTCCGTGAAATTATGGATTGGGTTGGGTGTGAAGAAACCGAATTTCCAAACCTCCCCAACCGACCGGAAGTTGGTGGTGTGTGAAACTCCTTACGCGTTTGGTTTTCGAGCAACGCCGCGCAAACCCGCCATCCTACGCGTAGATAACTCCCGAGCCTGCCGCGGGTGTTTAAGAACGATTAAGACCCGAAATAGAAGGAAAAAAACGGTCCCAAAAACCGGTTCCGTGCGGCGAATGTTCCTCGGAGTGGCGTGGTTTTTGGGATCAGAACAGAGTTGAGATCGATCCTATATGCGTCAAGATCGTTGACAAACCGCTGGTAGGAGGATGTTTCTCTACTCCATCCTACATAAAACGACGTGGCTGAGCAATCTCGGTCTAATCATTAATCTCTGCGTTCCTTTCTCTCTCTACATCAACAAAGACTTTTTTTATTCAGTTTCTCTCGAGGATGTGTGCGCGGGAATGAAGTGCTCAGAATGTGCGCCTATCAAGCGGGGGAAACGAGTGGCAGGCCAGAGAGGAGCCGGTAAACACAATAAAATAGTATAATGTGTCAGCGACAGAAGCGTAAGAGCGCTAGAGCAATGAAATATGCTGTGTGTCTGGTGCACGAAAAAGCAAAACCCGTCAAAACCACACCACGGCACGGTTTTTGTGGTGTGTGCTTTAAAATGTTTCTCTTTGGTTTGTTTAGCCGGGAGGGTTTTTTTTCTTCATTTTATGGTTTTGTTTTTGAGCTGCTCATCTCATAATGGGGTTCTTATTTTTGAGCTTATTTTAATAATTTGGAAAAAGTCCTCAGCTGAAGGAGTTGCATAATGTGAGAGTTTGCCATTGTTTATACATTTTTAAATCTTCAGTTTTATTGAACCAATGCGGTGAACTCATGAACCCCTCCCGGAACGAACGTTCCGGTTCGTGAATGAAAATGAACGCCCGAAAATGAACCATTTGGCGATCGGAGGGTGAATAATTGATTTGTGCAATTCTTCTTGCAAACTCGAACAAAAATTGGCAATAAACATTTCCACTCCAGGAAAGAAAATGTCAGGAACGTTAGAGAGTAAGCTTTGAGGGATTCTATTACTAACAAAAATGTTTTAAAAGCTTACGGCCACCTATCTTGTAGTTCAGTCATATGTTTTCGGAGTAACATTTTAACACAATTTTAATACACTTTTACTAAAATTAAAATCAAATGGAGGATGAATCATTTTAAATAGGCAGTTAAAAAATTTTGTATAATGTGTTTTTAAAGGCCCTAATTTGTAACCTTCTTACGAATGTGAAAATGTAAAAATTCGAAATCCTGTTGAAAATTCCTCCACAAGGAAACTGCAGCTTCTCTTGTCCCAATTTCTAACACATGTGTTTATTTGTTTGCCGTTTTGTTTGTTTTCTTGTCAGAATCACGTATTTTTCCCCATAATATCTAACTTAAAAGCACAGCACGAGGCGAACGTTAAATATATGCTGCATGAGTTCCGTTGTTATGTGTGTTCGGTACGTCTGTGTGCAGCATCTGGATTATGTTTTTTTTTAGTTGTGTCGTTTGCGCCTCAAGGGCGAGGCGAAGATGGAAGATCCATTCTATTTCCGTTCCCTTCACCCTTCGCCTATCAGCGCAGAACAAATCTCAATGATTGTATATGTTCGTTCGCTTTTTTACTGCTGCTGCTGCTGCTGCTGCTGCGGCGGATTATTAGGGTAATTCAGTGGGTTTCTCTTTTTCTTTGGTAGAACAACTCGACGGAAGCAACGTTTCAAGTGGCTCTTGGGGCGTGATGTAAATTATGAGGCAACAGAGCATGTTTAAAGAGCCTCTGGTGATGTGTGTTTCCACTGCTCTCGGGCAGATTTGGTTGGGATAATCTTTTAAAAAGCTAAACTTTTACAAATTAAATACATTTTCACCCCTTTTTGTTCATTCAGTGTTTCTGATAGCACCAGCAGACTATTTGTGGTAGCACCAGCATATGAATATCTATATTTATTCTTCTCGTTTATCGCGACTTTATCTAGAGTAGACCTCCGATTACAATCCCTGTAGGACCTCGCGACCAACGCGAAGTGAAGCGTGACGATCAGGCCGATTTTTCTCATCACTGCTCATCATCTAAACTTCTTGATGGGAACCTTTTCCTCCGATTCCCAAGCAAGAACGCACACTGGCTGGCTGGCTGGTGCCCAGAAATCCCTCACGCTGAGCTTCGGGACGGTGACAAAATTACGCAATCATCTTTTTTAAGAGTTTGCTTTTCATTATTATTAATGCTTCCTCAGCTGGACACCATTAAAGGCTCGAGCGTGCCTTCGAGCTGCTCTCCTGCTGTGTGGTGTGCACATAAATTGATTCCACCGTTCGAACATAACTCACGGCTGATCATCCCGGGCCGGGGGAAAGGAAAAAAGGCGTAGACGTAGACGTTTTTTATTTTTCCTTCCATAAATCAACTTTTCCCCCCTGGTCGAGAGTGATTGAGCTCGGTAACTTGTGTTTTCTCTCTCCTATTTAAAGTGCCTGTACAAATTTAGCTTCAGCCTTAGCGGGAGTCCCGAAAATATTTCGCTGCGTTGTTTTGGTGTAAGGAAAGGGCTTCCTGTATGATAAACGAAGAAATGGGCCCCCTCGATGCATGTTTTGGGCATGTTTTATTAGGAGATATCTTCGTGAGACCAACGGGAAGTGCAGAGATGAATACTGTTGGAAATAGTCTTCTCCTATCACAGCGAAGCAGGCTCAAAATGTCTCAAATGTGTATTAAGTTGTTATATAGAAAACACATCCAACCAAAATTATGATATCATCAAAGAAATATAGTTTTAGATACGCTTCAAAGGGATATAAGATCAAAGGAAAATGATTCTTAAAATTTATATTATTTGTTCAATATTCGATCAACACCTTGTGATTAAACAAAAACTTTTTTTTAATTTAATTATAAAAGTTTAATTTTTAAACTTAAAATTTTTGTTGTAACATTAAATTGCTCAAATTTGACTCATTTTCTCTCAGATTTTGCGTGAATGATAAGTTTTTTCTATCTTCAATAACTTTGACAATTAAAGACGTATCGAAATTCTTCAAAAACATTATTTTTAACAATGTCGTATAATTATGTCATGTATTCATGGTTATTTTTTGAAATATGTTATAGTTATTTCCTTTGTTTTACTTTTATATTTATTTACCTTTCGATTGCGGCTTTAAATGGTAGATTTTTAAAATTAAAAAAAAAACTAACACTCACACTTTAATTGCCGCAAAAATCGAATCACTTTGAAATCCTGAGCAACTATCAAAAACCTTCCTCTAGCCATTGAACAAAGCGCGGCAGGAATACTTCCGCGGCTTAAATCCAACCACCGCTTCTGCTCCACTCCCCCTTTCCTACGGTTGACCTCATCTCTCACTCTTGCAATGCGTCATAGGCCGTTTTTTTTTCGTTGGTCTTTCTTCCGATGCATCGAGGCCGTTGTCCTTTTGCGCGCGCGCGTTTGTGTTAAAAGCGAATTAATGATGACAAATTTGGTGTCGGTGTCGACAAAAAAAATTAAACGGGGCCGATGACACGGTCGTCGCGAAAATCTGGGCAAAACTGGAGGGTGAAGGAAGGGAATAAAACGTCAGGTTCACCTTCACGAGCCGAAGATATATGTATAAAAATGCACCAAGAGTAGTACGGTGTATGGGTGCGTTTGGCGCAAACACAACAATAGGTTCGCGTTCGAGACATAAGTAATTTGTTTTAATTTTTTCTCTTTTGCTTGTGAATAAACCTCGCGTCGAATTAAAATTTTATTTTAAAAGTTGAATATTAACTATACTAGGTTGCAGTTCCATCAGATGGAAAAGCTTACACCATAAACTTAAGCTCAAATTAAATCCATCTTCTATTTTTTTCTAACCGAAAAGCTAAATTCCGTAAAGCCAGCCTCAATTCCTTCCCGTTCTTTGTTCTTTGTTCGATCGTGTTTACTAGCTGCATGTATGTAGGCACATTTGTCATTGCATTTCTGTGTTTCGCTGGTCGGATTATCCGCGTCTGTATTAGTGATTGCGACGGTCAACCCAACACCACCCTCCTGGCATTGCATTTTCAATAACACCACCGTGGCCTTCGGGTGGCGTTAATGCGCACGGGATCGCAAGCAGCGCAAAGAGGTTTGCTAGGTTTTTTCTTCTTATTTCTTGTAACCCTCCTTTGCCTTCAATCGCAAAAGCCGTCCAAATGTTTGCGTCCGACGAAAATTGCGATTAAAAATAATAATACAGAATGGAAACGATACCGAATGGGATAAAAATGAATTTATTTTCTTAAAGTGGTAGCTTCGTTTAGCTTCTAATTTCGGTACGAGCTTCCGGTTTCTTCTTTTGCTTTCTTTCTACATTTTATGTTTGTTTTAAAATAACAATTTTACGCACCCTACTTCTCGCAGCCAATCGTGTGTTTTTTTCTTTAATTTTGTTAATTTAATTGCACCTTTTTACGTCCTTCCATTCCACTCCACGTATGAAGCAGACCAAAAAAAAAACAGACCTGCCCCTAAAAGTGTTAACCATTCGTGGGATGATGTTTCACTTACACTTATCTCCTCACCCCAAGCACTCGACGAAGCGTCACAATAAAAATGTGCAAATCACAATATGAAAACAAAAAATATCGGTAGTAAAAATCGCACGAGCCAAGGCTAATAGAAAAGTGTATAAATCCCGCATTTATGGCCCACCGTAAAACGCGTTTTGAGCAGGGCTAAATGTGCATCAAATAACGAGCTGGCTCAAGAAATTCGCCCCTCTCTTCACACGCGGTGATTGCAGGTTGGTTGGGTTGATTTTATAATATTTTTTGCTTCTGTTGTTCAGCACATTTATATCGGACGCAACGAACCTTGGAAGGAAAACGAGGATGGTGTTGAATAGTGTGCGTGCAGAAGACGACCCTTCCGAACGCCCAGGAGCGCGCACACACCTTGGCATATTATTTTTGTTGCATTCATTTGGCTGCTGCTGCTGCAGTCTGGTACATCGTTTTTGTTTTTTGCTTTGCTTATTTTTATTACTTTTGAGTTTTGCCACATGGCCAAGGTGAATAAATTGCATTCGAGAGAGCGGGCAGATGCATTACGCGATAGGTGCGAGAGTAGGAGGAGGGCCAATGTACATGGCACCATCACGCGTGTCCCATAATTAATCACGTTTCATCGTGAAGGCGGAAGAAGACGAACGATGAAACTCCCCTTCACACCCTTCCATCTCCAACGTCAGTCGTATGAATGCGCTTTTGGTTGTTCATGGTAACGAGCTGACGCTTTTTTGTCGCCTGAATTGACTTTTTTTGTACTAAAATTACTGCACATATTTTTGATGTGAGAAATTCTATCTTTGTACAGTGCGTTACACAATTATACGACGACCTGTTTTTTATATGTATAAAACGAAACTTGAAGATAAAAGCAAAAGTTATATTCTGTAAATTGCATCGTTTAATTCCCTTTTGCATGATATATCTGCAAATTTCAAACTATTTTTCCATCAAATTTTAAATTATTTGAGAGAATTTTTAATATAAAAAATAAATTATTTCGCAAATTTACTACCCTCTTAACGTACAACTTAATTTGTTCAGTCATATATTTACACCATAAGTTAATTATAGCGCCTATTTTGTTCAGTGTTTTATTATTTTTATTATTTCATTTTTATCTAAGTCTCATTTAATTCTAAAGGAATTAAAAAAGGAGTCAAAAAAACATTGCGGAAAACGAAGCTCGGCAACTGTTTATTCAATTCATGTTATTTTTATTCATTAAAAATCGCATCATAATAATGGAACCCTTATAATGGCCGCTTTTGGAAGCAATTAGGAACATTAATGCTTCCCATCATCACAAACCAGAAGTGTGAACGTTAAATGAAACCATTGAATCTGCACAACGAGACTTACGGTAGGTGTGAGCAAAAGTAGAAGCTTGAAAATTACGCTTGAAAAGAACAAAAGTTGGGGGCAAAATAATGAGAGACAAATTTGCTAAGTAACATCCACCACCTCGGTAGGTTAGCGGGGTCGCAAACAGAAAACCACCCCGTACATAGCCCCATACGTCACCACCCGTACACGCGTAAATCGTATGTGAACATGGGCTAGTCAAGTGTCAAAGAACTTCTTCACTGCCGCGACGAGGATGACAAGAAGAAGGTGTGAAAATCATAAACCGCGCTCGCCGCACCAGAAAGAGCAGTGGAAAGTAAAAAAAAAATACAAAAAAGCGTTGAACGCCGACTGCATCATGTGTGTGTGTGCGTGGTTGTGTGACTTCGCCTGTGTGACTATTTACCACGCTACCCGTGTTGAGGAGTTTGAGTGTGTGTGCGAGAGATCGCAAAGCGAGGCGCGCATCATCAGCAAAGCGTGAGGGGAAGGATGGGAGAAGCGAAGCGCGGCGAAATGAGCATTACATAAATAAATTTCTTGTGCCTCTCCTCTCTGCTGCTGCTGAGCGGCCACGACCTACGACAACAAAATAAAATTCAATGTACGCGCGGCGTCGCGCGGAGTTCGTTTTTTTTGTCGGATTAAATTGACTTACACCGGACCGAGGGGATGGAGAAGATGACAAGCGGTTGTTGGCAAAAGAAGAGGGCGACAAACGAGAAAACACTGCCCGCCGGATCCCCTCTAGGTTTTTTTTTTGCATTTTTTTCTCGTTTTTTGTTGCGAAATGGCGCTTTTTCTGGTTTCTGATTTCTCGTTTTTGCGCGCATGCTCTCTCACTCACTCTCTCTCTCGTGGAGCTTCAAGACCGCATGGGGTCGAAGTCGGCTATGCGTCGATGACGTACGACACAGCAGCGCGCTCTGTCGCTTGAGTGTCAAATCGGAGTTGGACGAGCATCCGACACCAACACACTGGCGGAGGGAGAACATGAACCAAGCGCGCCTTTCGCCTACACACAGGAAGCGACTGCTGATGTGCTTTAGACATGCTCGATGACACAACTCAACACCACCAAGAGTCCTCAACCACGTGGTGATCAAAGAGTGTCAAGGAAACGAAAAAGTAAAACTGATTACGTCGAAATGGTTTTTACAGAGTTGGCGGACAATAGAAGGAAGAGAATTGGCTTAGAACGTTCTCTTCATGGTTGGTGCTCTACATGAAACACGCTAAACAATGGAAGAACGGGAAATTTACACAAACGAAACGCACACTGGGTGATTCCTAACACAGGGTGCTTCAATAAAGCGTTTTTTTAATTAAAACTTTCTCTGCAGAAGTTTTGTTTCTTGAAGTTTTTTGTCTTGTTTAGATGTTTAAAAAGCAAAACATCAATTTTTCTGAAAACGGGTTGTTTTCAGTTTCGATTTCCTTTTATAATTTTGTTTAAAATTTGATACCAAAAATAACCTTTCTATGTCGGTTTTATGGGTATTAATCTTCAAAAATGCTGTCTTCACCTGTCTCAACGAGATTTTTGCGTCAATCGCGTGTGTACAGAGCGGAACTCTGTTAAATAGCTTGCGTGTCTTGTTCTAACATGAAGCTAATTAATCAACTTCCGCCGGCGTCACACGTTCCAATCAATCTTTGTTGTACATAAAACGAGCCACAGTTGGTTAATCCACAATCATCACATGTTGGTTTTGATGATATCGTGTTTGCACAACCGTGATAACGTTGTGTCAGGTTTAGTGACTTTTCAGTGGCTTTGTAAACCAGCATCCTTCTCGAGGAATGTGACAATCGCTGGTTGAACTGTCGGAGAGAAGAAATTTTCCAAATAATCGTTTATCATGGTGGGTTCACTACTTCTTCCTTCTTTATCCCGATGTCTGGCAGAATCGTCAGGTAAATGACCCTTTTGGGGTTAAGCGTTTTAAAATGAGGCGAATGTCCTTGTTCTCTCTCGCTGTTCCACAAAAAAGCAAGTCTGCAATGTTTCCTATCAAACTGCTATCTATCGTCCCCTACCCGTCCGTTTAGTTCGATGGTTGTTAAAATTCCAACACTTCCAGTCAAGAAGCAACCCGCGTGTTGTGCCAAAACCCAGCACCGATTTAAATTCGCATTCGCTTCAAAAAGGGAGCAGACCGGTGGTGGTTCCCACCGGAAAATCAGCTCCCAGGGATCGCGGGAAGTGGTGCTCTGTGTATCGAGCAAAATAATCATGCAATCAGCAGCACACACCCCGGCGGCGGACGACGACATGCGCAAAAAATAGTCTCTTTGGCTCCGTGCTCGTGTGGTGCGCACCGTTTTTGGGTAAAATTTGTACACCGCTTCCTCTCCTCGCACACGGTGGATGTATTTTTTTTGCTTTTACAAAAATACTCCAAAAAGCAGCGCGACGGAAGGAGGACAAGGAGGATGTTTTAAAGGGCGTGTGGAGTACGACGCGAAAATCGTTTCAATGCTGTACAAACTCACGGAGACAGGACGCGCCGCCATGTGGCGGAAGGTAACAGGGGTAAAAAAACGCCATAAACGACCGGATGTCAAAGCGATTTCCGGGAAAAGACGATTTCCGCCGGGGTGTTAAAAAAGCCGGCGCGCGCGCATATTTGCCTGGGTTTGTGGCGGTGTGGCGTTCCGTAACTTTCTCCTATCGGGGAGTGACAGGCGGTGTGTTGTGTATAACTCTTTAAATTGCAATCAGAACCTTTTTTCCTTCCCCACCATGCCATGTCAGCGTTTGACATAGCGGAAAAAAGGTGACACCGAAGAGAGCGTGTACTATTTTTTTGTACGAAACGTTATAAAAAAAACATTTTATTTGACACATTTAACGAGAAAATGGTTGTTTTAAGTAGCGAATCAAGCACATAAAAACACTTAAATGAAAGATATCGGTTTTCTTTCGAAAAAAAAAACAAAACATTCTAATCATAGACTATAAACGTTGCAGCGAGCGCAATGTCTGCCTGTCAGTTGGTTCAGTGCAGCAGCTGCTGTGCTAGGGTGATTCAAAATTTTGCACATTCACCATTTGACATTTCCACCGCGCGGCTGGTACAATTCGCAACGATCGAAGAATGCCGCGCGGAGTTTGGAATGTTGTCCGCAGTTTGGATTTTAACGCTCATGCTTTCTCGCTCTCTTTCGCTCGCCTTCCCATCGTAGTCTCGTTGTCTCTAATCTCTCAATACGTTGTGCGCGCAAATGCGAAATGCGAAGTTTGTTGATCCTTCCACCGTCTTTGCCCCCCATCCACATGCCGGCTCTCGGTTTCATTGGTAACGAATGTTCTGCACACTTTGTACAAAGTCGGGTTTGCGCTGTTGTGTTGTGCCGATATTTCGCAACACTTTTGATTTCAACACCAAGCAACCGAAGAAGCGCCTGTCTGTGTTTCCCGCTCTACACGCTTCGATAGATTGCACTTTTTTATTTTTGTTTTACTTTTTGCTTAATTCGCCTATGTCATCAAAAATTGTCACCTCATCCCCATTTTGGGGCTCCCTACTTTATGGTACACCCTGTGTGTGTGTGTGGCGACGCGCTCTCGTCCGCATCTGACGTTTGGTGTGAGTGTGTGTCCATATCGTCATCATCGTACCCGAAGCGGCCGAGACGAGGCCAAGGAAGGTTGTTGACCTTCTGGCTTTATATTTAATGCGGGTGAGAGAAATCACATACACGCACACACACACATATGTGTTTGCGCGTTTGTATGCGTTTGACATTGCGGAATCATCATCACGTAGTAAAATCTCCGCAATCCGGGACGATGGTCCGTTTGCGAAGAGATGTATGTTTCTCCTCCTTTTTTATACATATTTTTTGTCCATTCCTAATGTCCATTGCTGGTAGCTGGCTAGTCAAATCCGTCCGCCGCTCTAGGGTGATTAGATTAGAGCGTGAATTTTGTAGCGCCTCTTCCGAACGCGGCGCGCGCTTCCATCTTTCGCGTCGTCGTCCAATGTTTATTTACCTTAACTCGCGTGAGATTTAAATAGCTTTAAATCTCCTTCCGGGATGGAGCTGTGGCGCTGCTCGCCCTGTTTTGTCGATTGCGGTTTATAACACACTCGATTTTAAATGGAGGAATGTTCAATCCCACAGGCCGATCGATTTGGAGCAAACCATGAAAATGTATATTCACGTCGGTCACTTTGTTGCCGCACACGAAGTGTTGAATATGCAAAAAGAAGCACATTTTTGGTGTCATCCATTGTGGGGCAGAGCAAAACGAACTTACATTATTTTTGCACGAAAACGGGTGTGATGTGACTTTTGAAGTGGAACAAAACTTGAGCAAACAAGTTGGTCGCTTCTTTTTTAAGCTTGCGGTTTTGATTTGTCTATGATAAATTATTAGTATTTTTACTTTATTACAAATAAATTCCAAATAGTTTTTATAACTTGAAAACAATATTTCCTTTAAAAACTTGTTTTAACCTTGCCGATTTTTTTCGCTTTTTATCGACCTTTTTAAAAACAAATTACAATCCCTATAGTAAATTTTATTGTGAGCTAAATTCCACGCAAGCGTTTAAAACAGTGAAATGAGGAAGAAGAAACACTTAAGGGTTCGAATTCGCAATTCGACAGCTCAGTTTAGGAATTGCCTCTGGAAATTTTAATGGCAAACACGAATTGGCACAATTTCGCTAGAAGCAGCCTCTCACTCCCATCATCAACTGATGAGAAATGAGGTGTTTTGGATGCGAGCGAAGTGAGCTGTCAAAATAAAACCTCTTAACATCGTGTCATGCATGTGTGTACAGCTGCTGCTGCTGCTGCTGCTGCTGCCTACTACGACCGCAGAGGATAATGATGTGTTTACTACCGGCCGATCTGACCCCTGTTCGATCTCACCTCACCCTCTGAGGAGAGTGAGAAAAAGTGTGCGGCTGCTGGGCTCACCAATCTCACTCTCACTGTTTTGTCGGAGCATTTTTTTTCCTTCTACCTTTAACTTCACCTGCCTGCTGCGAGCTTGACCGACCGGTGGAGAAGCATCCGAAGTTGAGGTCCCACCACTACTATCACAGGCACACATGCACACGGGGGCCGCTGCTCCCTCGGTGAGGAAAAGATAATTACGTTTTTTTATCTTCTCTCCCTCCCTCGCCGTCCTTTTGAGGCTCCTTTGTTTCCGATTGTTTTTGGGGCCACGGTCATAATTGCGTTTCGTTCGTTGCGTGTGTTGGTGCGCTTCGTCGGCTGCCGTATTATCTCGTGTCTGTGTGGTAATATCGTGTCGGCTGTGTATCGTCATCATCATCGCGTCGTATCGCGTACGACGATGTGGCTTCGTACGAGATTTTGTGGCTGTGTGCGCACGTCGTCGTCTGCGGTTGTGAGGATGCAATGCGGCGGCTAAGGAAGGACATTGACATTGTCTGTCTGCACCGTTTTCGGCCTCCACTTTCCTTTTCCCCGCCTGGTGCAGCCTGCAATCCGTGTTTGGTTCTTTTTCTTGCTCCCGACGATGGATCCGAGCGATATTTCGAAATTATTTGCATTTCAAAAAAGGAGGCATTCTAAATAAATTCTAATTAAATATTTCTTAGGAAGATTCCCTGGAAAGAATGATTACATTTAAAAGAATGATTATAAAATGAAACAAAATGAAACAATAAAATGAATGATTATGGATGAAACAAGGAAACGAGAATTTTAGAGCGAATTAAAAAGAAGTTAAAAAATATAACTATAAGGAAAGGAAAAGACGAACATGAAATAAAATGATGATAAGTAAGAAAAAGGAAAACACAAAAAATAAGACAAAATAAAAGGATAACGAAATAGGTAATTCCTTTTTTATTGCATTGTAATAAGTAACTAAATCAGGAAACAAACATTTTAAATGCATAATTTTAACAAACAGAAAGTTAAAAAGGGATAAAACGAATCAGTTCTAAAAATACTAAAACAGGACTATTAATGATTTCCCAACGACAATGTTATCTAAACTAGAAAAAAAGAAGCAACCTACACCTGACCAAACATTGAAATAGAGCGTTTTGTTTCGTCCATCGAAATCGGTTTATGTGTGCTGATTTTTTTTTCTCACCAAATCATAAACATGATTGCACCACCCGGTATACTATGGTTTTATTTTATTGTTATCATTATCAGCTGTAAAATACAGGTGCAAGGCGCAAGGAGGAGAAGCGGACACGACTTTATTGCCCGCCGACCCTGGCGGAACACCTCGACCCAGTTCGATCCGATGATGAATTTGATCGTTTCTGATCGCTTTTCAGCAGCAGCGATCGAGCAGATTCATAAATCTACTTATCACTTTTTAAACCTGGCGGAAAGAATGAACATCGATTTATTGTGGCGATTAAAGGCAACACAAAACGCTAGCCTCTTTTTAATCTGTTTTTCATTCCGTTTAGAGGTTTTATGTGGTTCTTTTGTGATCATCGGTCGTAAAAGGTCCCCAAATCTTGTTTCAATAATTTATTCCTTTAAAAGATAACAAAAAGAAAAAAACAAACCACCACTTGCTCTGGTACCCACCTTCCTCTGGTTTTTTTTGTGGCCGTTCCCTGTTTTTAATCGTTTCTCAGATTTCAACTGCTTTTCTCCCCGTTCTGGGCACCACCACAACACCATGGTGCCTTTTTCTGTGCTGATAGGTGCATTTTCAGCTTCATTTTTTCGGGCCTTAACTCCCCTGTCTGACGTGCATCGGAGTGTGTCAGCGATGGTTAGGGGAACTGGTTTTGTTGGCATCTTTGTTTCGGTTTGCTCGGTTCTAAAGCACCTTCCTCCTCTGCCGCGGGCAGATGGGATAGCGTTTGGGTGATCTGATCGAATCATTGAGCGGTATAATTTATGTGCTAAATTAACGACGGCGAGATTCGTTCGCTCGGCGGGTCGTAATAATCATCATGAATACGGGAAAATCTCTCAAAAACCTCACACGACTCGCTCGTCATAAATGATGATGATGTTCGAAGAGATTCTATAAACCCAATCTTAAAAAAACGAAACAAACAGCAGGTGACTAAAGGGTCCACCATTTGGTGGTAGTAAAAATTAGGAATGATTTGTTGCTACTAATGTGAATGCTCTTCTTAATAATGACCAGTTATCAATAATTTTTTTTTTCATATTTTTATTCAGTCACACGTCAAAGCCCCAAACGTTTCTAATTCCAATCCTCCCACACGTCGTCTTTTCTTGCTTTTTAGAGCGATATATGTCTGTTCCAGTCCCGAACACAAAAAAACACACATCGTGCGCGTGGTGTCATTCCACTTTTTTGCCTCAATTTTTGCAAGTTTCCATATAAGCACCAAGAGGAGTGACCCATTTGTTACTTTATTTTTATTTTTTAATGTCTTCGTGTTTGCGAACAACACGAATTGCCACCCATCATCGAGCCCCGGTTGGAGGTGGTGAGAGGAGGAGTGTATTATTACCCATTTCCGTCAGCCACGAGGACGTACTTGGGCGGACTGCGTCACATTTGACGGATTTGGTTGCATTTTAATGTCGGCAGCAGTCTGCATTTTGTCATCACTGGTGGTCGGTTGCAAGTGATTGTTACTTTATTTTTTCACATGGTAAATGAAGCTTCATGAATCTTTATTTGTAAGAGCAATGGTTCAAGGACCAAAATCGTAGTTTCGAAAAAATATATTCCAGTTGGTTTAAATGATTCGTAAATCTTCTGGATTTTTGTTTTGTATTAAGATTTATGCATCTAGTTTATAACATTTAATCAAACATGAAACAGACTATATACTTCATCTACACAATGTTTGAAAATAGAATATCATGAATATCAAAAGAAGAATGATGAGCATTGATGATGAACTTGAAATTTTTCATGAATTCTTCTTTTCATGAATATTTAAAAAATTTCATATTTTTTCTGCGTTTTGAAAATACAACATATGCTCTACAAATTTGGAGACTTTTAATAACATTTTTCTCTTTTTCTTTTTTCTTCCCTACAGGTAAGAACGAGCCTTTGGACTAAACAATAATGCAGAAAAAGCTCCAATCACGTTATGTACGTTGGTATAATAATCTATGGAGGTTCTACGAGTGGTAATTCTTGTTTCAACTCTTTTAAAAATTGAAGTAAACAGTTGCGAAATAAATAAACATTCTAGAATCGATTTAAATGAATCGGCCTAAAAGAGAAAAATGTCTTAAACACAGTAGATGATGGCCCAAGCTATATTTTAAGATAAAAGAGTCGAGTAAATTTATGAGTTTATGGAACTTGACTTCGAATCAACTGAGTTTGGATCCTATGACTCTGGAATAAAAATGATAATGGCATGTTGCTGTTAAGGTCATTATTGTCACAAATCATTTAGCACAAATCATTTGGAATCATTTAGCGACAAACTTTTGTCCGAAATAATCGTTAATTTTATATTGTTAATTAGTGTGTTGTTGTGATTTCATGCATTATGTGGCTTAAATCAACTGAGTTGGCTGTAAATGGCCTGTAAAAGGTTAAAAAACAAGCACAAAAATCAATTTTACGTCTCCGGCAACTAATCGATTACTAGTTGATAATGATGTTTCAATCTTCCCGGCTTCATCGGAGCTCTCGTGAATAGCCCCGCAGTAAATTTGCTATTTACAATCGCCGATGGGCTCAATTTACACAAACGGTTTTGCAAAATTTAATCATTATCTCGCCGGGCACACTTTTTTATTCTGTGCCGATTTGCGGTCTCGCCGCGGCAGTGAAAGGTAATTTCACTGCATCCCATTTGGATTCCCCTCTTCCTTTTGCACCTAAATACGTACCTCCCAGTGGATGAAACCACCTTCTTCTGGGGGGATATTGCTGGCATAAGGTTGTATCGAGAGAAAAAATGCATACATCCCAACAAACCACAATCAAATCACGACATCGCCCGGCGGTTGTTTCCTCCGTTAAGCTTCCTTTTCTTGAGCACGGGCGGGGAAAAAACGACCACCTAACCTCAATGAAGCACGGGAGGAGGTACGTCATGCGTGCAACCACTGCTGCTGCTGCTGCTACTTCCCCAAACGGTCTTCGGGTGGTGGCCGCATGCACTTTTTCTGTGCGCATGATGTCTATCTAAGGAGCTGGCGGCCGTTCCTTTTGTGACGGACGTGATTTGCGGGTTTTTTTTTCACCGTCTGGTCTCAGTGCCTCATCTCTCACACAGCAAACCATGGCGGGGAGGAAAGATGGAAGTTGCGGCCGGGTGCGCGAGGCAGTTCTTTGTCTTGCTTCGAATTAATGCCGCAGCAGAGATTTGTGTTGTGTGTGTGTGTTTTTTTTCTTCTTTTTTTGTCGGTTTCTTCACAGAATCTTTAAGCTTTTCGGTACACAACTCACACTCACGCACACACGAAACGACTCTGAATGCACTTTTGGGCACGGGGGTAGGGTGATATGAATGCAACGATTATATCGAAAACGATTAACATCAACCTTCCTCCCTACCACCATTTCCGCCACGCCACGGGGAGGTAATTACTGAAGTTAATTTTTTTTTGTGCAACAAAAAGGGCAGTTCTCTCATCTTGAAAACAACACAAAGGCAAAACCTTCTTCACCGGTTCGTGTAGTCTCTCAGCGTCGAACGGAAAACGAGGCGACGGAGGAGGAAGCATTATGGTAAATTATTTTTCCTTTTTTTTGCTCCTCTTGCTACCCTTCCATAAGAGCTTGGTTTGAACGGTTTGTGGCAGGAAGGCAAAAATAAAAATAAAAACGTAACTACAAACGCCTCCCCGGTAGCTGCTTGACTACTTTAAGTGTGACGAAATTATCCAACCATCACCACCCCCCGTTTCGGGAGGGGTGGTGGGTCCGGGGGGGGGGGGGGGGGTACAAAGAGCCACCGGAGACGTGATTCCGTATCGTTGGCGCTTCCTTCCGGGCATGCGTCTGTGTTGTGCATCGTTATCACGCGAAGGGCTTGCAAAAGGGAAGATCTTTAATACAGGTGCATTCAGTTGGATGCACGCATTAAATAAGCATTAGTCGCGGAAAATTCATACCGCTCTTTGCTCCATTCACCAATTTGAATATGATAATTAATTTTTATACGCTTTAATCTTTCTGGTGTTTTAATGTTTTATTCTGTAAATGCTTTAAAGTAAATTTTGTTAGTGTTTTTAATTAAAATATACTAGTTCTCGATTGGGCAAGGAATGTAGAAAATAAGCATTCGTTTTTATTTACGGACATAGTGAAACTTTTTACTATAAATAATACATTCCTAGATTTAGTGCTTTTACAATCAAAAACCTTCTTGAAAGCTAAATAACCTCATAATGTTTTACGTCAAATTTTGACATATTTTTATTTCGTGTTTTAAATCGGTAATATAAATGCTACTATTTTTGTTCATAATAGCTCATCAACATTTTTTTCTCCCAAGGAACTTTCGCTTTTGATTCAATTGGAAAATAGCTGCCAAAGTTTACATCACTTTTGATGCGAGCTTTTTTTTTATTAATATGAGCCTTTTTGGATTGGAAAAAGCTCCTTCAAAGTGTAAATATGTTGCCCTGTATCTTTCACAATACTAGCTTCAATGTTTTTCTGGGCATCGGTAATCGGATTCTCGCTGTTTGAGTTGTGATTTTTATTTCATATCGAAGGCAAATTTATTACAAAAAATTAAATTTTATTGGAAAATAAAATAAAATAAATTAAAATTTTATTGTGCAAGTAAACATTTTCAATGATGTTGTCCTTTGTTCAACGCTTTTTAACGATCGGAAACAGGTATTATTGTCAGTTATTCATGAGAAATGAAGCTTTTATAATTCGCATACTTCATAAATTCATTAGCGTATCTATAAATAATGTGACATTTCAACCTCGACTTCTCAACATTTGCAGATATATTTTATTTCCCTGTAACAATCATTACGAAATGAACCATTAATGCGGTCCCACAACGAGAGTGCAACATGCACTGCGCACTGGACATTAAAAAAGAATCAACAACAACGGAAAGCCTTCCCTCTCCCTTGCCCATCAATCGAAACTGAGTCGGCGGGGGGAAAAAACAAATCCCCCCAATTCCAACCTCCTACTCCTCCCCAAGATAACCAGACGGGCATGATGAAATCGTCTTCCTTTACGAGCCGACCCCGTCGTCGTTCGCTTCAAACGCGCTACGGCAGTCGCGCCGTATGGCTTCCTTTTTATTATGTTTTTTTTTGTTTATATCCAATCTTCGTGTCCCTGGACGTAGGGGAGGGGGTGAAAATGGGTGTGATGCATCGTGTCCGCGGTGTGCTGCACGGGATGCGTTTATTTCGCTCTCTCTCTCTCTCTCTCTCTCTCTCTCTCTCTCTCTCTCTCTCTCTCCCGCTCTGTTTAATAATAAATAGAAAAGCAATCAAACGAGAACGGAAGGGAGAAGAGAGGTTGGTTGAGGAAGCGCAAGCGAGACAGATAATGCGTCTCGGGGTTGCAAGTAGAAGCACTGAAGGGGGGGGGGGGGGGGTGATGGGGGTGGTGAGGGGAGCATACAACCATCAACAACCCCAACAACCCCTACCACGTTTGATTCCTTTGGGGCAAGTGCATCGAACTTTTGACTTACCGCGAGAGCGAATCGCGCTCACTCTTACTCTTTTTCTCTCTCTCTTTCTCACTTGGTCTCGCTCATCAAAGAGCGTAAAGACCTCGGAAAAGGCGGAAGTGGCCGTCGTGTGTATCGTTGTGTGCGGCGATTCAACACCACTCGCGGGCGGGACATACATACGTTGCCATGGAAACGCC
Organism: Anopheles farauti; assembly: GCA_000473445.2. Classification (NCBI taxonomy): domain Eukaryota; kingdom Metazoa; phylum Arthropoda; class Insecta; order Diptera; family Culicidae; genus Anopheles; species Anopheles farauti. The sequence continues at coordinate 1,989,273 of KI915052.1, forward strand.
TCCGTATCGTGCAAGAAGAAACCCTCTCGCGGGGACGCACACATTTACATGATGAGCGCTGAGGGAGGGGGGTGAGAACGATGTGTCTGTACACGCACACTCGCAGACACCTTGTGGTCTCGGTCGCTCTCTCCTCGGTTCCATTCAATAACTCGCAACGAAAGAAAGAGGAACAGAGAAAGAACGTGCGTGCTCTTCCTTTTGCTCTCCGTCATCACCGCGGGTAGGATTATTTTTAATAGCACGCATTCTTCCTCCCCTCGCCCGTGTTTAAATGCATGTTATCCACCTCACCGCCCGTTTCATCCTCTGTGTTTGATGGTCAGTGTCTGCTTCGCCTCTGGTGTGTGTGTGTGTGTTTCTGTCGATCATCATGTGCGTTTGAATCAAAACACACGGGGCGAGAAATGAAAACATGCGTTTGCGGGAACCTGTCATTATGTTTATGCTCATGTGCTCCAGGAAGATTGTGGTCAGTTTTCCGAGAAAACCCCCTTCCGACGGGGAGTGTGTTCTTCTCTTCTTCTTTTGAAATGAGAAAGACGGCGAGACAAGGTGCAACCGTGATTAGGTGGAAACACGTTGGGAAAAGGGCATTATACAGACACATAGCATACAAAAGTCACGATGATGAAGTCCTTCCAAGCTTCCTCCCGAAATGCAAAAGAAAGGAGTAGACTAGCAGCTATAGCTGATGAAGGATGATTTTTTTTGTGCGTTTGATTGAAAATTATTCGTATCGAGTGTGATTATCTTGTTCCAGGAACTTTGTTTCTTCCTTTTCTCCGGCTTCGGTTGAATGTTTTCTCGTTTCACTTTTTGCGTTACTTTTGACAGCTAAAAATTGGAATGATTTTGTCTGGTTTGAGTATTGGATTGGGTGAAATAAACACCAATTTCATGCATGTTTTGTTATCATGTTTGAAATTTCTCTTAGTTTGTGTAGTTTTAAATAACTAAATCAAATTTCAGTATATGAAGTTTAAGTTTCTTTATGTTGTTGCAACAGGCTATTGTACAAATCAATACAAAATTGATGTAAAAAGTCAGGGAAGAGTTAGATAAAAAACAGAATAAAATAAACGCATTAAACTGTTTTAGAAAAAAAAACTCGCAAAATCGCAAAAACGGAAAACATAAAAGTAGGTAATAGTATTGAAATCAGGGGAAAGTAATATGTAACAATTACACAAAAAAAAAACAATTAAAAAATGTTGACAATACAGGAATAAAAAATAATGTATAAAAATATAAAATGTGATATAAAATGTATCTTCAAGTCACACTCCAATTAGCTGTCAAAAAAAAAAAAAAAAACGCTGTCCAAACATAATCGACAACGGGAAGCAGTGGCACACCCGTAATCACCCGAAACGCAAAGCCTCTCAGCGCTCTCATGTGTCGATGATGTCGCGAACCCGAACGTACACCCGAACAGATTAAGCCGTTTCCTTTTTCACGTTGACACATGAATGATGTACTCTGTTCCCTCGCCCGTTGGGTGGGAGGAGGGGTCGTGTGGTTTCTCCGTCGTGTAATCAGAAGGAAGGAACCGCACGGGGCATTGATAACAACAAACAACACATTCTAGTGTGTTATGCCGACGGTTGTGGGAAGAGAAGGAAGGTTTATGAACGGCTTCGGTTACACACGGTTGGTCCACTTTGGCTCAACCACCCCCAGACCCTCCCCGACCCATCATCATTATCAGTGGTGTGTGCGAGGGCTGGCGTCTCCAGGAGATGGATGGGTGCTGGATGGACACGACGGCAAGAAACCCCATCGTCGAACGTCGCCGTAGATCAACCCTCGCCCAGAGGCAGGCGCCAACCGATAAGGAAAGGGAAGAAGTCGGGGTGCTCCCTGGTGCCAGTTGCCTCCATAAGAATAAGAAAACCTCACCCCCAAGACAGATCTCCTACTCGGTTAGATCATTTCGGTTTATTACGCCCGTAACGGTGTAGAAGTAGGGTTATGTTCACAAACATTCCCACGCTCGTTGCCCGCTCGCCATTACAAAACAGACCGCCCGTTTGTCGCCAGCTCTGTTCCTGGAACACATGATGCGGTGATGTATGTACTCCCCGGTTCGCCCGGGGAAGCTATGTTTCCCCGTTGGAACCCGGGGTAGATAACAGCTTGTTTGATATGTTGTACTACCGCACCGCTTAACCTGTGGTGGGGTTTTGAACGCTGTGCAAACAGTAATGGCAACGAGCAGCACCTGCAAATGGGGACCATTTTCACCGGAATAGATTGGGCAACCAACCTGCGCCGGTGTCGTCGGTGTGGTGCTGGCAGATGGCACCATAAACATGTTGAAATACCATGATGCTATTATTTGCTATTGAAATATAGTTCATTTTGTCCCGACAACGGTTGTGGCTGTATATTTATTTTCGATTTGTTTATCGTTTAAAATTTAAATGTTTCATAACAAATGATTTTATTTATGCAAGAGCTTAGAGAAGCTTCTTTCAGTTACTGACAACAGATTGACTTCTGTTGGTTTTCTAACGTCATCTGTGTCTAATACCAAGTAGAATGGTATAATACAATGCGTTTACTCAGTGAGATTCGGGAGTTAAATGACATCTGTTTCTGCTGCTGTCAAAATTTGGCAAGCTGCACTTACACTACCTGTCAGTCTGTGCCCAAACATTTGACAGCTGCGAGCAAAAAGAAAAAGAAAATCACCGTAATCAAGGCAAACCTGGTGTTTTGATCGTAATAAACGCATGGAAATTCGGTTTACCGCTGGTTGCTCTAGAATATCTTCTATGCTATAGTTGTCAAATTCAAGAATGATCTTTTTAACAAAAGAAAACTACGGAAAAAAAAACCCGGAAAATGCAGTTTAGAGTGTTAGTGAGACCTTCAGAACTAGACAGGGAGAGGCAACACTCTCATTCTCGTTACAGAGAGTTAAAAAATAGTTAACTCTGTCTCATAAAGTAGATTCCTCATAATAAAAATACAATTTTTAACAAGTAATACATTAGTTTGTTTTCCTTGATCCGTGGGACCGTTGTGAACCGGAACGTGCCTGTGTATTAGTAAACGAATGAGCCACAAATTCACCTGTGCTGTGGTAATTCTTCTGCATAATGAGTTTAAGCTACAAGTTGACATCAGTAGAGTTAGATATTGGTTTCGAAGAGGATGGAGCAAAGTTTGGAGATAAATAATTTATCAAAATATGATTCAGTGTTACTTAAAACAATGACTTGAAACTGATGTCACTCGGTTCAATCCGGCAGTCCATTGTTTGGGCACGTTTTCTCTCTTCAAATAGCCTCGGCAGCGCTCGAACAAACCTTTTGCGTTTGCGACAACGCAAAAACCCCGCGGCATTGCAACTGCAGTTAGAATGATGCGATGTGGCGAACCCGTGGTTGTGGCTCATGCTTCCATCCCTTACCCTTGCCATCTCGCTCGCACATTTTCCGCTGTGTGTCAAATGTGCCGCCAGGAAATCGAAAAGAAACCTCCTACCACCCATTCCAAACCCAAAACACTTGCGTTTCCCGAGAGTCACGAGAGTCTCCCCGACGAACGGGTACGTGAAGATGATGTGCCCTTCGGGGTTGTGCTCTCCCCCCCCCCCCTCTCCTCTCCCTCGGTGCAGGGTGCGTGTGTATGTGTTCCGGGGTTCCGTTTGTTCACGGTTCGACTTTTTCTCGAACAGTCTCAATTTAACAGACAACAACAAAAAAATACACCATCAACACACGACCAAAGGGGTGGTGCAGTGGGATCGGCAAAAGGGGCGATGGGGTGGCTAACCTTGCAGCCAGGTTTTATGCAGCCCCGCGGACCAAAAGCGGTACTGCTGCTGCTGCTGCTGCTGCTGCTGCTGCTGCTGCTGCTGCTGTTGTTGTCTGCATCCGGAAAGACCAATGGACGGTGGAGACCCCTAGCGGGCGCTGCACACACGCACACAGGCTACACACACTGAAAAAAAGTGGTCGCTTTATTGTGCAACAAAACCTACACACGACAGCACAGGAGAAGGCACACCGGAACGAACATGGCCGAGGGCCGAGCGAGAGCCGCCTGATGCATTTGAAGTCAACACATATACACTCACAGAGTGTACGAGAAAGACTAACGCGGAGGTCACCGGTGGGGAGTTGCATCGTGCTGAGAGCAACAAAAAAAAACAAAAACGAGTTGAAGGCAAAACACGGGTGGGCCCCCATCCGAACGCGGCCCCAAGCATAAGCATAAGCAATGTTCGCTGAAGTGTGCAGTCGCTGGTCCGGCTTTGCTGCTCGAAGCGAACGATGCTACAGTTTTCGTTGTGCTGCGATTAGCTTGTTTTTTTTCTCTCGTGTCTTCCTTTTTTCGCGTTCCGTTCCGTCTTCGGAAGTCGCTGCGTTGGTGTCCCTTTCGGAGGTGCTAATAGCCGGCGGACTGGGTCAGAAAAATGACGAAACCGTCTGTCCGGAAGGGACCCGGTTGAGGTTGTTGCTAGGCAATAGATTGAAACCGGGAGGGGAGGGCGAGCCAACTGGAGCGAAACTGATGATTATTATTATCAATACGTGTTCTTTAGTTTGTTTTCTGCCACTTCCACGCGTGGTGCTTTTTTAGAAATTTAGAGGACATGGTGTTATAACCATCAATAAGTTATTGGCATCATAACAAATTTTCATCAATTTTTTTTATGGAGAGGAATTTTTAGATATAGAACACATTCACGAAGTTTTGTTTTTGCCACAACCACAACTACAGCTTTAGTCGAAACGCGAATGGAGCTCCGAGGGATTTCGGAGGATAAAACTCCTGCAGTTCTGCATCAATCCATCAAAATCAGAGGCACACTGTCTTGACGTTGGGCCATGGGTGTGACATTTTTAATAAAAAAAACTTGCCTATTAAATTCAAATACGGTTGGAAATATACGTGACATAAAAATAAAAGATATTGTTTATGTTGCAATAAACTTTTATAGTTAAAAAAATAGAAAATGTTTGCTCGGTTACGGTGAAATATTGAGCGTAATAGACATGTTTTTTTTATTTATTTCCCTGTAACTACGAATCAGTGGCGCCATCTGTTGGAAATTTGAGTTCAAATAGAAATATTAACAGGTAAATTATGTTTGAGGTTATGAGGACCAACCATCAACGGGCATGTTTAAATAGAATACTCGTCATTCGGGCTGTATTTTTATATGAATACTACTCGTCCTACAACTTGTCATGGACATGCCAAACTCTCTCACTGACCGACTGTCTTTATATAGCTTGGAGTCGTGCAATCTCGCACCAATTTTTCAAAAACCTCTCCAAAACCCGACTACGGTTGTAATCTGTATTTTGAGCAGTTTTGTCAGTCCGGCGAAGAAACCGACGAAGTGAAAACCGCAACCGGGGGCCTCGCGTTTGATGTTCGCCGACCCGCTGGTGGTATGTAAGGCATGAAAGGCGAGAATTACTCCACAAACGTCGTCGGGATGGAAGTGAAGCCGACGGAGGTGTGTGAGGCCTTGTGAACTTTTGCTCCGTGAGATGGGTGAGAAACAGACACACACACAAGGGCGTGTAGGACGCCTGAGGTTCATCAATACGTTAACGGCGAGAAACAAAGAGAGTTCGTTCGCATCGAAGATATGGATCAAAAGCCTACTGCGTTTGGACGTACTACGTTTGCCTTTGCGCGACTTCGCCCTCTCCTCCGGGGGCTGCCTAATCGCATTCGGTGGCTTTAATTTAAGCTAATTAACTTCTTCGATGTTAAACTGTTGTGTTTCCCCCCGTCCTTCTCAACATTCCCCCCCCAGCCCGTGGTCTTCTCGCGCCCTTCACATATTGCTTCTTCCACCGTATATAATCCCTGTTGTTAGGTGTTGCTCATTCCGCACCTGCTGTTAGATACCCTAGCATTAGACTCTAATGGCGCCATTCTTTGGCGAAGCTTCCTGGAAGGAGCAATCAACTTGGTGAATGATTGGGTTCATTGCGATAGTGTGCGGTAAGCTGATATTGTGGTTGTCGCGCAGTAAGACGTTAGAACCAGACGCTCAGGTACCTGTGTGTCATCCAGTTTGACAGTTCGAATTCGTCTTGAAAATGTATTGTGTACGAGAGGCAACTTCACCTCCTCCATGTTCGATATACACCTTCTCTCTTTCTCTCTCTCTCTCCCACTAAACCCTCTCGCCATGTTTCGCGATAATGAACGCTTCCTGGTCGATTACCTAATGATATGGTTTTCTAAACGTTTCTTTTTACTCCACTCCTTTTAGAACGTTGTTTGCATGTTTCCGCCTTAATTTTACTTCCGCTCCGGACCGCCCCAAACGCTACGAAATGGCTGACAGTGGTGAAGGGTTCATATCCCTCTTCCCTCCAAAAACCCCGGTAAATCCCCGCTGGAAGTGAAGGGTTGAAAGCCAAGTCGGCTAGGAAAACCCACGTCTTCTTCTGCACCTCCAGTTCCGTTCCGGGCTGCCCCTCATCCCTCCTCCTCCTCTTCCTTCTCCTCCGCACCCCACCACGTATCAACCGCGAGAACGGAAGCAACCAATTAATGAATGGTTCTGTGTATAATTTATCCACCCCAACACACGCGCGCCTTCAGACACGCTCAACCCCCGGACAAAAAAAAAACGCCCCAAAGGCAGCGGCGTTTTACTTTACGGTGGTGAATTTTACTACACCACTCGAAAAAGGTGGAAATGTGTGTAAATTTATGCTAGTAAGCTTTTCTTGCGGGTTCGTTTCTCGTCTCGCTTCCTGCGGTCTTTTTTTTTTTGTTTCGTTCGCTGTTCGTTGGTTGCCTGCTTGGATGGACAGATTTTCATTTCACTTTTATTTTGAAGCTCCTGCCGAGTGAGAGAGAAGATTGCGAATTTTATGTTTCTATACGTTGTAGAACAACTAATGCGATAGACAATAATAGATAGACGAGACAAGCGTTTGATGGTATGAACATGTTTAATTTACACCAAGCAGAAATAAAAGTTTTTGACATTTAAAAAATATTATTTGGTATAATTTGGAAATAATATTATCTGGTCCTTCGAGCCGGATTTTTTACAGCTATCTCAAAATAAATGTTTTCTTTCGGAGACAATGTACTAGAACCAAATATGGCTAATTTTACCCTATTTTGCTGTAAACATAAAGCAGTTTAAACATTTTTTTTAACAACAAGTTTTTTTTTGCTGTAAACATAAAAGTTAATTTTATTAACTTATATATTTATTTATAAATATAAATAAGTAACAAAATTAACAATGAAATCAAAAAAATTCAAGAAATATATTTATTTAATTATTCAAATAATTGATTTCTCATTTAAGCAGAAAAATATGTGTTCATTCCATTATTATTTGGTCCTTCGAACCGGATTTTCCGATGGCATGTAAAGCTTTCCTGAAAAGGTTGAATTTATGTCAAACAAATGCCAATATTCGTGAAGAATTACTCCACGTTTCTTCATTAAAATTTCAGTAGTTTGTGCTGCCACAGTTGAGCCACCGATTTATAGTTTTCCATTTCCGTTCGTCACCCAACCCGGTGCCGTCGAAAAAGAATCATTTGAACATAAATCATAAAACTGCATGCCTTCCAGCGTGTGTACGTAATGGAATGTAAATGGAAATAAGCTACACCAAACAGAACTATGTTCCTGCACACATCAAAGGTTAACCCCAAAGAGCCGTACTCTACTTACTTGACGGAGTCGATTGGGAAAACACACGTCCCGCCAACCTGAGATTGAAAAAAGACGACCCCGAAGACAGGACGAACGCAACAGAAAGAAAAAAAAGAACCGACGAACGTAAAATGCAAATGACTCTTCCTTCCAACCGTGCTCGGGATGCAGTTTTACCGTGGTTTGGTGAATGCCGTCACCACACGGCGGTTGTTGTCTCGCTCACCCACCCACCCACCCACCCACCTCCACAAACATACCGCGAGACGCGAATTTTGGGCTGCCGTCGTCGTCTGCGTGAAGGAGGTGTCCCCGTCGTCTCTTTCGCTTCGAGCCGGTCATTGGACCGAAAACCAAGGTCATACATTGACTGCGAGACGGCCACCACACCACCAACCAGCGCTTGTCCTTTCCCTCCTCTCAGTGCGGCCTGGCTTGTGGCCGACAGCATTATTGTAATTTTTGCTGCACTGCCCCTCCCCCTGCCGACACATCCTTGCGGGGAGGGAAGGGGAGGGAGAGGAGCGACCCATTTAACTTTTCGTTGGCCCGGCTACCATCGATCTTCTTTCGGGTTTGCCCTTTGCGCTCCATTGCACGGTCAGGGACGTCAGGCGAATGCGAGTGTTGGTGGCCGTCACGCGGAAGTGTGCGGATCAGTCGGTTCCTTCCATCGTTTTTTCGTCTTTCTCTATTTCTCTCTCTCTCTCTCTCTCTCTCTCTCTCTTCCTTTCTTGTCTTTTCTCTTTAACCCAATCATTATGGCCTTCATTTTTGCTTGGCTTGCGGTTTTGTCTTCATTTTTTTTTTTCAAATCTTTCTTACCTCCTTTTCGAGAAACGGTGCAGAGTTTTCTCCTACTTTTTTTTGCATATTCTCCGCTCGTTTGTTTCTCTTCACTCGATGATTCGTTTTTCGTGTTTTTTTCATCCCTCCTTCACATGCCTTATTTAACAGTTTGTCCATTTTGCTTAATCGCTACACTTTGTTATGCCTCGTTTCTTGTTTTGGCTGTGTGTGTTTTTTTGTTACTTTGTTTCATTTCTGTGCAAGTGTCGGTTTATATTTGTCGCATACGTTGATTTTGTTTTGTTCGACTCTCTACTTTCTTCCATTTTTTTTTCTTTTCTTTCCCCTCTGTTCTATTCTAACGCTCCGTTTTGTTCTTTTTAAATTCGCGCGTCTAATCGCTAATTCCCCCGTCATGTGGATATTCTTAGAGTTATGCGACTGTTTTCCCAAATTCCTCTGTCGCGTTTCGCGAGCGGCGGCTCCACCTAGTGGCTAGTTAAAATTCCGCGCGCAAATCTTCAACCGGATTGGCAAATGTTTCCAAGCTTTTTTACCGCGATGATATGCCGATGTGATACGTCGGTGGTGGGCTGGGCAGGCGGGGAAAGGCTAGTTCTCGCTTCCTTCGCACGAAATCGCTGCCAATTCAACGGTCCAACGCGTCGTCGGCCTTTGTCGGCGGTTGGTTGTCCACGATGGGCTGTCTCGTAGGAATTTAGAACCAGAGAAGCCGGCGGGTACGGCCATAAACAGGCTTATCGTTTTACCAGCTAATAGTTTTGATCGCTTCTTTTCTCCATCCGCTTTATCGTGACAAATTAACGCTAAACATTTATCGTGCCCGCTTAATCTCTTGCGGATGATGATATCCTATCCAAACGATCTGGACCTTGTAATTCCTGCAAACTTATTTCCTTGGAATGCCTTCAAGTCATCTGCTGTATTAATTTGTTTTATTTTTCCTATCTAAAGACCGAGCAATGTATCGTAAATAACGACCGTGACAACAGTTATGAACACTTGGCATGCAATTTTCTTCGTTCGGGTTTTCACATTACCTCCGCTGGACGGTAACAGCCAAACGGGAAACGAGATTTAGTGCGATGTAGACAACCCAGACAGACAGGGCGATAAAAAATAACAATTTTCGGTTACTGTATTGCATGGCCAAGGGTGCTGTGTCTTAGTCCTTTTTATAGTGGAAAAGTTTACCACGCACAGCTGAACTTTTCGTGCCGAGACGTTTGGAGTGGTAACGTCTATTGTTTATTAACGTTCGTGTGTTGTGGTAGATTAAAAAGATTATGAAGGAGCTGTCTTAGAAAAGATCTAGTGCATCTGTTCACTGCTAAGAAAAGAACTCTTTCGTGAAATTATTGATATTGCACTTTTTTAAAAATATCAAAAATGTTCACTATTTCTTTAGAAGCATGAATCTGAAATATGAATCTCTGCTAGATTCATGAATGAATCTTGGTTTCTGATTCATTCATTTGATGGGAATGCTGAACAGATTGATAACTCTTTTGTGGATTAATTAAAATAGATCTTAGCCTAAAACTGGAATTTTTAAAAATATAAAAACATGTTAACGATTTCTTATGAACCATGAATCTGAAATATCAATCTCCTTAGATTTGCGAGCCACCAAATCTCTGCTAGATTCATTAATGAACCTTGACTTCTGATTCATTCATTCGACGTGAAGGCTCACTCCGATTCATGAATCTGAATCACACGAAGTTCACTCTCAGTTGCTCCTCCTCGACCACACACCGTAAAGCTTTCGCTGCAAAAAAAAAACATTTTAATTAGCTCAAATTCCATTTCCATCACCTCTATTATCACATCAATCAAAGCTCAAATCAATACCACTG
>KI915052.1:2000238-2012395 GCA_000473445.2 Anopheles farauti
GGGGGGGGGGGCTCGTTTAGCGAGCCAAACGAACTATTCCCATCCATCCACCCCACGGGAGTTGTTAATCAAACGATGAGAGTCTAATCATAACCGAATCGAACCCCAGACACGAACAAAATGTGCTATGAAAAAAAAAGCGCGCGACAAAGTATGAAAAAAAAAAAAAAGAATGGAAAAACAATCCCGTCTGGATCCGTCAGCAAAAAAAAAGGTCCTTTTTGTGTGCGTGTGTATATTGAGCGAGGCAAAATTGTCGAAAAACGTACGTGCACAACATCATCAACCGGCACGATTCCGTGTCTCTCGTGCGTATAGGGGAAGCATTGTTGGGTTGTTCTCACCGGGGAACCAAGCATCAGTGGATGGAGGGGGAGGAGGGTGGGGGGTCATGTTTTTAATGGGCACGCATAAAATTAATTAAATTCATTTCCCCATAAATTCTACATCCACCGTGTTCCGCTCGTCGCCTTCCACGCTCTTCCCCGCTGGTCTTGGTACAATTTGAACGGGTGGGTCCTCCCCCATTCGCCTCCCTTCTCCCCCTCAAATGCTGGAGCTATTTCATTATGCGGGATGTGTCCCTTTGCCTCCTTCTCTCCTGTTCCTCGCCACCCCCGCCAGCATTATGTGCCATTTCCCCGAGGGAAATCCTGCCAGAGCGGCACCGGTTCGGTTCGGGAATGTGAGTTCCCATGGTGAAAATTTGCTCCCCCCAACTAGCGGTGCGCAGGTATGTGTGCTTGTTTTACCCTGCATTCCCGGCACGCTACTAGTGTGTGCGTATGTGGATGGAGGATAAATAACGCCGTGCTGCATTTTCGATGTAATCCAATATGGTAATGTTTGGAACGATTTGCCTGTGGCTAGAGGAAGCGAATCAGCGAGCTTTTTTTTTTTTTAATGCCCACAGGAATGTCAGTTAATAAGATAAACATTTTCCTCCCCCTATCGCCCCCCTATCTCTTACCTGTTTTCAACATATTTTTGTAGTAAACAGCAGATGGCGACTGCCAGGGGGTGCGTCATCAATCAGCAGCTAATGTTCACACACGCCTAGTTATCCCATAAAATGTGCGTGTCTAACCCGGACAATCATGCAAAAGTAATAGTTTTTACCTGGTTTCTTTTCCTCTGCTCGTTGCAAAGTTCGCTAGAAGATGGCAACGATTTTCTTCCGAAGGTGCTTCCGAAGGGTCCGTCAGGATGATGGCGCTCGGTGAAGTGCTGCCTAATTACGGAAGAACGATGAAGATGATAATCATAATCTCGCGCTAGGGATGATGGGACGAGCGAACGGCCCTTTTCCCAGCGGTGTTGCTGCGATTGGGTAAAGAGTAGCAAAATCATTCCTTTCCAAACCCCCGTGCATGGAGAAACGGCAAAGTAATGAACTTTTCCAAACTCATCGTTAACTCATCGCCTGGTGGTGGATGGGGTTTTTTTTTCTTCGGGTGGCTCGAAATATATTCTCCCGGATGATAAATGGTGTGCGCCTAAGTGTGTTTCTCGAGCGCGTAATGAGTCGGAGCCGATTTTCGGTGGGGAAGTCATCGCCTTCAGCGTGACGCTCGAAAGACAACATCGTCCCGGCACTTCCCGTGGCCTTGTTTTATATGGATGCCTTTCCAGGAGAGAGCCGCCTCGTGTGGGATCAAAATATGAGGCGGAATGTGGTATGTTACGTGTGAGTGTGTTTTCGTTTTCCTTTCCTCAAACGCTGGGCTCTAACCTTCGCTACGCTCTCGCTCCATTTACTACCGAGGAAGATTCCTCCCGAAGCGGTCGGACCAAGAACGCGCGGGAAAGTTGTTTTTTCCAAGTAATAGCTTCAATTGGGTTTTCGGAAGCTGTTGGACCACCTACCCGTTCGAGTTCAAAATTCCCGATTCCTTCCGGTGTTCTGCCCCGGGTACCCAATGGGGAGGGAGAAGCGAATGTGAGAGTACAAAGAGTTTGGAGGTTAGAAAAAATTCATTTAAGGTTCCCGGTCCCTCCAACCACCCATGGTCAGTTGGGATCATGTGTTAGAAATGAAGGAAAAGAAGGTTCATTGCGCGAGGGAGCCTTACCTTTTTGTTCTTTTCTCACATTAAAAGCAAGCTCGGAGATCTCCAATGTCCAATGTTTGAATTCAAGAACTTCAAATATTCATATTCCTGAAGACATCATAGCATCCTAATCCTTTTCCGCATTTGTAGCACAATTTTGCTTATCGGACGTATGAAATGGATCTGCAAATTAGCCATAAAACGATCTCGCTCTGCTTCGCAACTCTCCGGCATGTGTGAATACGATACGAAACAGAGACGCGAGAAGAATCTTTCCTCCTGATGCGTCTCCGGCAGTCGACAGGAACGTACGAGCGTGTCTGGGATGCAGGTGAATAGTTTTGTTGCGACGTTCGCGAAAAACGTAGGGAGGGAAGAAATGGGAGCTGTTTCTGGTTTCCTTTCAACCCATTACACCCTAATGCCTCCCCTTCGGGAACCTCTCCTCCCGGAGCACGACGAGTAGAGTACCGGGTTATGAAACATTCCCGCGTCGCCGAAAGGAGGCAAAGCAAGGCTGGCCCCTTGCAAGAGCGAGCCACGAGAGCGCCCCGGTGAAACCTGAACTCTCTTATGCCCAACGCATGTGTACATAAACGTCCGGACAACAGCAGCTTCGGTTGGAGTTGACTCCCAAGCAAACACCACACAGGTCGATTAGAGCTGTGGCCGAGAGAACATAACGCTGGATGGTATCTTTCTTTTCCTTTTTCCCCCATTCGTGCTTGTCCAAATCGGTGCTCTTCCCGTTCGAAGTCATGCGCATAAGCATAGGCTCCGTTTCGCGCTCCGTCGGAGGAGACCGGGTAAACATGAGGGCAAAGAAAGAGAGAGAGAGTAGCGTTTGTTTTCATGAATAAAACATTGAAATTCTAGCGTATTCTTCACCCTTAAAATACACACCCGCTTCGGGGGTCCCGGACCCCAACGGAGTGTGTCCCACACATTTCCGGACTTGGGATGAATGTTTTTCTCTATTAATGCCTAAAACACACGCCGGAAGCGGATGGAATATCGCGCGCGCGCGCGCTTCGTGTGCGACGTGAACTTTGTACTGCGATCTTGGAGGAACCCAAACTTTCCCTCCGGAAGTATCGAATGCACTGCTTTAAGTTGTGTGTCCAGACACGAGGATCAAGTAGAGGCTTCATTCCAAGATGTCTAAAACCTGGGGGGAAGTCGTTGCAAGCGACTAGTGGAGGAGGGAGGTCATGAATAAAAGCGAAATTGATTTCCTGCACAATGTTGCTACTATTACCGGTGCGGAGTTGCGTATAGTATTCGCAGCCGAGCGCGAACTTGGTCCATTACCTGTCAGCTTCGTCTCAAACCTGTTTCTTCCAATCCTCCTGAGTCACCCGTTGCGACACGCTTCGGGGTCTGTCGGTCAGTTGGTTCGAACCGCCTCGCTTTTTCCTGTGTGTGACCAAATGTACGCTACAAAAGCGACCCGAGACGCGAAGGACGAAATTGAATTGGGCGTAAAAAAAAATATCGGAAAAAGGGAAGGAGAACGAGATTTACCAAAAATAAAAATAACAAAAACAAAACGTACCACAAAGAGGTCAACGCACGACCAACTATGAGATCGGCGCAGCAAAAGGAAGGTGTGGTGGATCGGGGAAGGGGGAGAACGATGATGAGAACGGTCGTGATCCACTGGAACTGGAACTGAATGGAGCTGGTCGGTCGGGTTTAAAGATGAATCTCTTCGTGAAAAAAAACCGGATTTTAGTTTTCGCGCGCGCACTGATACCGGTTCGGCGCGCGTGTGCTTCTCCTCCTCCACTCTCTTCCAGGGGTTAGAAACTAGCTGCAAAAAAGGGGCCGTTTTTAGTACGATTTTATTAAAGTGCTTTTTTTGTATCCGTTTCTGTTCTTTTCTTTTAGTTGCTGGCAACGTTTTTGGACACTCGAACGCCCACTGTGCTGCGGGAAAAATAAAAGCTCCCCTCGAGGATTCGCTTCCTACGGAAAGGGGTGGGTGGGGAACATCCGGTGGAGTAACGACGATGACGACCTCTGGTGGACAGTAGCGGAAACCATGCATCAGAAGGAAGCACTACTCGAACAGCAGCTGGAAACTCGAAGTCGCCGGGGCGGAGCCGGAGCTGGGGAAGGCGGTGGGAGTGGCCAGGAAGGGAGGAAGGGCCCAGCATGTCGCTGCCTTCAGCGTAACCACTGCTAGCCAAAAAACGCTTGGTTGTTTCGGAATACCCGATGCAGCAGACCGAAGCCGGTGGTCACCGAACGCAGGAGAATCGCCGTGCCTGTAGCGGAAGACGCGGACGCAGGAAGGAGCAGGCTCCCCAGACGCCACCCGAGAGCGCGGCACGATAGGAGAAGGAAGGCCCGAGGAAGGCTAGAGCATGGCACCCCACACGCAGACGGCCGGCGGTGTCGGGGGCATTACGATTAAGCAACCATTTCAACGCCGTCAGTGGCCATACAACGCAACCGGTGGGGCGACCACGACGAACGTAGCAGCATCCACCAGCACGAGCACCGTGGCAAATAATCCGGCTGCAACGGTGGTCGGCACGGGCTCGACCGGCATTAGTATAAGTAGTAGTAATAGTACTAGTAACATCGGCACTAACGGAGGAGGAGGAGGAGCGTCCGTTGCCGCCTCCCAGACGGGGACGGCGTCGCCCGCGTCGGATCAGCAATCGAATGGTGGAGCAGCCGCCGCGCCCGGCACCGTCAACACCCCTACCATCACTGCCTTCGCGGCGGCACAATCACAGACGCCACCGGGCAGCAAATTTAACTCATTCACCACGACGACCACCACCAACACCACGACTACCACCAACACCAACACTGCCACGGCGGCAGCCGCCGTCGCACTGCTGCGGGTAGCGACGGCGGCCGGCGGCCAATCGAGCGGCGGACTCGCCGTCAGCCCCTCGAACAAACTGAAACGCCTGCAGCCAATGTCGGTGGCGGCCGCCGCCACCGCCGCCATACCATCGCAGCCACCGGCAGCAGCCGCGGCACCACCCACCACCACCGGTGTTCAGACGGAAGGAATTGGGAAAAGCAATAGCCACAGCAATAGCAGCGGCAACAGCAACGCCACCGCAGCTGCCAAACGTCCCCGCCCGAACCAGGATGGGGCGAGAATCGTGTGTAAATCGGTCGGTACGAACACGAACGGACCGCCCGCACTGGTCGCGGTGAACAGTGCGACCCAGAAGAAGCTCACGCAGATGGCCATCGTGACGGCTAGCAGCAACAGCGGTGGTGTGGCCGCCGTCGCCAACGCCGCCACAACGATGGTGATGAAAGCGTCCGCCACCGGCAGTGCCGCCGCCGCCTCCTTACCGATGGTGGCAACGAACGCAACCGTTGCGGCCGCCGACCTACCCACGGACCTAGCGAAGGCGAACAAAATCACCGGCTACTTCAAGTCGCAGCTGAAACCACCCAACACGTTCCAGAATCTGAAGAAAACGATCAAAACCGTGGCGGGCCGTGCGTCCGCGATGCAGCAGCTGCAGCAGAAGCGGAAGGCGCTCGACGGGGGTGGTGGCATTGGCGAGACGTGCCCGGAGCTGACGGTCAACACGACAACCAGCAGTAGCGGCACGCCCGCTGCAAAGTCAGCCGTCACCGCACCAAGTCCGGGTCCCCTTTCCGGGGCGGCCGTGGAAAAATATATTAAGCTGTTCCAGCAGCAGGCGCCGCTCGGTAAAATGGCCGCCAGCGGTTCGGCGACGTCGGCACTGGAAGCGGTGGCAGTGGCAACGTTGGCCGCTTCGGAAGCGGCTGCAACGGCCGCCACCGGCAACACCATCGCGCAGAAGACGCTCTCCACAAGCGGCAGCAATGTGATCTCGAAGAAGGTGGAACGCAAGACGGCCCGTATCGCGCCGACCGTGTCGGCCACGCGCAAGATTAGCCACTCGGTGCAGAGCGGCATCGGTGTGGGTGGGAGCGGCGGTGTGGCAGCCGCCACGCAGACAAAGAAACCGGTCAACATTGCACCGCGCACGACCACGGTTAGCAGTACGACCGCGGTCTACCAGCATACGATCGTGGCGGCTCCGGCAAACAGTAGCAACACCGCTGCCAGCGTACAGCACCATCAAGCGACGACGACAACCACCACCACACAGAAGACTGAGCAGCAGCAGCAGCAGCAGCAGATGATGGGGAAAACGCAACCATCACCACCGGTTCTACTCACTGCCATACGACTGCCGGTTTCGGCGGCTCAGCAACAGCCGCCTACTGCTGCTGCTGCCGCGTCCGTTACCGTTTCCTCTCAGTCGCACACGTCGGCGGCGGTCGTACCGCAGCAGCACCAGCAGCAGTACAAACCAATCTCCACCCAGCCACCGACGTCGGCGGCGAAGCCAGCGGTCGTGTCGAAACTAACGACGGCGGTCAGCAGTGCAGCCGCCAGCACGATCGCACCCACGACGGCTGTCTTTCAGTTCCATCACCACCAGGCAGCAGCGGCAGTAGCCGCACCGGGTCAAATTCCCAATCTGGTGCAGATCTCGAATCTACTGCCCCTGGCCCAGCAGCAGCAGCAGCAGCAACAGCAGCAGCAGGCGAAACTCGCCGGTGGTGCCTCACTAGCACTCGCCGCCCAGCAGCAGCAGCAGCAGCCATCCGCCGCAGCAGCCGCCGCTTTCGCATCGGCACTCAGTGGCGCCCCGACGGCGGCTGGCTTGTTGCGAACCGGTGGCGGCTCGAATGCGGCAACCGCCGGCCAAAACCCAACACCGCAGCTCGTCATGAACGCTACCTTCATCAAGATCCATCAGATACAGCAGCAGCAGCAGGCGGCTGCCGCAGCCGCACAGCAAGCTGCCGCGGCCCAACAGCAGCAGCTAATGGCCGCCGCAGCGGCGGCTAACTCAGCCAACCACCAGCACCACCACCACCACCAGCAACAGCAGCACCATCAGCAGCAGCAGCAACATCAAAGCTTCACGATGGAAGCGGCTGCAATGAACATGAACTTCAGCGGGATGTTCGCGAGCAAACCGACCACGACGGTCGTGCCGTACTCGTGCCAGCCAGCGACCGGTTGCCGTCCGGCCACCGCCTACCAGACGCAAACCCCGACGCTCTACCCGGCGGCGGCCCTGAATCCGTTTGCGGCCGCGGCGCAGCAGCACCAGCAGCAGCTGATCATGACACCGAACGGGGGGATCTTCGTGAATGCGGCCGCCATCCCGGCGATGATCAGCTCGCAGCTGAGCGCGGCGTTCACGCAGCATTCGGCCAACATACCCGCGCTGCATCCACTCCAACCACCGACGTCGCAGGCAGCGGCAGCCGCCGCCGCAGCAGCAGCAGCCGCCGTACAGGGTGGCAACAATGGTGGCCCGGCGGCGGCCACCACCGGACAGTTACCAAATATAACAGCTATCATCCAACAGAGCAATGGTGGTGCGACCGGCGCCGCTTCCTCCCCGCAGCAACAGCCACATCCGCTGCTGGCGAACATTTCGCCTGCGATTCTCTCGAACCTGCAGGTAGCGACGGCACTCGTCTCATCATCCGCTGCCGCTAATGGTGGCCTGAACGCGAACAAGCTCGCACTCGCACAGGCGACACCATCCGCCGCAGCAGCAGCAGCAGCAGCAGCCGCTGCTCAGTTTGTGCCTATCTCCGGTACGACACTGTACGCTGCGGCACCACCCGCAATGATTGCCGCATCGATGGCACAGCATCAGCATCAGCAGCAACAGCAGCAACCGATCGTATCTGCCGCCGTTCAATCGCTCTCTCCACCGCCCCTTGTGGCGACGGTTCCCACCTTCACCACCACCGGCAAACCGATCATGAACGCCGTACTGAACGGTGTCTCCTCGGGCGCGACGGTCGCGTCTACGGCGAATAATCCCCAAAAGCTGCCCATCGGGGGCGAACCGCCCGGGTTGGTTCCGGTCCAGCTGCCAAAGCAACAGTCCGTCGTTCCGAAGCTGGTCCGCACGAGCTCGTCCGCCCTGACCGGCGGCGGCCCCGCGCGAAGCAACGGCTCGACGCAAACGGCACCCCCAACACCGGCCACCTCCCCACCGGCCCTGAATCCACTGACGCTCGATTGTGGCAGCAGCAACGACAGCGGCATTGTGGCCAACTCCAGCGACAGTGAGGACAAATCGCTCACGATCGATCTCTGCTCGCCCGGTTCGCCGTCCGATTCGTCCTCGGACAAGAAGGGCGAGGAGGAGGAGGACGAGGAGCATCTGCACATGCACCATCACCACCACCACCACCACCACCACCACCATGGGCGGCACCATCTGCAGCATCACCACCACCATCATACGCGCACGACATCGTCCCGCTCGTCACCGCTCTCTACCACGTCCTTGGACGATTCCGAAGATCAGCTCATAGTCGATTCGGGGAGCAACAACGCGACCGTCCCTCCCGTTGCCGCTCCAGCAGCGGTGGTGATGCCCTCGGTCGCGGTGTCACCGTTCCCACCACCACTCCGGTTGCTATCCGATGTGGCGGTAGCGGCCGCTGAAGCCGAGGCGGCCCTCCATCAGCAACATCACCGTCAGACGTCTCCGACGACGGCTGCGAACCATCAGCACGACACCAACACCGCCGTGCTGGAGTTGATCCGCCAAAAGCATGAGCAGCAGCAGCAGCAGCAGCAGCAAAAGCAGCAAGATCCTCCACCGATGGAGCTGGACGAAGAGGAGGACACTTCTTCTTCGTCCCGGCCGCTTCCCGGGGAACAACAGCAACCAGCGCAGCAGCAGGAAGCGATGTCACCAGTCGCTTCCTCACCCGCCGCTTCGGCGACCGATCTGCAGGAGGATTACAACGGAGCAGCACCCGCCACACCGCAGAGCAGCAGTTCGGAGGCGGGTGCGGCTGCTCCACCGGTCACCCAAAAACCCCTCCACCCGGCCGAATCGCGTCATTCCGCCAACGCCTCACCTACCTCGTCCAACTCCTCGCAGTCGCTGCTGTCGCCACCGAGCATCGACACGGGCCTGGCAGCGGGCGGCGGCACCGCGGCAACTTCCGCCACCTGTGCCAAGAGCCCGATTCTGTCGCAACCGAAAACGATCCGCTTCCCCGCACCGTCCGGTACGGCGCCCCATCACAACTTCGGCCGCAAAGGTGTCCGCCGGTCGGGCGATGGGCGACTCTACGGCATGTGCTACTGGCTGAACTGCAACAGCAAGTTCGACACCAGCTCCCAGCTGCTCGACCATCTGCAGGCGGCGCACGTCAACACGCAGAAGGACCCGCCGTACGCGTGCCAGTGGGATGGCTGCAAGGTGCACAGCAAGGAGTGCACCAAGTTCAACTGGCTCGAGAAGCACGTCCTATCGCACGCCTGCAGCAAACCGCACAAATGCATCGTCGAGGGGTGCGGGATGCGTTTTTCCTCCCAGGTACGTCCACAGGCAACATCTTTACTCGATCGACCCGGTTATATTTAACTTTGCCTTTGCTTCGTTCCACACAGCCGGCGCTACTGAAGCACGTCAACAGTCACTTCGCGAACGCGGACAACAACAGCTCCGGGAAGCGGTCGTCCGATCCACCCGTGCCAAAGGTGCTCAGGAAGACGGGCAAGAAGCTACGCTATCGTCGCCAGCCGTGGTCGGGTAGGTGTCACCGTCCGTTTAAGAGACGATCTTTGCCGAGGAAGAGATCGGCCATCGGGAACAGGGTAGCAGGTTTAGGATCGATGATGTTGTGCCTGGGGTAGCAAATACAATTTTGCTAGCCACAGAAGCGCAGGGTAGTGCAATTGTTGTCACGTGAAAGGGGTCTAAGAATCGATCCAAGAACATTTTTCCTAATGGCTCGTTTTATAAACACATGTTCCTTTACAACATTGTTTATCACCTTTGCCTTTTACTCTTCAAGATTGTTCCATTTGCTTTTTTTATTGCAATTTTATTTTATTTTGTAAATCTTTTATAATGGCATAGGATTTATGCTTTAATTTTCTTTTAAAACTGTTTACTCTTATTTCTTTTGTATATTGTTTTTTTTTATTTATGTTCAGATTTCTTTATTTTCTCATGTATTTCTGAAAATTGCATTCTATATTTTTACTGCATTGTTTGTTTGTCAAGCTCTCATTCCTTTTTTGAAACAGTGGTATAGCTTCAGTTTATTTTCTATTTTTGTCAATCGCTTCTTGAGCTAAAGTTATAGCTCGATCGATCTTAGCTGCTTGGACATGTGACAACAATCTATATGTATATAGAACAATATTCTGGAGCAGCTGCCGTGTTGGTAGTGGGATGCTCCTCCGGGAGGTTTATTTTTGATTCACAGATTTTCCCCCCAAAAAAATCCAAGGACCACACGATGGGGTCCTGCGCACAAAGCTGCACTCAACGATTCACGTGTGATGAATGGCAGCTGAGGTTGAAACCCCCACTTCTAGCCATCAGTGTGCAACACATTTAGAAGATAAAACGCAAGCAAAAATCCGCACACCGACACTTTAACAATGTTTTTGCGTTTTAATTTTTTTTCATTTGATATATGTTAATTGGTTCTAGTAGTATAAGTTTGGGAAGTGTTTTTTGGCGTGTTTTGTTAAAGCGTGCTAATTTGTTTCGTTTCGTTTCCCGCATGCAGCGCGTCGGTTCGATTTCTTCGACTCCGGAGTGATGGAAGGCTTGCAGCATCGACTGATTCGGCTCGGAGCCATTGCCAGCGGACCGGGTGGGGCCATCAACTTCCGTGGTTTGCAGCTAGCCCGCCGTCAAACGGTCGGCACAGGAACGGAAGTGCTGGTGCGATGGTATCCGGAGGATATGTAAGTATTTTCAAACGCTTCTTAAACGGATTCCGCGGTGGCGCCATCTGTTGGTCGGTTATGCATAGTTTTCTGAATTATATTTGTCATAAGTTTCGTCGTTCAAATTTTTCGAAAATTAATTTAGCTACAGATTCTAATGATTATTCAACCCGGAATATGCATCCTTATTTTTTATCTAAATGTTAGATAACGTGCTCGGTTTTTACTAACATAATAAACACAAACTTTGCCGATCTAATGCTTAAAATCATATTCCCTTTCACATAGCATCCCGGACGAATGGTTGCAGGAGCTCCCGGAGGGTGAGAAACACGTGAAGGAAGTAAACATCCACAGTCTCACCATCGAGCAACGGAACGATCTGGCCGACTATCTGAAGAGCGATCGGCTCAATCCAACCGAGGTAGCAATCATGCATCCCTTTGCCGCACTCCATGAAAACTACGAACCGATGGATCATCAGCTGGGTGCGAGCGGTGGCAGCGGAAGCAGCTCGAACCTGAGCAGTATCAGCAGTAGTAACAGCAGCAGCAGCAGCAGTTGGAGTAACTCCTTTAGCTCTTCGAGCCAACAAACGCCGGGAGTTGCTGCGACACCACACTTCAACAGTCGTACGGCACCGAAGCAGCAGCGCAAGCGTTCGAAAGCAACGCCGACACCGATATCGACGGCCCCGTCCAGCACGAACGGATTCTCGTCGATCTTTTCCACCTCCCTAACCTCACTTCGGTCCGGCGAAGGGGAAACCAGCCGTGGAAGCTGCAGTGCGATGCAGCTGTCCTCATCGTCATCCATGTCGTTTACGACATCCTCCTCCTCCACGTCAGGATCATCCTCGTCATCCGGACATCGGAAACCGACCACCGCATCCACCTCCTTCTCCTGACTGACGTCCGCATAGGCCGCGCTGATCAAATCTGCCGCACGTCCAGGGCTCAGCAAAACCATTATCTTCCGACGCGATGGTAGAGCATCGCAATCAACATAGGCGCTAAGGTAGGGAGCAGTTTTCGGTGCCGGCCAGAAAACGAGATTGTAAATTTAAAAACATTAAAACAGTTGCTTGCGACGCGCGTCGTCTGCCCCTCCCCCTGTCGGCACAGAAGGTATATTTAGTGAACGGGAATGTGTCGCATTTCCCCCTCCATTAAACGATACAATCCATAACAAGAGCAATTGCAAGGTTTATTAAGACATAGGAGAGAATTTGTAGAATTATGTTTAGCGGTAAAACTAAACGCAGCAGCAGCAGCAGAGGATATCGCGCACACATCCTGTGGAGCGTGTGCAATGCAGTACATGAGAGCAATGAATTCCCCCCCCCCCCCCC
>KI915052.1:2018237-2231571 GCA_000473445.2 Anopheles farauti
ACATGAGAGCAATGAATTCCCCCCCCCCCCCCCCCCCCACCAAACCTTACCACATTTACATCCACAAAACAAACACACGCAAACACGTCTCTGATGTGTGCTACACAACAAAAGTCGCCATGAAATCTATTTGCGAGTGGATGTAATAATGTGTAGTTTATTGTTTTAGACACAGTTTTAACCTACTCCGAATGTTTAAATATGTCTGGAATTGTGTCCGTTTAGTTTATCATACAAATTGCAAATGGTTTGGACACCGAGAGTACGGTAGCAGAAAGGTATTTAGAAGAATTTCAGAGAAGGTAAACGTATGTGCGTTTTTTTTTTGTTTTTCTTTCGCATTTTTGCCACTTCTATAGTTTATTATTGGCGCTTTATCTTTATTACTACCAATTTACGCTACTATTAGTACAACACGTGAAGCAATGCAAGAGAGATAAGTAGGAAACGGAACGCGTTTGTGAATTATTAGGCGGTAACGTTGAAGAAAAGCGTTTTTTATACGTCTCATTTATTATAATTCGTGGTAGCATTTTAGTGAAGCACACGAAAGCACACACGCACCCACACAAACACACGCATTGTGCCACAGAACCGGACACACTCACGAACCAAAACTGGACAGGATTTTAGGATCACGTTTCCTCATTTTCCTGTTGGTCAGGAAATCGAACGTGTTGGGTGAACATATGAGACATGGAGTGAAGGTCGACTGTGTGGTTGTGTGTGTGTGTGTCAGTGTGTATTCGAACGCACAAATAAATAAACAAGAAGTAACACTCGATTCGATTATGCAGCGGCAGACATGTAAGAGGAATCAAACAAAATTATTTCACAAATCCGTTGATCTCAGAATAGTACTGTGTGTGTATGTGTAGTAGAAGAAGAAGAGAAGGAAGAAGACGTAGTATAAAGAGATGTGAGATTTTTGACGTGTGCCCTTCTCGCACCCGTGCTCGAAATGTGATCGAGTTTGCGAGACAGCGCGGAAAGCAGAGGAGGAGAGCATAACACTCTTGTGACACACAGGACACGAGCAAAAAAAACAAATGGTGCGACATTCATACACACACATACAGGCACGGTAACAGTAGCTGTAGTGTAGCAATATACTTTGAAGAAAACAAAATTGAAGTGGCTAAAGACTGAAAACGTATTTTTACTAGATTGTACTAGGGGTAGAACGCAGCGTAGAGTGGGGGACAAGAGGAAACGATTGCGAGAGTTCAAAAAAACAGCAAATATTGCAGCACGCACATTCATACGCACTAGTGAAAGGATCGTTGTATGTGTCCTTGCACACGCGATTCAACTTTAGAAGCAATCTCGGTGCAACATTTGGTACTGGACGAAGTTAGTAAAGCGTCGAAAAAGCACTGGTAGTAGTGTATGTTGCGTAGAATTATGCAATTTGCACTACCCCAGGGCATTACTAATGCTTTATTTACAAATTATCAATACGACCCTGGTGGTTGAGAAATTTCTCGCGCTAAAACACCATGATTACCATGACAACATACGCTTTCGCATCGGTCAGAGCGAGACAGAGAGTGGATCGTGAGTAAAGTGATTGGATGCATTTAATAATCAAAGCAACACACGTAAAGAACCTTTTTGTAACATGGGAGCCCCAACCCGTTCCTAACTCATCTCCCTCACTTCCAGTGCTGTGTGTGACTGTTGAGTTGCTGTTCAAATAATTTCCTCCCTCGCTCATATGCCTCGTTCGCCTAAACACAAAAATGCTAGGTTCAAATTTGTGTCGTGTTGGTGTAGGAACCAAACGGGGTGCGAACTAAACTCGTACGACACCTTTCCGGTCGCGGCTGTCGGTGAGTGTTTGTACGAAACGTGAAGCAAAACTTAAGGGAAGCTTTTTGAGCATTTGAGCAAGCAAATGCGGGAAAGTATTCGCGCAAAGTAAAATGATCACTGCCAAAAACAACAAGCACTAAAAGATAACGCGAACGTGTTACTACGCGTACGATAAAAAAGCACACATACACGAACACGCAAACACTGACTGAATTATAAAAAAACCTATTTATATGGAAATGAAGCGAATCGCTCGAACGCTGCTGTGGGGTGTAGAGAAAACAGGAAACGAAACGATACATGTGAGTGTGCGTGTGTGTTTGCACAGCACGCTGAGGATATCATAGTCATCTTTGGAAAAGTAAATCAAAATCGAAACGGACAGTCAAATCAAAACCAACCTGCTACAGAACACGCGCACGGTGCGTCGTGGTGCGAATGTTTCCTACGTGTGCGCGCAGAACCACGATCCAACACCAAACACTGCCATTCGTGTATTCAGTAACTGCCAGACCCGGAGTACTATGTCTACGTTATACATTACTATCATTTTTATGTTGGTTTTAGTTCGCGTTTGTGTGGATTGCATACGATCATCCATCTTCTCCCCAATCGCCCGCACTGTCTCGATAGAACGAACTGGACTGGTTTTTTTTTAGTGTAAATGTAAACGAATACGTTTCGGAACGAAGTTCGCATTTAGGGTTAAAATTAAATCAATCAACGACTTTTTTCGCTAGCGCTTAGGGTTTGTGGTGCGTGTTTCCATCTAATCGCTACCATCGCACAGAAAAAGGATCCCCCGTTCGGTGATGCCGATAAGTGAGGGAAGGGGGCAAATATTTCTTTAGAAATTTACGTTTTGGACTGATTTTTATAAAATGATTTTTTTACTTCCATCCTATTAGGATTATCGTGTAACGTGTGACTCGTTCATTCGTTCTAAGTCTACTTTCTAGTGCGCGTGTGTGATGGCTTCCTGTGTGTCCTGGTGTGGTTTGAACAACCCTCACACGCAAACGTCGACATGTTTCTCATACAGCTAGGGAGAAAAAAAAACCACATGTTGGCGTGATTAGTACAATCGAAATCGCTCTCTTTTTTATGAAAAGAATGACTGTCTGAAGAGGAAATTAGAACACGTTCTAGGCACTAAATTATTATCTGAAGCATTTTTCTTTCGGAACGAGTGCTTGTGTGTCTTCATCGCATTCTTTTTTTTTGCGTAACGTTTGCCCGTATTCGCTTCTTGCTTGGGTGGATGTTAATATCCCGCTGGGAAAGGACGCGCCCCATCTGCCACTCGTAAGTCTCTTTATAAGAAACGACGTGTACGGAAGGTTAGAGTTATTTTAAACTGGAAAAAGTATAATCCATATCCGTTCCCTCCTGACTGACCGTCTGTCTGCGCGATCGCATGATTAAGTGTGAACGATTCACTGCCTAATCTTTAAATTATGGATAGTAATGCCTGTACGCGCGGTATTCCTCTTATGTAAGCAGGGGTCGTCAACTCCCTCGGATCCGCGTATAAGCGTCCGCACGCCGGACGTAAGATTTCTTACCTAGGTTTAGTATTTTGTTTAGTAAATTGAACTCTCTTCCTCTCCTCCCCCCGAAAAAAAAACACCACAACACCACAGCTTGCTTCGTTTCACAAGTGATGGCGCCGCATGGTGCAAATTTAGCATTTACGATAAGCCAAATTAGGTTCACGAACATGGACTCCTCCGCGCGCTTTGTGTCACTTCCTCTCGTTGTAAGTGTGTAATTTAGTGTATAAAATATTTTATCATAATTTTTGTACCGAATGTGTTAGCTTAATTTTTGTCGTCGTTTTTATTTGGATTAATGACAAGTGTTTGTGTGTGTGTGTGTGTTTATGCGTATTTTTGGTGGCTAAAATATAGAAGAAACAACTAGCTGATAGTAACCACACCATACAAACACATACGTACATTCATTGTTCAACCACTACTAGAGTGTGTGTGTTTGTGTCTTTCGTTCACTTTTAAGACGTCGCATCCTAGCCGATAAGTACGTTTAATTGTATAAGGCGACCCGCGGGCACTCCGGAACACTGCCCCATCGTCCTCCGCCCCCCGCTGTGTCCGGTTAGGTTAATCGCTAAACTGTACTGTACCGTATCTCCCACCTCCCACGCCAGCGATCTGGACGGAGGGCGGAGGAAGTTTTGGAAAAATGAAAAGAAAATCGAATTCTTTTAATCGAACCTTTAAAAATGTTTATGTTTGTGGTTTCATTTATTTATTACACATCTGTGTTTGTAGAAAAAGAATATGTTTTCTGTTTTGGTTTTAAATATTCGTTTCACTGCCAGGTATGTTTTGTTAAAATCTTTTCTACTTTATTTTATTATTTATTAATTCCACAGCGCTTACATTACAAGGGAGAAGCTTATGTGTTTTTTTTAATTTATTTTCATACTCCTTCCGACTAACAAAATTGTTCAGCTTTTCAGCGCATGTAAAAGAGTTCTGGAAAAGCAACACAAAACAGTTTTCTTTCTAAAAAGTTCAAATGGTTTTGTCGATTTTCATTGGATTACTGATTTTAGTGAGAGGTATGTTTCGTTTACACCTTTTTTTCGTTTCTTATAAACTTTTTTTTGTTCTATTTCATTCACAGTGCATTTCAAACATCCTACATATTTTGCTGTTTATTTTGTTCGTATTTTAAACTTTTTATTTATTTTTTATTTTTAAGATTTTCGTTTCTCTGCTTTGGCAGAATGGAAAGCTGTTTGCAGGCACAAAGGAATCCAAGTTAACACAGCCCGCAGGTTACACACATGCACACTCACATGCGCCGAACGTTTCCATGGCGCGTCGAACGGATGAGACGGAACGATTTGCTGCTAGATTTCATAACTATTGTATTATAAAACACACATGTCGAAAATAACCCAACTGTCGACAGGATGCGTAAAAATTGTATCAAATCGTAGACGATAACTAAGCGTGTAAGTAATGTGAGGGAACTAGGCACTAAGAAATATATTCTCTTTATGCGTTCAAACAGAGAAAAAAGCTAGAAGCAGGGTGACCGAGTAGAACGGTGATGTATCAAAGTAGGCGACGTGTGATAAGCGAACGTTCGGAAACGGAACGCTCAAGCGAGAATCAGGAAAAATGCAACAGAAGAAAACCTCAGGGGAACCGGTCGGTAATTCTTTCCCTGGTATTGATTTAGTTTTCTCGAACGTACGGAGAAAGGTGATCGATTGTTTGTCCTGTTTTGCCACCGTTGCTGAATCGTTTTCGAAATGCGTTGCGTTTAGCTGCGTTCGTTTTTGTGAGTGCGCATGAAATGTTGGATTTGATCGGAAGGAAAGACGACGATACGGATCAGTGGAGAAGCAACGGTTTCGGGATGCATCAGATGGTTTTACGCAGAGGAAGATGTTCAGTTGTGGGACGTGGAAGAAGAACTGCATGAAAGCAACGAGTGGGACTTGAAAGAAGCTAGAAAAAAATGACAAAAGTGAAAAACTGTAACAGAAAGGAACGGAAAACAAGAATTGGCTACGAAAACGATCGAGATTTGTTGGTTGAACACGTGCCTACGGAACGGAATAATCACATGGGGCTAAGGAAAGGTGCGGTGAATTGAGCTGCGGTTGGCGATAGCAAAATGGCGCTGAAATAGACGGTGGTAGTGGTGGGATTTGGTTGGCGTTAAAGAGGTAATCTGGTTCGGTGGTGAGTGGTGAATATTGAACAAAAAAAAAACCGGTAGTGGAAGGATGACGGCGGTAAACAAACGGATGTAGATTAGATTTGTGGTGGATTGTGAAGAGAGGGCGATAGGTTTGAGGGGGGAAATGGCAAACATGACCTTTACCTCACAGAGCAAGCAACTATAGCGTGTAGCCAAAGTGTGGAAACGCAGAGGGTCTGAACCCGGCGGGATGAAAGAAAGGAAGAGTTAGCGATCGATCGAGAGACGCTCGTCGGTGGTGGTTGGTTTTGGGATGAAGATTTAGATGAAATTGTATATAGGCAAAGCGTGTCATACCGTACCGTAGTAGGCGATGAGGGAAAGAAGCTTGCGAAGGGCTCGGAAAGCACATCCGTCGAACGGTAGCTATCGGTCTGTGACGACCACGTCCGCTCTTACATTTGATGCAAGTACGCGGCTACTTCCACCGTCCGATAACTATCGTTCGCTTGGTTCGTGCATTAGTAGATGTTGTTCTAGAAATATGGAAAACAAAAAGTTGGAAAAGGAATGGAGTTGGCAGAAAGTAACACGAAAAATCGTTCACAAAGTGGAAGCGTAACGAAAAGCGAAAGAGAGATTATAATAATCCTACAGAAACTAGTGGAATTTAGAGCAGTTGCTAAAGCAAAAGGAAAACGAAAACAAAACAACAAAAAAAACAACAAACTAACTCGCATCAATCGTGTAATGGAATGTGTATCATGTGTTAGATGGGAACCGGCGAATGAAGCAGAAAAAAAACGTATTAGCGTATAACTGGCGAACCGACAGACGGTGGAGGAAACTGGTAATGGATGGAAATAAGTACCGAGGCTTAGTCTTTACGTAGTCCAAGTGTGTTTTATGGTAATGGTATTAAACACCCGACCGGTACGGTTCCGTAACGCTTCACTTTACTATATATTATTATTTTTTTACGTTTTATTTTCAATTGTTTTTCCTCAAACGTACCATTCGTTTTCCGTTTTAGGGAGAGAAGAAACTCAACCATTCGAAGAGAGAGCGAGACAGAGAGTGAAAGTCAAACAGGAATAATGAAATTAAAAACAAGAGAAAGGAAAAATAAATCACTCGGACCAGAAAAGTAAATTAAGGACAAATAGTGAAACAAATGGCGTGCTAGACAAAAGGACAAAAGAAAACTCTGCGACAACGCAAACGGATGAACGGATAGAGAATGATCATATACAAACTGGATGGAAAAATTGATAAAATTACAAAATACATAAAAAAACAAACTCACACACAAAAAACAAGCACACCCCGTTTTTGGATGGAATCGTAAAATTGGAACACGGAAACAAATAACATATTTATCGTACAGATGAACTGAACACATACCACGAAGCCAACGAGTGCAGCTCGAGATACAGGAACAAAAAGAAGGAAAAACAAATCGCAACAAAGCTGGAGAATAAACCGCACGGAACACAGGAACACAGTTTGCACAATGGAAACGGACAAGAACAAAATAAACTCTACCTCATTAATATTTAGATCAGCGCCGAATGCAGGAGCACAAAATCCGGGGAAAAAATAAAATAATGTCGAAACAAAACAAAACACAGCAGCACAAACCAAACAATAGCAACACAAACGGGCGATGGAAAGCTTTTCATTTCGGGGTTTGAATAAAATAAAGCGGAATGAGACAAAAACCGGACGCAGTAACTTTAACGTTTTCGCAAGCAAAGAGCAAATTTCAAAATTGTTTAAATTGATGTTAGAAATTCGTTCATTCTCTCATGACGTTGTGTTAATTTTTCCCGATTCGGTAGTTTGATGTTGGTATGAAAACAAAAACCGGAAGAATGATCGGTTTGTATGAAATCTCACCTAACGAGCGTAGTTGAAGCATGTTAGCGAGCTAGAACAGAGCTTTTTCCAGAATTACCGAAACGTCTTTCCACAAGCATAAGCCCATTTTATCTGTGTGCAAAGGATAACAAATACTCAAAGCAAACGGTTTATTTAATTGTTCGTCGAAATTGGCTTAAGCTTCTCCATTGACGATGGGTTGTTGAGGCAGTGGGTCGTGTAGCTTTCGTTTAGTTTTCATTTCAATAAATCTTCCGGCCTTCCCTACCCTTCTACCACCACTTTTTCCTATCGCTAATGTGAAACCATTTCGTAATTAAAAATCGAACAGTTTATATCATAACGCGCGTGTGTGTCTCTGTATGTGTGTGAGAGAGATAGAGAGAGAAAGATAGTAAGTGAGTGCAAAGGAACGCAGAAAACAAAACCCTTTAACGAGTAAGACACCGACAGTAAGTACGAGTAACGATTTACCGCTATTAGAAACGATTATATTGGCATGAATGTAATATCAAACCATTAAGGAGAGACAACAAAAAAAACATATAAAAGAAAGCAACACAAACAACACAAACGCATCTTAATCCAGCAGCATATTATTACGACAAAAAAGGTATACATATTTTGGTAGAAAATGAATTATCGCCCTGCACCCGGGGATAGGAATCGGATTGGCCCGGTAACAAAATGCGGAAACGGAAGAGGAATCGCAAAATCAGTCTCACGTCGAGGGTAAACACAATATATGAAAGAAGACGCAAACAAACAAAAAACATAAGCAACAGAAGGAAATAGTGTGGAGGAAACTAAACCAACCGAAAATAATCTTATAACAACCAGCAGTAACAGGAGGAGACGGTAATGGAACACACAAAAAAAAACAAGATGCTTATTAGAGTAAAAACAGAAAGAAACAGAACCAGAGTGTAAACGAAAGCAAAGAAACACAGCGAGTAGAGAACAGCAAGCGAGTGCGCAGAACACAACATGGGAAAAGTGTCAAGGAAGACGATTAAACAAAGCATTGTATCAGTATGTTTAAACAATATGAAACTATTGAAAATATATTACCGATATGCGAAAGTGTCGTGTCGTAAATCGTGGTCTTTTTTTTGCGATTTTTGCCCCGTTCTTTTCGCTTGGCGAAAGCAACAGATAACACATGAGAAATGCCTTGGTTTTTTGTTTAATTGAATACATTTTTTTGTTGTATTTAAAGTGCGTTTTGATTCGCTTTTGAATTTATAATCCTAAATACCCGAAAGTAATCGGCTTCCCTCCATCACGCTGCTGCCTTATCCACGTCTGGTGTACCACCGGCCGGCGGTATCACGACGTACTTCGCGCACAGATCCGAATGACCCTTCAGGACGCCCTCCTTGATCTGCTTGATCGTCAAGTTACGACTCACGATCAGCTTTTTCTTATTCTGTCCAACCATCTGCGGCAATAGTTTCAGTGACGAGGCAAACCTGGGAACGATAAAGCATGGAGCATTATGGAATGTGCCCAATTGCGAGTCCATCAGCGCTCGTCTACCTACCCCTTCAGTTTGGCGACCTGATGCTTGGAGAACTGTGAACTAAACACCAGATCGTACAGCGCGTTTACGCCAGCGTACTGCTTGAGCAGCAGATAGAACGCCTCGATCGGGATCTTCACCTTCTCCTCGGGCTTGGCCGGCCTGGTAGCTTCCGCATTTTCCACACCGAGACCCTGCTTGCCCTTGCGCTGTTTGGCCACAATCGGCTCGAGGATACCGTCGGCCGTGCTGGCACCGAGCGCCGTGCCCGGGTTCCAGCCCTGCTTCTGCAGCATCTGGAAACCGACGTTATCTTCCGTAATTTTTTCATCCTTCTCACCGCCGTCCTTGACCGGGCCCGATTTTTTTGGACGTGTGTAGAAAATCTTCCTTCGGGTGTGATATTCTTTCACGCGCTGCACAAATAAAAGGAACCGTAAATAGTCTGTAGACGATTGGAGGCTTTTACATTTTTCTTACCTTGACGGTGTAGCAATAGTAGCGGACGATCTGTACCAGCTTCTCACGGGCGATCGAGTGCGCTTCGTTCTTTTCGCCCTCCGCCCGGCAAATTTCCTTCATGTCGACCATAAAGCGAAAGACGCGCGTCTTTTCGTTGTAGTCCGGTTGCAGCAGCAGACCGGCCTGCTCAAAGCTTTGCTTCAGTGACATCTGATCACCGTTGTAGATGTAACCGATCAGTGGCTGCAGTAGGGCAATTTTGGCCGGGCTCAACTTTGGATCGGGAATGTCGACCGGTGCCGCCTGTACGTTGGGTTTTACGGGAGTGGGAGTCTCCTCGTCTATGCCCTCCACTTCCATCTCGTCCTCCGGGTCTTTTGTGTTAGGTTCCCCATCTTCTTGTGGCGGTTTTATAAACACGATCGGTACATGGGCTTTTTCGGGGGACTTCTGCTGCTGCTGCACCTCCTTCTTTGTAGCGTCCTCTTTCAGCTTCTTTGCAGCGGCCACTCGATCCTTGTTCTTCTTCCAAAGATGCGGTGATTTTTTCTGTTTATTTCGGGACAGTGGTGGTTTAACTTTCCCATTTTTGTTGATGCCTGCCATCGTTCTGTGGTTATTGGTACGAAAAAGCACGGGTGAAATGTTTTTGTTTTGCGGCACGTTGTTCGAAATGCGGCGTAAATGAAGCAACTGACAACAGGTCGGGTACAAACAAAACATTTAGTACAAAATGTTCCATCAATGTTTCGTTTCTCGCTTGGATGACAAAATATAGATTGTACTAATAATAATGTATCGGTTGTAGATGTTATGTTAAAATATCAAACAATTGCATAAAAAAAATAAATTTAATTATCAAGCCGTAAATACAATGATTTTCATTCCATAAGCATAAATCGAACTATTTCGTTCAAACGATTCAAACTGATAAAATAGCGCATGGTTTGTTAGTACATCGTCCAGCTGCAGTGTGTCAAAAATCGCGTGTGATACGGTGAGGATTGTTTATTTCGCCGGTGTGTTTCCTTGTTAACAATGAGCGTTGTTAACGGATTACTTCGTGTGGGCAGGTTGATCCGGCCTTCCACAGCACTTGCCCGGTGTCTGCAACCTGCTACCAGTCACCTACCAACGGTCAAACCTATCGCAGGTACAGTAAAACAACCGGAGCGATTGCGATCTGGATCGGGTTACGCAATTGAGGTCCCCTCTTTGGACACAAACAAGAACACTAAGAACATACTCCTTACTTTCAGCTTCCGACGTTCGACCATTCCACCAGCAATGGACAGCCCGTCGCTCACTCACGACCAAGGTTGCCGAGGAAGGGTATCATTCGATCATCCGCGACCAAGAGAAAGCGGTCGGTACGTCCGACAAGCACGAGTTCCAGGCCGAAACGCGCATGCTGCTGGACATCGTGGCACGGTCGCTCTACTCCGACAAGGAAGTGTTCGTGCGTGAGCTCGTTTCGAACGCAAGCGATGCACTGGAAAAGTTCCGTTTCCTCATCCAAAGCTCACCGGAGGGTGGTGCGACGGGAGAATTTGCCGAAGCGGATCGTGCGCTCGAGATTCACATCGGCACCAACAAGCAGGACCGTCAGCTCACGATCCAAGACACCGGTATCGGTATGACGCGCGAGGAGCTTGTCGCCAACCTCGGTACGATCGCGCGCTCCGGTTCGAAGCATTTCATCGAGCAGCTGAAGGAGAGCGGGCGTGGCACGCAGGAGAACGTACAGAACATTATCGGCCAGTTCGGGGTGGGATTCTATTCGGCGTTTATGGTCGCGGATCGGGTCGATGTGTACACGCGCTCGTCGCGGGCCGGCTCACCCGGGCTGAAATGGTCGTCCGATGGGTCGGGCACGTTCGAGATCCAGGAGGCGGAAAATGTGGCCATCGGCACGAAGATTGTGATGCACCTGAAGGCGGATTGTCGCGAGTTTTCCGATGAGGATCGCATCCGCGAGGTGATCCGCCGGTACAGCAACTTCGTCGGCAGTCCGATCTTCCTGAACGGGAAGCAGGCGAACCAGATCCAACCGATCTGGCTAATGGAACCGAAGCAGGTGACGGCCGAGCAGCATAACGAGTTCTATCGGTTTGTGGGCAACACGTTCGATACGCCCCGGTTCACGCTGCACTACAAAACGGACGTGCCGCTCAGCATACAGGCGTTGCTTTACTTCCCCGAGGGAAAGCCGGGTCTGTTCGAGATGTCACGCGACGCGGACGGTGGGGTGGCGCTTTACACGCGCAAGGTGCTCATCCAATCGAAAACGGAGAATCTGCTGCCGAAGTGGTTACGCTTCTTGAAGGGTGTGGTCGATTCGGAGGACATTCCGCTAAACTTGAGCCGCGAGCTGCTGCAAAACAGTGCCCTGATCCGGAAGCTCCGAACGGCGTTGACGAACCGAACGCTGCGCTTCCTGCACGATCGCTCGCAGAAGGAGCCGGAAAGTTACGACAAATTCTACAAGGACTACGGTCTGTTCCTGAAGGAGGGCATCGTGACGAGCCAGGAGCAGCAGGAGAAGGAGGAGATCGCCAAGTTGCTGCGGTTCGAGACGAGCAAGGAACCGGACAAAACGGTATCGCTGCCAGAGTACTGCCAACGGCAGGCGGAAGGTCAGAAAGACATTTACTACCTGGCCGCACCGAACCGCACCCTCGCCGAAGCATCGCCGTACTACGAATCGCTCAAAAAGCGTGGCATCGAGGTGCTGTTCTGCTACGAAGCGTACGACGAGCTGGTGCTGATGCAGCTCGGCATGTACCTCGGCAAGAACCTCGTCTCGGTCGAGAAGGAGATGCGCCGTTCGGATCCCGCCGGCGATGCGGCCGACGCGGACGGTTTGATCGAGGGTTCGCTCTTGAAAACACAAATCGATGAGCTGCTGCCGTGGCTAAAGCAACGGCTCACCGGGAAGGTGTCCAATGTGAAAACGACCTCGAAACTCGACACGCACCCGTGCGTGGTGACGGTGGAGGAGATGGCCGCCGCACGGCACTTCATCAAAACGCAAAGCCACAACATCAGCGAGGAGAATCGTTACGCGCTGCTGCAGCCACAGTTCGAAATTAATCCAAGGTGAGCTACGGGTTGACGGGTTCATCGTTAAGGCTTGTGCCATAAATACTCACAGAAACACTCTTGACAAGTCTTACCACTTACGAACTATAACGCAATCAACTAATCATTCTACTTCCTCTCTCATTTCAGACATCCCATCATCAAGAAGCTGCACAAGCTTACCTCAAGCGACCCGGAGCTGGCGGAACTGCTTGCGAAACAGCTTTTCTCCAACGCCATGGTCGGTGCGGGATTGGTGGACGATCCGCGCATGCTGCTGACCAGCATGAACGATCTGCTGCAGAAAGTACTTGATAAGCACTGATTCGCTCGTTTTGCATTCGCACCGTCGCTTAAGCTAGGAAACGAAGCGGAAGTCGTTCATATAAAACTCTTAAATTCTAAGAACTGTTAACCACACGATCCTGGTTGTGATTGCATGTGAATTTTTCGCTCGAAATATCACAGAGTGCAAAGAAATGCCTTGGTTGGCTCATATGTTTCATGTTTTATTTGTAGATGATTATCACTTCGTTGCATATGAATTCGTGGCGAACTCGTCACATTTGCAATATTTCGCGTACAGTACTTGTGAAAGATTTCATTAAAACGTACGAAAGGGGTCGAATATATACTGAAATTTGCCATTTTATTCAAATTCAGTAGTATCTTACGAATCCGCACTTCAAACTTCGAAAACTTTCGACGCTTCCTATTTTAAAATATTTTTTATGCTTTTTTATTCGATTATGTAATGGATGGGTGGAAATTTGACCTCGAAAAATTTGCCGGGTATGGATGCTAAATAAGTAAAACAATTTAAAATTAGGCAAAACTGTACGAAGAAATGTTACTATAACCCGTGTAATTTAGCGTGTAATTTAGCAACATTTTAGGATATTTTGTATCTGCTTTCTCCGCTATTGCCTAAATTCATGACCACAAAACACGAAATCTGTCTAAAATGCTGTAAACAATTTTACCGGCTAATGATTCCTTCCCAATTTTGTAACGTCACAAACGAACCATTGTATTCGTTGCTCGTGTACTACACAATAGAAATTTGTTTGCGTGCTCTTTTTATTGCTGAATGTGGTTGCACAGTGAGTATCTGCATGCCAATGCTTTGGCGAGGAAGATGCATAACATTTTTTGGGAAGCAGCAGCAGTAGTAGTTTTGTTTTATTAATAATTACTGCTTCTAAAGGTTCTGTGAGATTT
Source organism: Anopheles farauti (assembly GCA_000473445.2). NCBI lineage: Eukaryota > Metazoa > Arthropoda > Insecta > Diptera > Culicidae > Anopheles > Anopheles farauti. The sequence goes on from KI915052.1 coordinate 2,031,901, forward strand.
ATAAAGTTACTGTAAGTATTTTTTTTCTTAAAGAATCTGCACCACTCCCAGACGACACCGAGCTCCGCGGTAACGTAACAGCAGGCTCTGCTATCTGATTGCTATCTTTAGTTCAACGTGGCCGTCTTAATATTAATCCACGTTGTTTAAATAGTCAACATACATACATAATGTGCGTTTTTAGGTTAGGTAAGCGAGAAATACTGTCTACTTGAAATCGTTCTTTTTACTTGATTTTTAGAAAGAATGTTTTTTTACATTCCCTTTCACCGTTTGCATCAATAAATGAGATGCGTATTACTGTTTCCTTAGTTTGTAATTATCTGTTTTCTTTTTTTTACCACACTGGACATACCTTCGTCAAAAGATAAGATGCTTTAATTCTGAACGTTTAAACTTGTACATGTGCACCAGTTCATGCAGCACCAGCACGCGGGTCATATGACGGTAAAACCAACAAATGGAGATCTCCATTCTACGTAATCGCCATGTGATGCACTATCGTACCGTCCACCCCACTCGAGGGTCTTTTGTCGTGGGCTATCTTCCTCGGGGGAATGAGACGGGCATTTCGGGGTGGGAAAAATTGGCAGTTTGCGTGCGTGATAACAACCTCTCCGCCGCTTTACGCACGGGACGGAAGGGGACGCAAGTTTAGAGTTAAACCAAAGAGGCCTTGTATTCCGTAACCGCCCACATCCACCTCGTTGAGCTATGGCCAGGGTGTCGTTCAGACATTCAACGGAAATGTAGAGAGTTTTCACCGTTCTGATTCGTGGTGTGTTAAGGTAGTCCACTGATCGATGGCAATGTATTTGATAAGATGCTAATGAGGTAACGTTTAAACAACATATTATACCGACGATGACAAAATAGACGATGAGAGTATGGGAACTAGTATCGGATCCGACTTATTTTTGAGTGGAACTTGTTTGAAATCTAAAAAAACTGTTTTTATACATTATTCACATAAAAGCCGTTTCGATAGTTCCTCATCGCTTTAATAACCATGTTTGTTTTGCAAAACATGAACCGCAATCCAAATTGAAACGAGAACATTTATCCTCATCATGTGCTCAGCTTATGCAAGCAATGCATTTTTGGTTGCATTTAAATCTCCACACCAGGAGGAGAACGAAATGCACATATTCAGCAAGTTTGCTTGATTATATATGTTCATTGGTCAGTTTTCTTGAGAAGTGCATTCGAGAGTGCTGAGTAGGTCATGTGATAGAAGAGCTGAGGGTGATGGGAAAGAGTGAGGAAGCTGATATGGTGGGAGAATGATTACGGTCTGTTTATATCAACGCACTTGGAAGTGAAGATGCGTTTTGGCTAGTTTTGGGTTTCTTCGATTAGCAATAGCCTGCGAATCGATTTTAGGAACATTTACTAGAGCTGAAAGGAACGTTTAAAATAAAATGAGATAAAATGTACTCTAAACAAACACATTTTTCATCTGAACTGCCCTAAATGTTGAATTCATTAGGTTTTCTGGTCAAAAGTAGTACGGCAAAGAGAGAAAGTTTACCACATGACCGATATACGGTGAACTGAAGCCGGCTCGAAACGAAGAGCCTTTTTATCAACGATGTAATCCGTTGAACTGGGTATTTCCTTTCTGAGAATGTAGTAAAACATGATTATTTAAGCAACAACAAAACTTATTCTATCATAAAAATGTACACTAACTGAGAAAACTTGTTGATTATAGTGGAAATTAAGGCTCCAAGGAGATACTCTAAGCTTCTTCGTCCCCCAACAAATTCAATCCAGCTTGAACTAGCCCTTGAGTGTTTCTCGACGGACATATTCCATTTGGTGTGAAAAACAGGTTATGATCTTCGAAGTATTTTGACGTTTGATACTTTGGCATATACTCTTTAATTTAAATTAGAATTACAGCTGATTTGGACAATCTTGCCTTAAGAAATATATTTTTACATGTTTAATAAATAAAAAAGGATTTTTTTATATAATTTTTGGTGTTCTTCAATGACGTACATTAACAGTTAACTAACTGAATCGACGTATCATGTATCATGAACAAACGCTTGGCAGGTAAACGTCAAACGGCGCGTCAGTGTAGTGCAGTTAACGTACACTGTGACCGAACCATGCTAGCACATCTCGCCGAAAATGATATAAGAATTTCATTGTGTCCCAAGTGTCAGATCGTTTGGTTCAGTGAGTGTGTCGAGTCGGTCATCTCTCCCGAGTTGTCTCTGCCCTGGTGTGTAGTCGCAGCCCGTTGTGTGAAGAAGGAAAAACGACAAGGTTCTCGGTGTAGCTCGACGTAACAGCAAAAACACACAGTCTCAAAAATGGCCCTGCCGGAAGAAAACCCCGTCTACTCGCCCTTCTTCGGAGTTATGGGCGCAGCAGCTGCTATCATTTTCAGCGGTAAGAAGAAAATACACACACACACACTCACGCGAGAGCATTCGCTCACAAACCCACACGCACACAGTCATACGCGCGGTTTTCCTATCCGGTTGGATTTTTTTTCGACCAAGTAGACTGCGCACCGTCCGAAGCAGAAAAACTCCACTTTCCGGAGACGGGAAATGCATATTCCGAGCCCTCACGACGGTGGTTTGCGGGGGGAACTTCTGGATTTCCTTCTCCGCAGGCCGTATGGTGTCATGTGAGCCCAACCCCGTGTCCCGCTGTGTGTACGTGTGCGTGCATGTTCACTTCTGTGTGTATCACTCCCTCTCTCTCTCTCTGTTGTGTGTATATGTGTGCATCGATAGATGTGTGTGCGTGCTGCGTGTGTGCGCGCAAGTGCCCTCGTGACCACTTTTCGTTTTTGCGCGAATATCTTCTCTGACGAATGTTTCACCCTCCGGGAAGAGAAGGCAGCGGAGGTGCAGCCTATTTATGAGGGAACAGGGAAGCCCCAAAGAAAGAAGACAGAGCCGATGAGCCTTAATTTGCTCGTAATTAGGATCTGGATGATCCAATCCTACATCGGATGATCCAATCCTGTCCGCCCAGAACGATGAAGAAATGCCAGCGCCCTCGAGCCTTAATTGTGCAGATTTTGACAGGCAGCGAGAATGTGCGAAAGAAGTGCCTAACCCCAGGCGTCAGCGAAACGCATTTGCACACAAAAAGTGCGTACAACTTTTCACAAATGGAAGCGGTAAAAGTTAGAGAGGAAGGGTCCGCGAACGCGCGGGCGCGAAGGAAAAAGAGAGGTTAGCAGGTCCATCGAAGGTGGTGCTCTTTTCGGAGGAGGACGACGAAAGCCCTCCAAAAGAGCTGGCACGAGGCAAGAAAAATGGGGAGCAAACACGACCGCTGCCACTATCCTGACTTCTATTGCGAAGGTGGCGTCGTGCGCTTTCGGGACCCAGGAGCCAAACTTGCTAGCCAGCTTTTCAACGCGCTTGGATTATTATTGATTTTGGGGCCAAGGACTGCTACGATGCTGCGTCCGTACGCGCGTGCTTGTGTGTTTGTGCCACGAGAGAAAGAATCGTGTAAATCCTCTCTCCACCGTGTAGGACTACACAGGGCCAAGAAGCAACACATCCTTGCGGCGTGTTGCAAAAGGGTGTTTTCACGAAACTCGAACCCATATTTCGCATCTTTCTGGAAGCTGTGTGTCAATCGGTAGAGCAAGCGAAAAACCTTTGCATCACGGGACACACACCACATGACCCTCATCCGAGCACGAGGTGTTATAAATGATACCGAAATTTCTTCAGTGTGGCATCTCCATATGTATGGAACCAAAATGTATTCTAATGTTCTATTTTCTGGTGCTTTCCATCACACAGCAGTAGGCTACGTTACAACAATATGGTGTGCGCCCTGATGGAAGTTTTCTGCAGGCCAATCACACCATTATTCTGGCTGCGCCGCCGTCACCACCACCACCCTCATTAAGTGTGATTATCTCAGTCACATGATCGACTGGCGTGACGCCCCGATGGTATCTATGACCGGAGCGAGAAACCCATGTGGGTGTAAAATATTTCCGAGCAGCTTTTCCGAAGCATTTTAAGCAATTTCAAGTTTCGAAATGGTGTGCGAATACTGGTGTTCCCTTCCCAGCGAAGTTTCGCCGTTCGCGCTGGGGATATGACGAGTATCGATTTTTCTTCTGGTGAAGAATTCACCACTACGCCTCTCGGAAGAATCTCTCGCGCTCGGCGGGCTGTTATTTGGATTTTTTTTAAATTGATTTAAAACTTTACGGTGGATTCGCTTCAGTAGCAAATGGTTGTAGAAGGTTAAAATCGATAAATTGGCACATTCAGTAAAAATAATAAATACTGCTTGTGGCGCTCCTTGGTCTAAAAGTAGACGAAAAACTCCGCCGTCTTTAATTTCGGAGAAGAGCCACTCATCGTTTATATGAAGATTAATTCAATTATCCATGAAAATTGAGATTGAAATCTTTCGTTCCAATGTCCCAAAGCGATCGTGACGCAAAAATGGATAGGATCATCATTTTTCAATCAAATCAAAGGAAAAATCCGCTACACTTACTGCTAGTCTTTGAAAAAAAAAATCATTCGCTCCCATTCGTTCGGTTAAATATTTAATTTGATTGCAGTATCCCGATTTGGAAATTGTGTTTTTAAGTGGTAAAATCTTGTAAACTGTTTCAGATGGAGCAAATTTTGTATCGCGCTTTCCTGACATACGATAGACAAGGAAAATTAAATCAAATTAAACATGTGTTACATAATGTAAACAACAACTCGTTGGGAAGTCAACTCAATGCATAGTTTAATACATGTTTAATGTAAAGCTTTCTTGTTATGTTTAATAGAAAATCTTCCAGGATGATTCAATATTTGGGAAAGTTTGTTATAGAGCCTACTCGGTTGCTCTTTTTTCGTTCCTGTCGCCACGCTTTCGCTGGCTCTCTTTGCTTGTATTGGTCAGCGTGAGCCAGACACAGGAAAAAGAAACAAAACCGTCCCATCGTTGCTTGTTCGGATGATAATGATGAAAATAATATGTCAATTGCATGTTTAGCCGCTTCAATCTCGTTCCCAAACATTATGGTGTAAATTATTAAGTTTTTCACATGTTCTTAGCTGTGGACATTGCAAAAAGAAAGGCTTTAAAACGTTTACGATTGTTTCTGTTTTTTTTTATTCGTCAGACGAGCTGCTCGGCCTGCTATGATTCAGCAGCACTTTGACACTTCTGTCAGTCAGCATTATTGGAGCAGTGTAGTTAACCACTACAATCCCTCCCCGTATCTCTCTTTCTCTTTCTGGCTCTAGAGCCGTCGTTCGTAAACGTCTTCATAGCGCCTTATCGATGGAGCTAGTGTAGTGTTGCTCAACAATCTGCGCGACATAAGCATTTTGATATGGGAAAGAGGGTTTTTTGTTCGTGCTGTTCGTAAAACAAAATAAAAAACCATCATCATCTGACCCGACGCGAGCCACAATGGGCCAAATTGTCGCCTCTTCTCTCACTGTTACTTTCGCGAAAATATGATCATGTGAACAAGGCGCTTCCTCCAGAGGTGGAAGCAGCGGTGGAGGAACCAACCCACCACCAACACACACACTGCTGTACGAATTATTGTTTCCCAATGCATACTCGTATGGTGCACCCCTTTAAAGAGGGGGAAAGAAGGGATATGGTTGAGGGGTTGTTGTTGGCCTCTACCTGTGTGTTGTATTGGTTATGGCACCTTTTCTCGCACACACCAAGTCACTGCCGACCGATCTTCACGTGATCGGTTGTGTACAACACAACACGCGAACAGCGGCACGCACACTAGCGAAACGCTGGAGCCCGCAAATGCGTAATGTGCCTACCCTCGGACCAACCCTCCTCCGCCTTCTCCCACCATCTCCACCGAATGTCATCATGTGACCTGTTCCATTGCGCCTGATTGTTGGGTTTTGCCCCTTCCCCTCGAACCGGAAGAGAAGGGGGAAGTGGAGGAAGACGCATCGATACGGAATTGTTACTTATATCTTATCGTTCCAAAAGGTGACAGTTTGCTGTTTATTTAAACTTATTTTTCAGTACATTTCGTCCTCTCAGAAGAAGAAATGATTCACACAATTGAGTTTCTCTTTCCGTTCTTCATTCGACATAGGATTGTGTTATCATCATCACGGTCAATATGTTCTCCGGCATGTTGCGGCCCTATCATTACACACACACACACACACACACACACACACACACACACACACACACACATGGACGGCCGAATGCTGTCGAGGCGTACCACAGCCTCCCCGGTTCAATTTAAAGGCCACTCGAACAAGTGTATGAAGTACAAGCTATCATTCTTTCCGGACGAAACGATACGATTCTCCCTTCTCGTCGAGGCTTTACCGTGAGATTGCTATGCGATGAGTGACGTGAGAACAATGCGACACACACATAAACACACGTCATTTGCTTCGATCCAGGCTCCGGTGACTGTAGTTCGTATATTTCCGTTCCCATTTCGCGCGATGTGATCGATATTCATCTATCTCGCAGAGCAATGCCGGAAGATTGTTACAGTATGGGAGGAATGATTTATGTATACCTTCCTGAACTTCGGTGCAAGAGTAGAACTGGATCGATGCGTTTTTTTTTATTTTAACATCCGGCAAGGAACTATAAATAGTCGTCAAAAGCATTTCCCTCCCTCTTCGGGTGGTTGCAAATGAATTGGGATAATTTATTTCGCGCTTTTGCACGCTTTTTTGTGTGTGATAAATGCAACGTGAGCCCTTAGGGCTTTACATCGATACACAGTTGTACATAATAAACACAAAATTCATATTACATTTATTTGATTAACATTTTATACCACAAAAAATGTTTGAATAAAATAATAATTTCCGTTTCGTTTGTCTATCTTCTTTCAGCCCTCGGTGCTGCCTATGGTACGGCCAAGTCCGGTACCGGTATCGCCGCCATGTCGGTGATGCGTCCCGAGCTGATCATGAAGTCGATCATCCCCGTTGTCATGGCGGGTATCATTGCCATCTACGGTCTGGTCGTCGCTGTCCTCATCGCCGGTTCGCTGGATGAGCCATCGAAATACTCGCTGTACAAGTAAGTATAATGCTCCGGAAACAAACAGTGACACTCGGACCGGATGGAGAAGAAAATGAAGATGGAAAATCACACTTTCATAATGGAAAATCAAATAATTGCAATCAGTGGTTTTTGTAAGCTTCTTCTCCTCAGCACGTTTTGAGTTGTTTTTTTTTTCTTGAATGTTCGGGTCGACCGAATTATTGCGCTGTTTTGGGTGCCCCAATGTTACGGAGGGTGAGCTTTTGGATTATGCAGCCTGCTCTTATGGAGCATAGTTCTCTCGCTATTGATCCTTTCCATTGCGAGAGCAGTTTGCGTTTAGAAACAGAGATAGAGGGAGAGAAAACGTGTAAATATGAGAGCTTGAGTTTGCGCATTGTGGGTCACTGATAACGTAGAGAAGAGGAAAAGAGCAGAAGGATTCGGAAAAGGAAGCGAGGATAATCATTACAGCGATGCGTGGCAGATGTGATGATGATAAATGATAAATACCACATATTTATCACTGTGAAGAGTTGAATCAGATAAGCTTTAATTGACACAAATAATGAATGTTTTTTTCATTGACTGTAAAGCTCGTTACATTTGAATATTGGAACCAAACTTCAAAATCAGCTTCCAAATTGCTGTTGACGGAGAGTGTAATTATACAAATAGTTTGATGAGGTCATTTTAATTTCACCCAACCAGGTGTTCATAGCTGGCTGCTTAGGGTTATTAGGGAATTAGGGAAATCATTAGTAAAGCTAAATATATGCAACAATATTGCTATTGTGCTATTTGTGCGAAATTACTTCTAGCATTCGTTGTTATGTGGGCTTTACACGTACCGCCACGGCGAATAGACCAGTTTGCTTATTCTCGATCTAATACTACGCGTGATTTTCATCCACCAGGGGCTTCATCCATCTCGGTGCTGGTCTGGCCGTCGGTTTCTCGGGTCTGGCAGCCGGTTTCGCCATCGGTATCGTCGGTGACGCCGGTGTCCGTGGTACTGCCCAGCAGCCGCGACTGTTCGTCGGTATGATCCTGATCCTCATTTTCGCCGAAGTGTTGGGTCTGTACGGTCTGATCGTCGCCATCTACCTGTACACGAAGTAAATTAGCATCGCCGATGCTAACGTCACGCGCCCCTTCGCCAAAAGATTTCGCGCAGCGCGGTTGCGGCCTCGGTGGATACGAACATGCGTGTTCGTGTCTGGCGAAGGAGGAAAAATGCAATGCAGCCAACATCCTTAATCAGCACCACCGATCGTCACCAGATACTGCGGGCTCTCATCTAACCCGCGAACCGTATCCTCCATTACCACCGAAAAACCACCAACATCTACGCAGTCCGCAGACACACCGAAGCGCCGGTGAAATCATTCCATCGTACAGGGAAAGGGGTTGCAAACAACATGCATTGCATTAGAGGAAGCACCAGCAGAGAAACGTTCAGATAAACACACCGAACCGTGCAGCGACATTCATCCGGCGACGGGGGAGCTAACAACAGGTGCTGAACACACAATTCCTATCGAAAAAAAAAGAGAAGAGAAACACATATTTTACATCCTAGGGTAAAAATAACAGCAGCAGCAACAACAACATCAATACAGAGAGAACAATGTGACCAACCTCAAACGAATACCATCTTCGTGGTGTGTTTGTTTCCCTTGGGCTGTGGTAGAGAAACGGAACCGGGACCCGCCGACATCCTTTTTGGTGCGTCGTGCGAATTCCGGCTCTCGTTCTCTTCCGCGCGAGAGCAGCAGTGTAAAGTTTCAATAATACACTGTTTCGCTTCCACATTATCCCGGTTTCATACGCGCACTCAACCTCCCCCCCCCCGCGCGCACACACACACAACAGCTTTCCGGTGCGCCTGTAAAGCAAAAGACTTGTTTGTATTTATGTAAAAAAAGTAATGTGTATTTAATTGTAAAACTTAATTTATGTACATGTAAATTTTTCCACAATCCAACACTCACTCTCACTCCTACAAAACCGCATGCGCACGCAGCTCCTTTTTCCATCTTCTGTGCGTGTGTGCGTGTGTGAGTTGTTTTTTGTTTGCGGAAAAAATAGTGTGCGTGTGTTTGTGTGTGTGTGTTTGTAAAAGCTTCCATCGTGAATCACACCACCGCACACGAGAGCAGTAAAAAGAACATCCTTATTGCAACAAAGGTAGATTGGAGAGAAAAAAAAATGACAACACTCAGGGGGAGCTGATGAAACACATTAGAAGAACTATGTCGAAGAAGAAGATCGAGAATAAAGTCTTCTCCTTTCCCTTCCCGCTCACGATTCCTTGCGCGGGTTGCAAACACCCCACACGAATGAGCCTGTTGTGTTACGACTTCCTTTCCTGCCGGCAAATAGCTCCCGGCAAGCGGGGCTGTTTGTTGTCAGGAGTGCTAAAACAACAATAAAACGGTCCGAAACGACACGGTTCGTTTGTTGTCCCAAGGGGGTTGGGAGGAGAAGGCCTCTTGTTCGCCGATCGTTCTCCGTGATCGAGCTGAGTTTCCGTTTCAATCTTTTGTAGAACATCTTGAACAACATGCAAAGCAATCAACTGTGGCACCGTGTGCATATACGTGGTATATCTACTGTGGCACTGTGAAAAATACGCAAGAGTATTATAGAGAGTATTTTGCGCTACAATCCGGCACAACCTGGAACCACGTTGCTGAGTGAGTTGTGAGTTGGGAAGAATGTTGGGTGCGTTATGTGAATCGGGAGTGAGCGAGCTGTGCACATTGCTGAAACTTTGCACATCCACACCAGAGGTGAGCACATTTTCTTACGAAAACAATCAAACGAAACAAAATGAAGGGAATATAATTATGTACTAAACGAAAGCCGACGGGCCAAATCCATCCATTCGGCCCACGGATTGCGATGGGAAGCAGCAAAAATGGAAGGGAAAAACACATTCATTCATCCAACAAAAGCGTTCGTTTACACGTAAATGTAGTAATATATCGATCATTATCATCAGCAACACCAGCAAGAAGACTACAAGACGAGACGAAAACAATTTTGCAAATAAGCTAGGGAGAAGAAAGGGCGTAGGAAGAAGAGCCACACATGAGAAGATCAGCATGGAACAGCTTAATAGCCTGACTTATGTGTGGTTTGTGGAATAGTTTTGTTATATTTTTTGTTACAAATCGACATCAAGGTCAATTGCACAACAACAGCATGAGAAAAGAGTAGAAGACATCAAAGAGGGAAGAGAAGACACACACACACACACAAGTATATATTATATACAAGAGAGATACAAATTCCATCGTAAAGTTATCTTGTGAAGCAGAGACGAGTAGCAGAAGAGATCCGGTCACAGTGTTCCACACGAAAAAGCTCTGTGTACATAAGCTAGAGAGTGACTACATCCGGTCCAGCGAAACATCCAAGTGTAGGGAATGCACCGGAAGACACACACACACACCGATACAAAACGATTATGAGCGAGCGCCCGCGCGCACACTCACACACACACACTTGCTGACAAATTAACATCCTGTCCACGAAACTCCATCAATCCCCCCACTGAAGGTGTAGTGTAGGGTGCGCGCACGCTCGCTAAGAAACAAACGGACGTACTACAGAAGGTGAAGGGGAAGTATCGGCAACATGGGATCCTCCGCTCTGGTTCTGCACCGCACGCTTTGTGTCCCTTCCGGGTGTCTAGATGCTGAGACGAACGGAAGAGGAATGCATGATCTGCTGTGGCGAGAGGATTCAATTTTCCCGATGACACACCCATCGCCTTGTACGTTCGTTTGTCTTGGTGGATACTGCACCGGCTGGATGAGTTAAGATTAGTTAAATTGTTTTAATCCAGCCTGGAAGGGAATCGTAAAAACATCCGGATTCCTGATCCCCAAGACGATATGATTGCAAAAAAAACCAACCATCAGGAAGGAAAAGAGTTCGATCACAATCTAACTAACAACAGGAACACACAAGGAATCGAAACGGAAACAACGTGTTATTGAGATCGATAAATATCAGTCCGTGGTTTGTTGTGAGAGCGGAAGCTTTAAGGAAGCAGATGCTGCTACGATTAACTAGCAAAACGACAAACATACACACACACACTCACACCTTACCTAACTTACCGATACCATATAAAATTACTTTTACCTGATAAGTTACGAAAGGTGGGTGGAACAGAAGCCAACCCCAACCTGTTAGATACAATCGAAACAACAACAACCTTCCTGCCGTACATATCCTGCGGAAAACCCCTCGGCCGCTGGTCAGCAGTGTGCTCTGAGGGGAGAAAGCGGGGGTTGGCGGTGGGAAGGAATCATCTCCCCTTTGCCACACACAACGGTACAACATCCATCAACCTTCCTGGAGAATGGGAGAAGAGGGGGAGAAAAACACTGTAAAGATCTACCGATAAAATAATGACAATTGCGCGAACATCATTAAATGAGAGAAAGAAGGAGCGAGAGAACGAGAATGAGCTGAAGAATACAATGAAAAAATATGAAAAATATGAAAATAAAAAAGAGAAAACAGAAGAACCGCCGAAGACTTATGTCCGCTGGAAACACATATGGGCGATGGGTTTGGGTGTGTATCGTCCGAAAGAGTATCGTTGTCGGGATTCTTCGAGGGACTTTGCTGTTGGTTTGAACTTGAGACTTGGCTTGAGCTTGGTTTGTGTTTGAGAAATGCTTTTCTGAGGTAGGTTTCCGTCTTAATTCAACAAGCTTGAACCAGGCCTAGAACTTCAAGAGTTAGTTATTGCAGGACATAGTACCTATAGGAGGTGTTATAGAGTACATATTGTAGCTGATGCAGCGATTTCTACCTGCTATATTACTTCAAAATCAACATAATGTTCTATTAACAGTGAATTGGATTAATAGTTGGAATGCAACATACGATTTATGTGTAGTATGTGTAGTATTTGTTATGACCTACAAATGGCACGTCTGGGTTATAACGGTAAAAAAAAACAAACTTACTTTCTCGCATGACCATCGCATCCCACTGTGCGTTTGAGCACAAACTGATCGGCGTCGAGCCCTACCGCAGTCACAACAAAGAACTGTCAAAACATCGGCACGTAAACAAACCTTCCAAGCACATGGTTTTAAAACGAAAGCATGTTCGCGCGCCGATTTGTTCAGCAAAAGTTTTGTAATTCAAATGATTTAATGTAATTGTTCTACTAAATCTATCAGCATGAAGTTCGCCTACAAGGTTAGAGAAAACGGGGTGTTGTATGTATGAGAAAGCTATATAAATACGCTGGTTTTTTTGGTTTCAGTTCAACAACCTGCTCGGTGCGGTGTTCCGTCGTGGTAACCTGCTGTTCACACCCGATGGCTACTCGGTGATAAGTCCGGTAGGGAACCGGATAACGATCTTCGATTTGAAAAAGTAAAAACCAATCATGTTTTTCTTGCAATTTATCATATCATTTTATCATTTTAAACATGTTATCTTTCCACAGCAACAAATCGAACACGTTATGTCTGGAGAGCCAGTACAACTACACCGCAATCGATCTCTCGCCGAACGGATGCCTGCTGGTGGTGGTAAATGAAATCGGCGAGGCGCAGATGATAAGCATGATCTCGCAAACGACTATCCACCGGTACAAGTTCCGCGGCGAGGTGTCGTATCTGCGGTTCAGCCCAGACGGGCGCTTCTTTGCGGCCTGCGTTGGTACGGCGGTGTTGGTGTTTGTGACACCCGGGGAAGCGTCCGGATCGTACGGTTCGTTCGTGGTGCATCGCGCGTTCGAGGTAGGGCTCGATGATACGGTGTTTCTCGATTGGGCGCCAAACTCGCGGGTGCTTGCGATCGGATCGCGTGACAACACGGTCCGACTGCAGAACGTCACCTGGTTGCGCACGTTCCGTCCGTTCGTGCTCGGTGGGCATCGTGATGCGATCGTGGGCTGCTTTTTCGAGGAGAAAACACTCGACGTGAACACGATCAGCAAGGAGGGTCTGCTGATGCTGTGGGAGTGTGGCATGGAGATGGGTGATTTGGATAGGACGCGTGATGAAATTGCCGGTGGTGGAGTGAAAGCTGAAGAGGAGGAGGGTGAAGTGAGCGGCAAGAAAAAGCGTACCGGTGGTGCAGATGATGAGGAGCAAGAGGAAACGTTCGCCACCGGAAACGATCTGGAAGGGGATGGGAACGGTGGGAAGGAACTGCAGCTGGAGCGGTTGAAGGAAGCTGCCTCCTCGATCGAGGGACAGGAGCGTGACGAGCAGGGCAAATTGATCGTGACGGGCAAACGGCACCCGTTCTACTACAAACGACTCGCACGCCATTACCTCGCGGATGCGGTTCGAGCCGAGAATCGGCACGCATGCGTTACGGCCGCTACCTACCACCGCCAGCTGCGCATCCTCGTGGTCGCTTTTTCGACTGGTTCGTTCTTCCTGTACGAGCTGCCGGACGTGAATCTAATCCACTCGCTCAGCATCTCGGAGGCGAGCATCGGTTCGGTGACGTTCAACGATACGGGCGACTGGTTGGCGCTCGGTGTGTCCTCGCTCGGCCAGCTGCTCGTGTGGGAATGGCAGAGCGAACAGTACATCATGAAGCAGCAGGAGCACTCGCACGGCATGACCTGCCTCGCGTACGCCCCGGACGGCCATCAGCTCGTGACGGGCGGCCAAGACGGCAAGGTGAAGCTGTGGAACGTAACGAGCGGGTTCTGCGTCGTCACGTTCACCGAACACACGAGCACGGTGTCGGCGGTCGAGTTTAGCCGCAACAAAAAGTTTCTCGTCAGCGCATCGCTCGACGGAACGGTGCGTGCGTTCGATGTGGTGCGCTACCGGAACTTCCGCACGTTCACCTCGCCCGAACCGGTACAGTTTGCCTCGGTGGCGGTCGATTTCTCGGGCGAGCTCGTTGCCGCCGGTGGCCAGGATGCGTTCGAGATCTATCTCTGGTCGATGAAGCTGGGCCGGCTGCTGGAGGTGCTGAGCGGACACGAGGGACCGGTCGTTTCGTTGGCGTTCGCACCGGTCGCATCCTCCTCCGCGCTCGTGTCCGGTTCGTGGGATCAAGCGGTGCGCATCTGGGACTGTTTGGAGTCGTCCGGTGCGCAGGAAGCCGTACCGCTCGGATCGGACGTGGTTTGCGTTGCGTTCAAGCCGGACGGCGAGGAAGTGGCGGTTGCAACGCTCAACGGAAACATTACCGTGTTACACGTCAAGACGGCCCAACAGGTGGCGTCCATCGAAGGGCGGAAGGATATGGAGGGAAGCGTGTCACAGCTGGATCTAACGTCGGCGAAGAAAAATCTACAGGGCAGGTAGGAGCGTGCGGCACAAGAGTGTCTTGACGGGCTAAACAATTTCCTTTTCATTTTTCCTTTCAAGAGCTTTCACGTCGATTTGTTACTCGGCGGATGGGGAATGTCTGCTGGCTGGTGGAAAGTCCAAGTACGTCTGTATCTATAACGTGAAAGAGGCGCTACTGTTGAAAAAGTTCCAAATCACACAGAATCGCAGCTTGGACGGGATGGATGTGAGTATGGATGAGATGTTTTCACAAAATATTTCGCTAAATAAAAGGATGATTTTCTGTGGATCATTCTGTGACGCACTTCAAAAGCAGTAAACATCCCTTTATTTTGTAGGAATTTATAAATCGCCGCAAAATTACCGAATTCGGCAACATGGCGCTGGTGGAGGAGCGCGAGGAGCTGGAAGGTGGCAATGTCAAACTGAAGCTGCCTGGCGCCCAGAAGGGTGATCTGGCCGCTCGGAACGTGCTGCCGGAGGTGCGGGTGGACTGTGTGCGCTTCTCACCCTCCGGCCAATCGTTCGCTGCCGTCTCAACCGAGGGTCTATTGGTGTACGCGCTGCACAAAGGGGTCGTGTTCGATCCGTACCAACTGTCGACGGAGGTAACGCCGCGGGCAACGCGCAATCTGCTGCACAAGGAGCGCAACTACGGTGGCGCCCTGCTGATGGCACTGAAGCTGAACGAGACGAGCCTCATCCAGGAGGTGATCGAAAGTGTGCCGTACACGGACAGTAAGCTAGGCTTAGCGTTGCGTTGCTCGACGAGCGAAACATTAACTGGGACGTCTTTTTATTCGTTTTTCTTTCACAGTTGAGTTGGTTCTTGGTGCACTGCCGGACCAGTACGCGCTTCGGACGCTGCAGTTTGTGGCGAAAAATGTCGGCACCAGCCAGCACATCGAGTTCTACCTGCGGTGGTCGAACCTGCTGCTGACACGGTTAGGTCAGCTCGATTCGCTGCTTGATGCGCAAACGCTCGTCACGCTGCACCAGAACATCAACCGGAAGTATGAGCAGCTGCACAAAATGTAAGTAGCTAGCGCGCACATCGCGATTTGCGAGGAAGGAAATAATTTTATCCACACTCTCTCGATTCGATTCCGGCAGCTGCGATTTCAACAAGTACACGCTGCAAGTGCTGAAAAATCTTTCCCTCTCGAGCGCAGCGTCCAGCAAGAATGCAGCGCTAAAGCCCGCCCGCAATGGTAAGGAGGCTGTTGAGGTGTTAAATGGCCGTAACGGCACTGCTTCGTCTGAGGATGAGGACGAAAATGAGTGGATGCTCATAAAGCAGTCGGCACAGCTTGGTAAATCCACGTCCGGAAACGAAAGCTCCGACGAGGACGCCTCGATGGACAATGATGATGATGACGATGAGTAGAGCGAGTCTAAAAAGCTCTTGGGCATGTACACACACACCACGTAAGTTGGAATGTTGTCTATTATCTTAAGTTTAGTGTTAAATAAATTTAATCGTAACAAATATACTGAAAATGCGACCATCGAAAAATAGACGGGAATGTAAAAGTATTTTAACTCGATGACAGTGCAGGATGGTTCGCAAAATACATTTGGCATCATAATCGTAGCAACCATTGGGAATAATACTGTGACACTTAACCTAGTGGCGCCATCTATTGGCATGTATCAGTGTTACTGATTTTTATTTTATTTAAAAAAATATATTTTCCAAACCGGCTCAGAATTATAGTATGTATTTTCTAACTGTAGTAACATTTCATATTTCTTTCATATACATTTGAAAACATCGGCGAATTTTCGATAAGTTTTTTTTGTTATATTAATTTCCTTAATGCTATAAACCGTTCTACTTGCGTCCTCTTTCGACTCAACCGCTCGTCAATCCATTTCATCTTGCCTCGCGCAAAGGCTTAAACATAACAACTGTTGAATCTAACAAAGTTTGATCGCATCATCGAGTGCTTAATGCTTGTAATTTTAATCGGTGCAGATTTTGGTTTCGCAATACGTAAAATTTACAGTCCGCTCCCTAACGTATTTAAATAACTCTCAGCTCAAAATAACAGGTGAGGGTGAACGATATCACACGAAAAGAAAGAAGAGAAGAGAAATAAATTCGTACATAATATGGATTCTTGTCTGGCGATCCTGTTTGCACACCGCTTTCTCGTTCGTTTCCACTGCTTCTGGTAGCGCTTGTGTTGTAGCGGTTGCTTAGTTTGATTTCATTTTAGCATTTAGCTTAGTGTTGTTTTTCTCTGTGAAGCTCTGGTTCTATAGTTCATTTAAACATTATTTACAACAGTTTTCGTCCGGCATCAGAATGGTAACTTTCACTCGCCCTCGCTTTCGGATTCGTTTCACGTTTTGTTTTGTTTGCTCTAGTGTTCAAATTCGCAAGCATTATGCTCTCTATGTTGCATATGTCTAGTTTCGGTGTGCTATTGTTAGTGGTTAGTTAAGGTTTTATGTTCTGTGTTTCTTGTATGTCTGTTTGTTTCGGTTATTCTTTTCGATTTTTTGTTGAGTGTTTTTCTTGAACTTGTTATATTTGTTCACTCTTCCGTTTTGCGTCGTTGCTTTTGTATCATCTCAATTAGCATTATATCCCCCACCAAGCAAGATGGCGTTAGTTAGCTCCTGTGTTTTTTTTTCTGATTTAGTTTATTGTTCTCGTTTCAAATTTCTTTCTAGCTAATATTTATCACAATTACATGCGATCCATCTTTTGTTTTGTTCACAGTGTGCGCTGCGCAGCGCAGCGTAAGCGGAAACACTCGGCTGCGGGAACATTTCGCTTCCCTCATCCGTGCATCGGTGTGCGCGAAGTGTGCCCGTGTTCGTAAATAACGGTTTCAATCCATATCCCGCCCTCGTTGCTTGCAATCTCCGCTCGGCCCGCGCGCAGGAAGCTAAATTTTAGCCTAGGAATCAATATTATGGAATAAAGTTTTCCTTTTTATGAAAGGCACAGCGTTTTATGCATTAAGGTCTAGTCTAAAAACGTTTCCTCATCCGTTTTTTTTTGCCGAAGGATGCCCCGGTTCTCGTTGTAGTTTGTTTCGCATTTTCTATTACTTCATGCAACGTTTTGTTAGCGTTTATGTCCACTCCGCTCGTTTCGTGTGCCGTTTTTTGTATGTTTTAAGACATTTTATTGGTTTTTACCTTTCGTTTAACACTTTCTTTTCTTTTCAATTTCCTTTTTTCAGTAAACACTAATCGTACTTAAATATATAAGGTACTTATTGCTTTCACAGCTGCACTTTAACCTCTACTACATGTTTCGTATGTGAACGGGTCCACTAATCTACGGCCGTTTGATGCAGCGAAGCAGACTGCGTGATTTACCAGTTCACACCTGCCGCCCTGCATGCAACCTAAAATGTACAGAAGTGCCAACAGCGTGCCTCCGGTTTCACTAAATACGCACCGCACAGTATTGTCTTTGCGAGCTGGCAAGCCCGCGAGTTTGGTTTCTGGATAACCACCCAAGGCCTACTGCGGTAAGATGGGAAAGGGATCATAAAAATACGGGCTTTTCGGGTTGTTTTTGCTATGTTTACGCTGAACCAATTCTGTGTGAACGAAAGAGCTTGTTGTTTTCCTTCTGTGGGAGTTTTTTTTAAAGAAAAACAAGCAATAGTGTGTTAATAACGAAACGCGAAAGAAGTTTGGTTCGCTCCGTGAAGTATGCAAACCGCATGGCATGCTATGTTATTAACGCACGATTAGCTTCTGCTTGAACTATTTCTGGTTGTTGTTATCTGACCGTTCCTTAGTGTACGCTATAGTTAGTAAAGCTTTCTTTTCTCTCTCTCTCTCTCTCTCTCTCTCTCTCTCTCTCTATCTACTTTCCTACTGCTGTGTCCTGCTTGTTTCCCACTACGCTCATTTTCTTCCTAGAGTTTTACATTAATCCTAGCTTAATAGATTGCAGAAACCGGTGTGTTGTGTTTGATTTGTGCTGTTTTAGAATTGTTTTTCTCTTTTTCTTTTTCAGAAATGCAACGGCGTGCTGGCGGGGTTGCTGCGGATAGAGCCTCCAGCGGAACGATGGGCCCCGTCCCGAGCGGCGTTTCATGTTCCGTATTGGCCTGCCCACGATCATCCGTTCTGCTTGAGCGGTGGTGGTGGTGGTGGTGTCCGGATTCGTCCGGATGAAGAAGGAGAAGAAGCAGCGCCAAGGCCGGCTTTAAGGCAAACGTTTGCACTACCCATTACGAGGTCTTGAAGATAAGGATCGGCCAGTACAGCACGACGAAGACGAGAAACAGGCCGGGAAAGACGATGCGCGACATCTTGTCGATCTCGCGCCACATGATCTTCTCGATACCGGTGTCGGTGTCGGTCCAGGCGACGGACAGGATGCTCTGCCGGCGTGTGGGTTGCTTGGTTGGTGGTAGCGGTGGCTGTGGGCCACCGTTCCCCTGCAACGACACCTGCCCGGGCGTCGTAGGCGTTTGGGTGGGTTTCCGGGGCCGCACGTTCACCGTGCCACCCTCCCAGTTCGCAACCGTACCCACGCACTGACCCTTCTCCATGGCGCTGATTCGCATCGGCAGCACCTTCGGCACCTTGTTCACCTGGTACTGGTACTGCACGTCCAACACCTTCACCACGACGAACTCACCGAGCGCGGAAAACACGAACAACATGCAGCCGGCCATCCACAGATCCAGCGCCTTGGTTTGGGGAGGAGTAAAGATGCGATTAGTAAGCACGCACGATTGAGCACGATGGAGAAGGTCGGTGACTCACCTTGACGTACGCCACCGGCGGTATGTCAGCCCGCATACCGGTGAACATCGTCACGAGCGTCAGCATGCAGGTGACGAGTAGCGTAACGCGTCCGGGGATCGCATCCAACCCTAGCCAGAAGCTAAACCACGACAGCATCACCACGAGCGACGACGGTGCGAAGGTCTGTATCAAATGGTGGCCAATCTGACGCTCGAACCGAAAGTAAACCGCTAGACGGGAGAAGTTTCCTAAAGCGAAGAAAAAACAATCGATGTAGAAATACATCTTCATACTGACATTTATTGGGGGTGGTTTGTGTCCTCGTTTGTGATTTCAGGTTTGTGTCCTCGCTAAATGCTCGCTTTACTTTTTGTTGGATTTAGCGGTAGATTTAAATTAATTCTTGACCTACACTGATTTAGAAAAGTTTGAATTATGTTTGATATCTTCATGAAATATGGACGCCAATACTGCTAGAGCTAGTTAACTGCTCGAATTTTAATATTGTACTCGAATGGACACTGGAGCAAACGGAACAAACATAGTTTCACGGGAAAATTTTCTAAAAACAATTTGCGAAAGAATACACATAGTTTAAGTGCAAGTTTCTCACACTTATACTTTCTCTTTTTGCGAATAAATATGTAACTTAAGCTCTTTCTTTTTTCGTCCAAAGGTGTATTAACCGTACCGTACTTTTCCGGCATGTACCCGTCCGTCTCCTCCAGCTGGAGCGGCTGGCCGAGGTTATACTGCAGCAGCTTCAGCTCCGGATTGATCGTGACACCGTTGTCCGCCCACTTGAGCCGGATCTTCTGGTTGTGGTACGAGAAGCTCTCGATGTAGATCGGACAGATCTGGATGTCCATCGGGTAGAGCTGGAACTCCATCTGGCAGGCGATGATCGCGTGCATCATGCACGCGTATCGCACGGTCGAGTTTTTGTACAGCGTCACCGACGAGAACTTGTGCGTGAGTGTTGCAATTTCTGGTATTGGTGGTGGAGGAGGAGATAGAGAGAGAGAGAGAGAAGGAGCGAACGAACAAGCCGACACCACGGTTCCCAGCGGCACATTCGCGAAGGTAAGTCGGCATAGAAACAATCGATATTAGTAAGCTGTGCTGGCACAAAGGTTTGCTTTTTTTTTAATCTACCATCTTAGTACACGTTTGCCGTCGATCGTGGATGATGAAATGAGTTCAAATAGAGGGGCAAAAGAGAAAGAGAAACTGATGTTTTCTTTACGAAAAAGACAAAATCAAACAAAACACGGTAACATAAAAGTGCAGGAAATAATACGATGCTTGGCTTTTGTCTCTTCGGATAAGTGGTTATAGTTTGGGAATAGTTAATTTTCTTGGCAATTATTGCTAAACGAACAAAAAATACTTTGAGTTTTAGATCATTCCAGCTGATTTGAGTTGTATTATAAAAGGTTCATTCTCTTTCATTATCTCCGTTTAATCGCTTTGAATGTACAAAATCACTTATCAAGCGATAGTTTTCGAAAATTGAATTTGAATACTTAAAATGTTCATTTCTTTCTGATCTCGTGCATTTGTTTTGTGGCCAAATTTCATCGAATCAGCTTAACCAAGTATAAACTTTAACTCCTAAAGTTACTCATACCAGTAGCGCCATCTGCTGGAATCACGCTACACTAATGTGTATCGTCATTATGAGAATGATCCATACAGTATAATTTAATGTCAATGTTTTAAAATATTTTTTCAAATTAAATTAAATTTACTCGACGCGAAACACATTCTCGTCCACCTTCTATTGCGAGGTGGATCATTTTTCTGATCGAAAAAATAAAACTTGCACCTGTCGATAATTGCAAACCCAAAAAAGCACAACATATAAAAGCTAGTAGCAGCCGTAGCACATGGAAAATAGCCACTGAAACAAAACATACAAACAAAAGAACGAAACGCAAATGCGCATTTGGTGATGCAAGCAAGCAACTCAAAGACACCAACGTTAAAGCAAACCCACCTACAACAGCAACAGCGCCGAAACCTAACAGCAGCGAAAGCAGCGGAACGAAAAATAAGTACATAGACACGGAGACTAATCAACGCGCACCGAATGCAGGTTGGAAGGAACGAAATTGGCGAAGATGAGCGCAGCTACCTGTCCCGTGAATGTGTATTGGAGAATGAGGTTTTGCTACGGCTGTGGAACGTACGAAGGAGAATGTTCTGGAGAATGAGCGAAACATGTATTCACAAGATGTCTTGCTGTTTGCGAAGTGACGGCGAAGGATCACTGATCAAATGAGTCGTACGGATGTGTGATTGTGAGCGTGTGTTTGGGGTGTATTTGTGTCCTCTTCGGTGAGGTCCATCCTGCCACCTCGCGTTCACTCACCTTGCTGGCGCATGGACTTCATGCAGCTGATCTTGCCACACAACACCCTATTCATACCTTCATTTATAAATGTTTGACCTGCGAATATGAGGTACGTGGCTTACGTGAGCATTGCGATAGAATCGTCTGGTAGGGAATGGAGAAGGTGGTGATGGTGGTGGTGAGAGGATGTTCCTGTGGTCAGCTTTCGACCAGAGCGGTGTGTATTGTGTGACGATTATTTAGGATGACATTGGATTGTTGTTGGCTGCCGCTGCTCTAGCTAGTGTAGGTTGGCTGTGTAGGTGTCCACACCCGGAACGGTGTGCCAGTGTTGGAAGTCTGTTTCAGTGTCTTTGTGTTGCTTGGGAAGGAAAATGTGCTACTAGAAGCTGCTGCTATAGCTGTGCATAATGCAAGGGCACGTTTTGGCATAGTAGCGGTAACAGTAGACGAAAAAAAAGCCTCTAGTACAAGTTCCTCTACCATCGGTATGGGAAGAAGCAGCTCATCGGTTTACGTTGCAAGCTTACTAATACTTTCACCGCGAGACTTCTTTCCCGAACAGCAAGAGAATGCAGGGAGTCTATTGCACATAACCGACAGAAAGGTTATCGGAGGCATTTCATCGACTAATGCAAATTCTCTCCCGCAGACAACTTGGAACCGATTGCCGAAGGCTAGCCTTCGTCGGCAAACTTGCCAACCTTCCCCACTCGCGCTCCATAATGGGACATTAACCGGAAGCTTGTAACCCCATGTTGTACGGGTGAAGTCTATTGAAACCCACCGTCTATTACATTAAGCGATAAGAGCGAGTGCAATCGGCGTTTTGCCGAGGTTCGGTTAGGTGCGCAAGGTCAGCGTAAACCGATCGATCCCAAGCCAGGATCGGAGGTCTTCTGGAGGTTTGCTGAAATTTTCCATTTTCGATGGAAGTGCAGGCCAAGGTCGGGCCGGGTTTATTTGCTTTTGCACCGGTGCCATTACCCGGGACAACCGAAGGGCACCGACGAGCAGGAAGGAAGGTTGAAATCAATCTCGATTGTAACGAGCCGATGGCAATTACTACCGGCAGACATACGATGATGGGCTAGAAGATGGGCTTAATTTTTCATTTACACCATGAAACACCATGTGTGGAAGAACAAGTTAAAGGCAGGTCCGGGCATGCTTTGAAAAGTTTCATGAAAGTGCAATTAAAAAAACATCAGACACGTGCGAAGCAAGCAGTGAAAGCTTAACGGCAAGACAATGGCTACTCAGATGCGACTGTTAGTTTTGACGTTTCCATTCTCGTTTATAGGCGAGCGTTCAGCACTTATACATGAAGTTACATAAAAAATCACTTGAAAGGTTATGAGTAAAATAAACAACGCCGTATGATTGTAACCATGAAAGCAAACGTTTATACATTTCTATAAACTAAAGTAAAGAACAGTGCCTAGGGTATGCAAAACAAGCCCGAAATTAAACGAAAAAACTCAGATTTATCAGTACAAAAGAAAAACCAACAAAAAAAACCGACGTATGAAGGAAGGGAAATTTACACGGCGGTGAGCCCGGTACGCCCGGTTCCCGTCCTCGTCACCCTATTTACCTGAAATTTTCGAGTTGAGAAAGTACGGATCCGGTTGCCATAGGTTATCGAAAAACTCCGGCGGAAGTATCACGTGATCGTCGCCCTCCTCGAAAATGTCGTCGTGCAGATCCAGCCGCGACTCGACCCACTTCTGGTGCACGAACATATCTACTCTGGAGATAGGATGTTGCCGGTGCGGTGTTGATTTGTTTCGCGAGATTCCGTTGTGGTTGCCGGGTTTCGTTGGCCGGAAGGGAAGGGAAGGGAAGGAAAATTGCATTATTAATCGATTGCTTTTCCATCCATCCACCGTCGATGACGGGTTTGGGTTGGCTGAGTTGTGCTGGTGTTAGTGGCAGTTCGGGACCGCGCGTTTTGCAGGTGCAACAGCCTTGGAAAATGGTCACTAGGGAGGAACGCGGGAAGCCATGCGGGAAAGCACTAACCGCGAAGCGGGGAAGAGAAAAATTAGTCAAAAGCGCAACAACAGCACAAGCAACAAAGCAAACACAGAAAGGCATGGAGTTTAGGTCGCTACCAATTTGGTTTCATAGTGTTCTTTTCCTCTTCTTTTTGGAGGGGAGTTCTGTCTCGGTGTCGAAATCGAAATCGAGAAACACTTGCCATCGGCAGGGCATGACATCTTCGGGCGGTCGTTTGCTTCTTTTCCTACCCTGGCACGAGTTATGGGCTGCAGTCCGTTGTTTGGGCCGTTGGCACGGGCGTCTAATTGAAGGACACACCAACGCCACCGCCTAAATTGTGGTGCACCATTTCGGTGTCTCCATGGATGTCAATCGACAACGTGAGCGAGCAACGTGGTCGAGTTTTTGGAAAGTAAACGATGCACTTGCTTGTTTGTGTGCATTTTTTTGGGGGGCACTGATGGGTGTACTTTATGTTCATGGTCACCGGAAACGGTGGTGAGGGTACTTGAACGGTGAACGGAACTTATGAGAGCAGCCGCGAGCTGTACCGTTTCGTTTGATTGGCGCCACAGAACGTCGATTTATGTTAGAGGACGATAAGAAACTGGTCTTCGATCTTTCGGGCTTTATGCTCAGTTGAAAAATTGTGTCATTAGTAGCTGCAACAAGCAGTTAAATGAGGCGAATCAAACTTATTGCAACGAAATTGCTTCTGTCTGGGATAAACAACGAGCTCTTGATGTAATAAAATTGCCTGATTTTACTACAAATCGATATTGAACTGCGTCGAGACACGAGAATATTTACTACTTTAGAGTGTTTCAGAATCCTAAATCTAAATATCGGATAAGAATTTTAAGTCCGGCTTAAAATCCCAATCTGAATCCTATCGGGTACTGTCGACTCTCAAACCGGTTTCGTATCTCAATCCCAATTCAATCCATAATCCCCAATCAATACGATCATTATCCAAGGGATTCTAACTCGCGAATCGGGATCGGATTGAATTTCTCATCACTAAACTGTACTACTAAAGGACATTTTTGTATTTATCACTATAATATTCATCACATTTGGTTGCGAAAATTGAGGGCTTTTAAACTGATTTCAAAATGGGGTATTTACAGATTTTTAATGAGATTGCTTCCGCATTTTCAAGATAAAAAAATGGGTTAGAAATAAAATTTATCTGAAAAGCGTTTAATATGTTGGTTAAAGATTCCTGGATGATGAAAAATCTATTCTTTCTACGACCGATACGTGATGCAGTTTAGTGCAAGCTACTATAGAAACTAAACAATTGTTAATTATTTGCCGGCATATATTTTGCGTTGCTGATCGAATTCAACGGAACGGTTGGGTGTGTGCAAGAAAAAGAAAAACAAACAAATTATCGTGCAAAACATAGGGGCAAAGCGGGTTCGTGTTGGTTGAAGTGTGCATTATACGTGTTTTCTCTGTTATTGTTTGCTTAGCTGCTTTCGATACCTAAAATCCATATCCTCGACATTTATGGAATTGATATCTACCACGAATATACTGAACTCTACCACGACCGGGCTGCCCTTTTGCGACGGTGGCCGAACCTCTGTAACGGGAGAAAGAGAGTGAAAAAAAAAACGAACGAAAAATATGATTAAACAGTTTGAATCATGCAAGTATGTACTATGCTGAAAATTGCTATATTTACGCACTGTTGTTATTTTATTTTCATTTGCGATGCATTCTAAAAATACCGTCGAATGCGTAAACGTCCTTCAAACTGCGTGTGCGTGTATTTGCTTCCGCACCGGAACAACGGTGTGATTTATTTGCGCCTGCCGGCGTACGAATTCGCCCTCGCCGAGAAGGACTCCAAGGTGGTGATGGCCTTGAATCGTACCGGCGTGTACGCCGTAAATATCACGCTACGAATTGCAAGCTGCAAGCTTCCGAAATTCGTAAACCATTTCCGCGCTTGAGGCCCTCGTGCGAACGGACGGGTTGGACTATTGTTCTTCAAGGGTTTCGGATGGAAAAGTTAGGTGCGAAGTGCATTTTAATGAGCTTAATTAGTCGTCAATGGTACACAGTTTTTCAACACACACACACACACACACACACACGCTCAAACGTCCGCAACGAGCAGGGAAAAATGGAAAAGGGAAATGGAAAATAGATCGGAAAGTATGTTTTGCATACGAAGTGGTGGAATTTTAACTCATCGCTCGCTTGAGGGGGAAGAGGTTTATAATTACCGACCAGCTGGGTTCGAAACGATGAAGTAGAAATGTTTCCGCGACCCCAATCGGACCAGTTGAAGTTGGGCTGGAATTGGGTATCCTTTTGAAACCCAATTTTCATGCTTGCAACAGAATAATTGGCTCAGTTTTGTGTTTATAAGGAAACATTACGGCTAGACAAATAGGAACACTTTCATAGTTCACTTAGAAACAGTTGGTAGAAAAATTAATCGAAAATACACAATTCGATGCAAATAACGTTCAGAATGCTTTGGTAATGGTTAGATCTGGAGTACAGTAGACCAGTACGGAAATATAGAGCGAACATTTTTATAGAAAGATATAAGTTATCTGTAATAACACCTACATTAATAGAACATTTTAAATTATATATGAGTCAAAACATAGCTTTCACCTTTTACCAGAGTCTTTTAATTTTTACTAGAGCCTTGCCATATCACTAATAAATACGCTTCGCTAATAGATCCCGACATTTCTCTGCGTTATAATCAATTTTCCATACTTCTCCTCCCTCGAAATGGAAGCGCCAATAGCCCGTCAGATCGCACAGACACGAAATTAAAGTTATGATAAAGCTGTCTCCATCCGGCGAAACATTTCTCCCCGAACCAGCACTAAAGTAATTGCCACAAATGGGCAACTTGTCACCTTGCCAAATCGGTTTTGTTACCGAGGTTGGTAAACGGAAAAGCGCAAAAAGTCGGGAACAACGGACAAAGGGAGAGAATATTGTTTACCGTTTCATTTCCTAATTAAATACAAGCCCAGCTATCCGACCAGCCTGGTTTCCGGTTGCTGTCTGCGAAGTTTGCGTTTACCACTGCGAGCAAAAAGCAAATAGAATCGAAACGTGGCGAGAAATTTGTGCCTTTACGGGCGAGTCATCACTCAGCTTTAACACGAATCAATCAAATTTAAAATTCATTCCGAACGGCACGAACGAATGGCGTCAAGGGTAGCGCAAAAAAAAATCCAAATCATAATCTATTATTGATTGTTTGGAAAACGGTGAATTACTAATAACAAAAAACTGAAAGACTAAAAGAAGAGCCTATTAACACCCTGGACTATAATGCAATCAATCTAAATTTAATTGATATTGATTTGATTGGCATTTATGAAATGCTATTTGTTAAACAGCACCATGCCTGTCTAGATGGTAAATCAAATAATTTTTTCGACTTAGTTTGACTGGCTTTAATAATCGAGCTTCCACGATAGCTTTCTATTACGACGTTTACGAGCGCCCTCTGCGGGAATATCACAGCACTTCTACCGTGCTGTCATTGTTCAGCGCCTGTCATTGTTCAGTGGTAAACATTGTGCAATTTGTTTCAGAAAAAGCTCAAACACATCAAAACAACCATAAAATCGTGTGTTCAGCATTAAAAGCCCGCATCGCGCAAGAAACGAGCCGCTTCGATGAACGGAAGATTGGGGCGCGTTAATATTTCACCTCCAAAATCGGATGCAGCTGTTAGTTTCCGCCCGGGGAAATCTGCGCACCGGCGAATGACGTGAAAGCGAACGAAAAGCAAAACCACACACTGCCCCACATCACGCAACCATGTGCTGCGTCCCCGGGTCACATTAGAGACCAATATGGTTTAGTAGGTTGAGGCGGCCCAAGACGCCGACGGTGGAGCATACGTCCCGGTAACGAGCCGGTGCTTTTGATTAATAAATGATGCAATGCAGACGAATGGATTATCGCGGTGTTTGCCAGGCTCTAGCTTCACCACCCATGATGCTATGAGTACTCTGTTCTGCAGGATAAAAACCGCTGGTATGGTGGACTGGGGTCGGGTCAACTACCTTTTTTGTTCGGGTGTGTTTGAATATGAAAATTTGCGCCACCACTACTAGCGGGCGGATTAGTTGTTTTACGCATCAAGGTGGGTGTTAATCGGTGTAGCAATCTGTTTCTATGTTATTTATTCTAGCTCCTTGTTAAGAGCTAAACGGCGCATGAGAAAAGGTGTGGATTGTTTTGCATTACGTTAGGTTAAGAGCTTGACTAACGCCCTCTAGCGGAAAATACTTGCAGTGCGAGATCTCCATTTCCCAATTACTTGCAGGTTATTCATGTTTGCTTGTTTCAGGTGAAGAAATTGTCTTTTTTATCCTCTGGCTCTTCCCTTTACTTGGTTGTTTAATTATCTTGATATTTTTAATTCGTTTCAGCGTCCCATACCCATAACCTTTGCACGAGCGGCCCACTCTAAGCAGCATTGTTGTACTAAAATCCGACCAACGTTTTACCGACACGAGTTCCGCGCAAAACGACAGAAAAGAAACTAACATTCCAACGGTCAGAATCGTCCAGCAGATCAGAAGATCGTTCATACGAAACGCTCGCACGACATCGTTCTGCAAACTATGCCAGTCGAAGTTCATCTTAGGGCCATCGGTTTCTTGGTAGAACCAATGCCGGGTGTTCCAGTACCGGAACAGATCACCCTCGATGAAAGCCGTCCAGTGAAAGTCGAGCAGTTCGTCGAATGGCGAGTAGTAGAAGAGTACGATCGTTTCCTGAAACGGTGCCAACCGTTCCTGCACCAGATGTACCGCGTCCCACCGGGTTCGGCTCCAGCGTTCGGCGACATCGCACGGTAGGACTGAGTGAAACCGGAGAGGCACGTCATCCATCCGGTCGTATTCGTTCGCGAACCTGATCGCGCTAACCGCCCGCATGTAATCGAATACGTAGATCGGCAGGTCGGAACGGTTCACCTCATCCACCGTGCGGAATTCGGGATAGAAGAGTGTCCGCGAGAGTCGAGCCGTCAGCACGGACTGGTAAACGGTGACGAGAATCAAGCTTGCGTAGATGTAAGACGTTAGAATGCAGTTCCCGGCGGTGGTGTCCGTCTCCGGTCGTGCGGGGCCGTTGATGAACGTTTGGAAGATGTCAAAATTGACGCTGAAAAACGTGCGCCTTGCTAGGTACCCGTAGCGGTGCAGGAAGAAGGTTGTAAGTTCGGATGCTAGCAAAAGTGCCAACCAAACGGGCCACTGAAACGGATCGACCAGTAGGCGCATGAATGGTATGCGGCCACTGCGCGGTGCGAGTATGCAATGGTAGCTGAACTGTTTCAGCGAAATCCTTCGAATTTGTTGCAAGCGAAACGTATCGTACACGATGCCAAAGTCCATCGGTTTGTCCTCTCGCCAGTTCAGTGAGACGTTCGTGTAGATGTGATAGCGTGCGTTGATGCGGCGGCTTAATACATCAATGAAGTACCAGTACCGGTTCGTGGGCAGCAGTCGCCGGGAGCGTTCTTCACGCGTGAAGTACACGATCAGCTCGTACCCGTGCAGATCACGGTACTGGTGATGGAACAACTGCTCGAGCGAGGTGAACGATGGCCGATCGGGTTGGTGTAGAATCACCGCCCGCTTGAACGGTTCCAGCGAAATGCAGTCGAACATTCCACGCAGATCGTAGAACAGGAGAAGAATGTTGAACGGCCGGGCGTACTGCTCGAACTGAAACATGTCGAACGCGTTCACATTTGGATGCAGCAAGAACACAACCATGATGAATCTGGCGTTTCCAAACTGGTGTATCTTCCAGCTCAAGAATTTGCGGAATGGCTGGAAAGTCTGATAAAACGTAAACGTTCAGAAGCACCCCGTTGCGACGATGGGCCATGGTGTCACTCACCGTCGGCGAATTGTTGACGAAGATAATGAAGTACTTCTTGGATGTCATGAAATGTTCGAACTTGTCGTTCTGCATGGTGATCTGATGACCGCAGGCAAGATCATCCAGACCGATCAACGCGCTGCTCAGGATGTCGTTTGCCTGCGGATCCTCGTGATAACGTATGAACTTGAGCTGATAGACGTCGTCGAATGCGCACACCGGTCGCAGTAACTTCAGGAGAAACTGCGAGATTGGTGCATCCGCGTGAAGGTACGCGCCACTCCAGGAGGGTAAGAACAGTTGCTGCTGAACTGCCTGGGTATGCCACGATGATCCAATAGCAATCGTCACTAGTTGCAGACGCCACCATGCTACTTCAACCATCGTGCGGTAGAACTCACGAACTGGGACACATTCTTCAGTTTAGCAGTATGCTATAGTTATAGTTACTTCGCAGGACGTCAAATTATTCAGTGGAAACCAACATGAATAATGGATCAAGAGGCTATCGGTGAGTTGTGGTAATGTTTTAACAATTATTTTAATCGAAAAATTATAATCGAATACAGAACCTTTTTTGAAATACATATCTGGTATTCATCGATGCATGAAATGTTTCTCCATGAACCCATGACCTGGGACGTACTATCAGTGGTATAAGTTAGGGGTATAACACTATTTTTTTTGTTCAGTGTAGAATACTGGTTAAACGTCATGGAGGAAGATTATGTCGACAACATTCAGTTTATACTTCCATACCGGTGTTTGGTGTCGATTACCAAGTGTCTTGTGTTCCTTCCATCGATTGGAATTAGATTAGATTCGGATACTTAGATTATTTTCGAATATTGACAATTCGATCACTAAAATTATATTAACTTAAAGCGCCCTCTGGGAAATTTAGATGATC
Organism: Anopheles farauti; assembly: GCA_000473445.2. Lineage (NCBI taxonomy): Eukaryota > Metazoa > Arthropoda > Insecta > Diptera > Culicidae > Anopheles > Anopheles farauti. Next base: position 2,062,106 of record KI915052.1, read on the forward strand.
TGTCATTGTTACTTAGATCAGCATTTTCTAGCGGTTTGAAAATGAATTGTTTTGATTTTAATTCTCCTCTGCTAGCTCCGTACTATTGACTTACCTTTTACATAGTCTTCCGGTAGTACTACACGTGGTTTGAGGGTGTAATTTTTCGCTGCCATCACCTCCTTCAGAAAGCTGCAACGAAACGCAGAATAGAAGAACGGAGCACGTGAGACATGGGTAGCAAAGGTTGGAAGTAGTCGGAAATAAAACCGATTCCGCTACAGCCCGGAAGTGTTACATTTCTCTAATGGTATTAATCTATTATTAAACACCGCACAATCCACCGAGCCAGCGGGCGGCCGATCCAAACCGCCTGATAGTTATGCCGGCGGGAACTTTATCTGGGAGTGTTTGTCCACCGCGAAACGCCCGATCCACCGCGTCCACTACACAACCGACCGAACGCCTGTCAGTTCCTGTCAGGATCAAACGGTCGAAATGTCGGATGACTTCAAACGGTGGCATCGCGAGTGACGAGTCGCGTCACGATGTTCGAGGCGTGCCGGGAGCATGCCGGGCGGGTGAAATCCTGATGGGAAATGAATTAGCATAAAATGGCGATAGCGATAATGCTAATGCTCGCCCCGCCTCGGCTCCCGTGTCGTGCACGCGGCTGATGCAATTGACAGCACCAGACAACCGGGCGTATCCGGGATGGCGATTGTCGAAAAAATGGCGCGCAATTTCCGACCGAGAGGGCGGCTTCTCGGTAAGGCAGCCGGGCGAAACTGACCACGGGAAGTTCCGCGCATTGTGCAGTATATATAGTAAGGCTCTATTCGCTCGAAAGCCTTGACGTGAGCGGTAATCATAATCCTCCAAACACGGAAGCGCCACAAGAGAACTTAACTAGCTGAATAAACGTCTTTGAGGGGTTGACGTTTTCCTGACCAGGGGGAGTCTTCTTTATGCGATCATGATAGGAATGGAAGGTAATCGATGACGAGAGGATTAGATACTTGTCACCTTTTGCTGGCAAAGTGCGACTGGGGAAAAATGGACGTAAGGACGACAAAGAGCTACCGGAGGAACGGAATCGCATAGAAATCCTAGCCAGCAATTGTTAATGAATAAACATCAGGCGTCCGAGTTCATTTTCGGCACTTGCAATCCAAACCAAGTGCCACGTGGGCCAAGGGCTGGCACGTGGGTGGCATGGTAATACGAATCATAAATGAGGAATAATAGGTTTTCCCGTTTAGTGAGCGGCTAAACGAAACGAATCGTCACGTCATGTTGGATGAAAGATTCGTTGGTTGGCACTGAGCGGTTGAGTTGCCGCTTTTGATTCGAGTTTTGAAGGAGTCTTTTAGGTTCTGGTGAGTGGAAACTTAGAAAGGCATAGAACTACGAAGTTAGTTCGGGTTAGATTTTTCCCTGGATTTGCTTTATCCACAAAGATGTGGCTAAAATTACTATCAAAGGGCAAATTAGCTTTCTAATAATCAGTTCAATACATTTAGTTGATGGACGTTTGATGTCTGTAAACAACATGTGGAATTATTAATGACAAAGCTTTGTTATATAAATAAGAATTATAGTGATTTCACATCCAAACGTCGCTAATGACTATAACGTTCAAATAATTGGCTACACAAATTACGCCACATTTTTTCATTTGGTTTTGATAGAATGGCAAACAGAAAAGTCCGCTTCCAGCCAGCGGTTGCAATAAACAATAGAAAGCACGCGATCGTCTTCGCATAGACGAGCGAGTGGGAGGTGGGAGGTAGGGAGAAGGTGACTTACACCGTCATCCACTAACGCAAACGCCCATCATCGAGTTCTGATGCCACGCAATGGTTTTAATCAAAATAAATTGTGTTATCTTGTGGCGAAAATCTATTCCATTCGTCGCCGGTTTTGCCAACGTCCACGAGACAGGTTTTGATAATTGCTTCGCGCGCACGAGGCCAACCCGGGGCCCGATCGATGGTCTGTCGAGCTGGTCGCTGGCAACTGTGTGGTTTATGTGTTGCCACATGAAAGCGCACGCCATCGAGATGCGCACGATGATGATAAACGAACGCACCGATAATAACACCATCGTTGGACATTCCGCATGCACTCGTTTGTGCATTCTATCCGGGATTGTGTTGTACCGCGATTTGCACACCATCTTGACCGTGACCATCGCCGGGATGGGCAATTATTTCACGCCCGCTAGGCAATCGGGCGGGTTGTAGCATGATTCGTTTGTTTCGGAACATCCGACGCGTGCTGCTAATATAGAATGAGAACACCGAAAGCTAGTTTCAAGTCTATCGATAATTGGAAAAATAATTCCCCAAAGTCGGAAGTGCAGCTTGTGATTTTTGTTTCGAGTGCTTCGTCTTCTAATAGAAGTCACTCAGCTAGGTGTAAACGAACTAAGGAACAACGGCGCCCTCTACCGAGCAATAATGGCGCTGACGAACACGATTGGTTTGCTATAAAAGTAAGCTAGTTGATTGTTGATATAAATTAAAATGAAGCAAAAACCTACTGCAAACAAAATCATAAAAAAATTAGCATCTAGACACGTCGCAGGAAAAGAAATATAAATTGGATGTGTGTTGTTGATAGCACAAATTAAAAAGTACAGACGGAGAAAAGCAAATGTTTTAATGTTGTTATGTGTTTTGGTTGGTGCTTAATTTTGTGACGAATTTAAAAAAGATGGTCGCATAGATGAGTCGCAAGATGCAATCTAGTCCTTGATAATAAAAATTGTGTTTAAAATTATTAAATAATATATTTAATAGTTTTTTCATTTTCATTTGCTATAAATTTGCGCAACACAATCTGTTCAAGCCCTTGTTTGTCATCCCAAAGTCCTAAAAAAGGTAAAGGATTTTCCTATGTTTATGCTTTTTTTAAAAAATAAATAGTTGTAGAAACTATACTTCATCTCAATTCTGGTGCTACTTAATCCTTTTTCATTTCGTCATAAATTAATTTTGACAATTTAATGTCCTTTCCCCTGTATAATGAGTCTCATCACAAACTATCGCATATCATTCGACTCACGAAAAAAGAAGCAACGGCCATGTTTCATTCGCCATTTCCGTTTGCCGACCCGTCTCATCCCCATCGTGTGCAATCGGACTATTATGTTGTTCCTTTGGTGTGCTGCCAAGTAAACACGGTCGCAATAAACAACACCTGAATCGCGTCCAACCGCGTGCGCAAACTGTGGCCGTATCCTCGGCCCAACAGACAGTTACTGCCACCGTCCACCGCCGAGTAAACGGCTTCATTATGACACAAGACACCCGCCGGCACATGCAAAACCGAACCAAAACGCGGACGAGTCGCGTGCGTTGGCCCGGTTCGATGAGCTTTCATGCACTCGCTGTCAACTCATCCACGCGAGGGAATACTTGGACCGAAAAAAATAGCCTTTAATTCCGTCAAAACTTCAGTTCGACCCGGGCATCGAAACCCATGTCGGTTTGGAAGAAGTTTGATGGGGCAAGCAAAACAGAACAAAAAACTTAGTTTCGGGCCGGTTTGCTAGAATCGGGGTCCGGTGTTTTGAAAGTCGAAAGTTCCGCCTGGGCGGAAGGAAAGCGGTTTTAAAATAATTGCACCACGGCACGTGAAGCGCGAGCGCGTCCATCGTCCTGCGGTCCTGCGAAACCAGCCCAAGCCCCCGAGTGTTTTATGGATCAGTTTTAGGGTCATCTTCGTACAGTTTATGATGAAACTCCGGCTACCGGTGTTGGCAATGGTCGCCACGATGCGGGCCGTTTCTTTGCAATTTAGAGTTTTCTTTAATGCCATGGTAAGGTAGGAAATAGTTTCCCAGCGTCGTGGCAGTATTTGCTTTATTTTCTGTTTACTCCCGAGGAAAAACAGGAAATATCGTAAAAGGAGTTATAAAATATGGTTGAGCATGTGACGTCTAGTGCTATGGAAAGTTTCGTTAAATATCGATGTTTCGTTAAGTGTTTTGTTTTATGCAAACAAATGTTTCAGTGAAGGAGAGAAGAAGAGGAGAAATTGTGGCAGTTGTGAAAACAACTGAGAATACCCATATTAAAAACTCAGTAAAATAGTTACTCATGAGCGATGTACTAAAAATTACATGTCATAAATGGATGACTTAAAGTTGAAAGTAGCATTTGAACAAAAATCCTGTTCATAGGGTTCCGTTAAACGTTTACTCTAAATTTTTCTTCGAAATAAGTCATAAAGGAGGAGCATTTATTTAAGCAAATGTTTCCATTTTTTATAGTATCTTTCGAAAAACCTCCCATTTACTCCGATTATCTACAACTCATTGTTGAGGTTTGAGACCGACAAACATTTTTTTATCTTCTCATGCAAGCAATCCTCTTCAACTCATCGTACAAGTTTCGCATACGGTCATGCATGGCTTCACAAAAGGCTTCAAGGCATACGCCAAATCGTTTCTGTATAGCATCAGCCAAATTATTGCACCTTCCTGTGTACCAGTCAACGATAATTGCAGTTTTGCTCCGATTCTTCGGTCTTTCTTGGGCGCAATCGTTCACCACCGCTTCAGCTCCGGCCCAGGAGAATCGAGTACCGCAAAACGAACACCAACCGACCGGTGCATTCGGTGTGGCTGGCAGAAACCCGTTGACTGGTTGACCCGCGTGAACGGACGGTGGAAAATGTAGTGACTGTTTGGGAAAAACCCCCACACCCTACGGTGGAATAAAATAACGAAAACGACCGGCTCCTGTCGCTGCCCGGTGTTCGAGATGGATAGGTACATGATGTATGTTTCCTTTGCATGCACGCCGATGCCGAACTTGAAGATAAGAGAGCTGACCTCCCTCCGCAGCGAGTTTGGGGTGTTTCCTTTTTGGGTCGTCGAGAAATCTCGCCGAAGGAAGGCAAAATTTTAGCACTTAAACCAGCATGCGATGCATTTCGGTGCCATAAATTAACACCAGCCAACTGAGTGAGAACTGGTTCGCGAACTGAATTCATTTAGCCGAACAGTTGCAGTTGGTTTCGGAAAGATGTTTTTTAGTGTTGGATTATTCAACTAAAAAAGGCTTGTTTTGGAATAAATTAATGTTAAGTTTACCCAAAATCGGAAAAATTTGTCCAAATGGTTAAAATTAAATGTGAGATTAATAATAATAGTCGGAAATTATGCCAGAAACACATATTTCGTTCTGTTTTATCATGTGAAATTCTGTTGAATTTGCTGCTTAGTTTTTCGCTGAAGCGAAACAGCACCCGTGCGGATATTTATAGTTGGCTTCAAGTAACATGTGTACCCTTAACGCTAGGAAGCTATCGCGGAGCCCAACGTCAGGACGAAAACGTTCAAACAGACCCAACAAAACACACTTTAAAGGGACGTCATAACCTCAAATTCGATTGCACGAAGAAACCCACTAACACACAATAATTGATTTCCAAAACACTGAGCGAAATTAAATTGAGTTCAGCAAATATTATGACGAGCGCACTTTTGACCTTCAACGAAGATGCTCCCGCGTCACGAACCGTCGCGTCGAGCCTGTTTCCAATCCGGGCGGCTTGGAAACCATCGTCTGTAACGGCTTGCGTGCTTCGTGCGATCGATGAATGTTTCAACTTTCTATCTCACGCGCAGAACAGGTGGAAGTTGTGAGAATTTAATTACTATTTTTATATGTACACACGAAATCATCGCAGAACAAATACTAAAATGTAATGCGAGAATGTTATTTTTAAATGCAAGCCAGAGGTGTCATCTGTCATCTGTCAAACTCGACCCGTTTTAGTACATGTGTTTTAGTACTTCGACAGTGTGATAGATAGCGTTTGAGTGTAATTTATAAAATCGGTCGTAGTGCGAGTTTCAGCCTGTTTTGTGATAAATATAAATCACAACAATTGAGACAACATTTTGGGCTTCTCTTTGGTAGTGTTTTTTTAATTCGCGTAGTAATAGAATATCTGCAATTAAATATATTTTCATAATGCTATGAAATATGACAACGAAATCGAAATGATTTTTTCCCCACCAAAAAGAACTAGTTTGGAACCAATCTGAAGATATATTTTATCGTATACTTATAGGCGTTATAATAAAAAACCGAGAGGGGAGAGGGAGTAATGGATTAGAGACCTATTCACATCAACAAAACGCAAAAGATCAACCATTGAACAGCATTTTAAACAACTCGCGCAGGTTGCCAAAGGTTAGCAAACGTATGCTTCACAACACAACCCAATTGAATGGAAATTTCAAAAGTCGTTTGTCTTTATTCTTCCTTATAAGAATACCAAAGAAAAAGCTATCCCAACTCTTGTCAGCTGCTCGAAGAAGGTGGAATGTCATACAAAACCAGCGAAACCCCACTGACCAAACGCAACGTCCAGGACGAACGGGAAAGATACAGTTGGCATTTAAATCATTCCGAACGCCAAATCTTTGCAAATGGAGCCCCGGGAATGAGCTTTCGCAATACATTATGCACCGTACGCTTTCGGAAAACGGTCCAGCCACTGTGGAGACGGTACGGTGCGGCCAAGACACCTACCCACCCCGCTCGTGGACAACGGTCGCATTGGCAGATGTCCCGAAATAGATCTCGGCCCAAGCGTGCGGTGCGTACGGAATTGAGTAGCTCCACGGTGGCACCAGAGGAAATAACCGCAGTGCAAAAAAGCCGGATCCGGATGCATCCGGATCCATTCCGGCCTGTAGAACATCGGTTCGTTCATCGCCATTGAAACACCACCACCGGCAGGTTGCTTTATGGAGGCGACCCTCCCTACCGGACGCGGGCTTATTTATTTATTTGACCGATTGTTGGCTGCGTTCTTCTTTGCTGCCCGTCCCCGTTCGCGTTCCGGCACGCCAAAGGAAACGGTTTACGCATTCCGGTAGGTCATGGTTCCCGGTCCCGCAATCCCGACAGCGGGTTTTTTTTTGTTTTGTTTTTTGCTGTTGCGGAATCAAAACTCCCCTTCCATCGCCGTGGGGCGGACTTTCTCACCCTCGGCAGGAGAAGTTTAGCATAAAACGCGCCAAAGCTTGGCAGAGTGCGCGTTGCCCTGCAGGAGAACACGTCACAAAACTTTTTCCACTGCCGCCCCACCGGCCGCCAGGACCGTTCAATGGGCCGCCCGGGTGCAGGAGTTTGATGTTTGTTCACGGAATCGAACCGTGCGCTGGTGGTACACTCATGAATTATTTATAATGGGAACATTTAATTCCTTGCGAAGGAGGGAAGTTGGTGGTGGCACACCGGTTGTAACACACAAACATTATCCTGTCGTTGGGCCCATTTGCCTTTCCGACCTCGAATGGCTTGTTCGTATGTTTATGGAATGCGTCGCTGCAGACGTTTTTTTCATTCGGTGCCGTGTTTGCTTTGGCGTCGTCCCTTCCGGCTCTCCGGGCCCGGGGGTACGGTGGGGTGAGGTGCGAGCGGCATGTGTGGCACCCTTCGGTCCCTGCGCGTAGGTGTAGGTTATTAGCACATGCTGTAGTAAACAAAAGGCAGTGTTCGCGCTTATGCAAATAAGCACGGTTTTATAGTCCATGTAAGTGATGTTCGATTTCGGACGCAGTAACGCCACCGGAATCTTGGAGTTATTAATTTGGTAAATGCGATAGGGTTGCCGGGATTAGAAGATCCTTCACTAAATCTCACTTTAATTGTGTTCAGAAGTTAAGTGCATTAGTGGAGTGGATCAGTGGAGGCTTCCAGCGAGATCTCCACTGATTTTTAAAACAAAATGAGTATGATTTTTCACACTGGGAGCTTCAAATTTGATAATGATTTTTCTCAGTCTAACGAAACCATTAGTATAGTATATTTCCGCGAGATGGCACTACAATCTTTCGTTCTATGAACAAATCAAAACAGCTTATATTACTACATTCATACATAAGTTGTGTCAAATATTTGTCCAGTTTTACTGTTTGTTTATAAGTGAATTTGACCAGCGATTGTTGAGGATTCGATCTTAATAATTGTTTATGAGTGATTTTATCGGCTTAGCGGACTAATTTTTCGTCTTCCGCTGCTAAGTTGTAAACAAAAAACCGGAATGCATACTGACACATTCATTTTTCACTGAGTTAATATGCAAAGGAATAATCGGTTTAAAAATTGAAACCACAAACGTTGGACTTCATCAAACCTATGAGAATAATGTCTAATAGTCGAGTCAACAGCTATATTTTACAGTATTACAAAAATAAGCAATGAACATATATTGACGACGGTTTAGAAAATTTTATCTCATTTAAATAAATTAATTATCAAACATGACCCTAGTGTCGGAAATTAATCTTTACCATATTTTTCAATTTAATACACTTTCAAGCATTGTATTTTGTAGGTTTTTTTTTTATTTTTTTGCACACACCCTACTTAAAACGGAAAACCCATCGCAGATTTCGCCTCGTAACGTACCATTCGTCTATGATGTGATTGTTAAGATTAAATCAAATACGCTAAACCATTTCCCCCACGAGCACAACGGGCAGGGAAAGAAAACATGCAACATCATTTACAGTACGACCAGAAACTAGAAACGGCCTAGCCCAGAAGGCTTCGCCGAGGGTTCGGGTGCATTCAAAAAATTGACAGAAAATCAATGACCTTCCCCTCACCGCACAACGTCGGTCGGTCGGTCGGGTCGTGTCGGTTTCTTATCGCGCTGCTTGTATCACTCGAGAAACAGCTCGAGAAAAGGGCCACGGGCACTCAGACTAATCAACACCGATGGGACAGGAGAGGGGGGGGGGGAGAAAAGGGGGGAAAGGACATTCGGCAAACGGGCTCTTGCGACATGTCTGCGAAACGCTCGTCCCTAGTTGAGCCTTTCTTTGATGGTGGCTTTGGGTGCGATCGCTGGCGGCGTCGAATTGTGTGCCGATATTTAAGCTTTCGATGCGACGCGTCCCTGGGGTTTGGGTTTCTGCGTGTTTTGTTTTTTTTTTTTGGTTCGAAACGATTTACAGGTAATCGTGACATCGAAACCACTTTTTATTCCTGGCAGGACGATATGTTTGCTCTACACACCGCAGCAGAAAAAAGGCCCACCTGACGGTGTCTGACATTGAGCGCAGCTGTTCGCAACAACGTGGTCGCTTGGTTGTGGTAGTTTCACCTGCCCCAATGGCCGTTCCGGCGCAACGCTTTGCTTGCAGTCAATCATCTGTCCCGTGTTTCCCGCAAGGTAGTTCCTTTATCGCCCAGCTCGTAAGCTCAAGATCGATAACCGTTTTTGAAGGCGCCTAAACGATGTACACTCACACCAAAAAAAAAAAGGATAACCACGTGACGCGCACCGTGCACGGAGAGCTATCGAACAGCGGCCGCATGCAAGTCCTCCTTCGACCTTCGGTTAGTCATCGATAGGGCCTATTAGGTTGCATTCTGGAGCGAGGTGAAGTCGCCCACAAACTGCAACTGTAATTGCAACATTTTGCTCCCCGCACGCCCAGGAACGGAACGGAAAGCGAAAAAAAAAACAAAGGCACCAACGGAAACGTGGAACGGAAAATTGGGTGGAAATTGATTTTAGTTTAAACCCAAGCCACGAAACCCGCCTCGTAAAGTCACGGTGAAGCTGGTCTTGGTTGAAAGACCGCCAGCCCGTTTTATTATTGATGCCGGTGCCGAAGCATTAAGGGTTCGATTCGATTCGGCGGCGGCATATTGGCGTGACTTCTCCACACGCGCTCCTGGGGCCACAAAAAAAAACCACCCGGAATGATTCACCACAAATCTGGTGTGCGTGTGAGATGGGCAAAAAAAAGCAAGAAAAAACAAACCGCCAAGAAAACAAATCCATCCAACATCCAACCCGAACGGCACGGGGATACTAAATAATACACCTTGATTATTGGTTGCTTTATGGTTTCAAATTTCCACGCACGGTAAAGGGCGCGAATTCGTTCACGAAGCTGGCGGTGTTTCGTGGGGTTTGGCGAAGTTTTATGGCACACCGGGGAGGGGTGATCGCACCGTTGAGCATCACCGGGTGGCTGGGGTTTTGATTTTCGGGGTGCGAATTGGGTAGCATTGCGAACGAAGCTTTACGTCCCGAAGATTCCGGGTGATTTGCCTGTGTGATTCGGTTTAAAATTTTGATGGGTGTAAAGTTTTAGCATGTGTGATGCGCGAAATAGGAGATTGTTTCGCCTTATAATTGTTTTCTTTTTATAAATTTTTTTTTTAATGGTTCGTCCCCTTGAAAGGAATCGAAACTTTTCAAAAAGTTCTATTTCAGACTCATTAGAGTATCTCTCCCCAAGTGTATCTTTAGTAAAAGGCGAAATATTTATTCGACATTTGAAGAGAGATCAGAGTGATTTGGGAATTTAAAAACACTATAGTTTCCCTCGCTTATAGAACTATGATCTGTAAAGCTCTTTAATTAATCTCAAAATCTTTCTTCAGGACAGTTAAATATTCGAATAAAATGGTTTCTCAATTTAAACTCAATGCGATAACTAACGTTTCTTTGCGTTGCTACTAAGCTTTTGTCTTTAATACTAAGAACCTTTCGCGCTTGAATTCGGCAAGGTTACATAAAATGGACATAAAATAGTAAGGTATTCCTTATAGAATCTCAGATTCTCTCTCTCCCTCTCTCCTGGGAAGCTTAAAATGTAACGATTCAATTTGGGATCCGCCCTTGGAAAGACATATCGTCAGATATTGTGATGTCGTCAGATATTGTGGATATAAAGTTTATTAGGAACGTCCATGCTGATGTACGAGTTTAAAACTCCGGACAAAATCCGACAGGATGACCAATCTCGTTCCTAGAATGGCAGGAACATAATATGGAAGAATAAATTCAAATTCTTTTCGAAATTGAAGAAGATATTAAGAAATGATACACATTACTTTTAAAACGAATTTATTCTTCCAATTGTACTCTTCAAGATACTTCCTGTCAGGAAAAGCACTGCAGTAGAGAATTCTCTTGTAAGTTTATGGTGATTAGCGACCACAAAAGCTTTACAAAATCTTTATTCTGGATTTACTTCAAGGACAACCACAGAGCAAAATGGAGAAGTCGACCCAAGTCGTTAGCCGCCCCAGTTAGCCGCTTTGCATTAGCCGCCTGCCGCTCAGTAATTTGACAGCGGGCAGTGTTTACAAACAATTTTGCGTGATAAATTTTGCAGTGTGCAGTGCAAAAATTTTGTAAAATTTGGAAAGGACGCTAGAGCTTAGGGATTCCTTGTGAAATGATAAACAAACAAAACGTGTAGGAAAGTCCGAACAGGAATCTTAAGCTGAGTTCCACACGTCCGAGCTCAGTATCTCCTGCTGCAATGTGTCCATTTTCTGTGTCTATCGGTTGAACTGCTTTAAAATGGCTAATCAGGTGACGTTTAGAAGGATTAATGCCCAATGGTTTAATCAGCGCGTGAGAAGTAATCCTAGTAATCCTTGGCAAACCAGCAGCAAACTTACCACAACACCAGCAGCTGCAGCAGTGCTAGCGTGAGCGAGTTGCCGCCACCGTTCGCGCTCCGGTACACGGTGGCAGCCATTTTGGGGCCCGTTGTCGAACGCACGACGCTCACCGGACGACGGACGGATGATGGTGCTGGGGACGGATGGAGCTGAACGCCGTCGCCGCCACCGCCGTCGACAAACCGCCGTCTCCACCGTCGTCGCCGCCGCCGACGCCACAGTCCACACTGCGCTGGTCGATGTCCCGTGGCCCGATGGGTGGTGGGAGGGTTTATAATCATTTCATGGTTGTTACGAGTGTGGCTCGCATCACCCGGCACCACCTGCCACCCACCGCCGCCGCCACCACCACCTGCGCCGGATGTGGGTTTGGCTCACTTTCGACTTGACTCACTTTCGGGCGCCACAAGCAACAACACCGACTACACCGACATTACGTTCGAAGGAACACACACTGCACAGCTGCGCACACGCAGCGATTGAAGCGATTGTATCACACCCGAGCAGAAGCACCTAGAAGCAAGCAAGCACTCGTCACTAATCGTCACTTCCGATGGTAGCCCAATTGCCGGCTAGTTCCAAGCGTCGCTCACTTCGCCGCGCACGTGTCGGATGTGGCCGCGCTAATCAAGACGCGTGCGACCATCTATTGCGACCATCATCGTCGCTCGAGAATGATTTACCCGACCGGACTGTGAAGTTTGCCGCCCGTACGAGCCTGTTGTCGAATCAATTGCGGGTCTCTACGAGCGTTTGTTTAGTGCCCAGACACTGAGAGGCACTGGAGAGGCGAAGACACTGGAGGCAGCTGATAGGGATGGATCGTTGGCTTGATGTGACATCTGTTACGCTGCAATATTGCAAACGGCGCGAGACAAGGAGTACAACTTCGGACTCCCACCCGGGACCCGGGAGTCAGCAGCCATTTAACGCCCGAGCAACACCTTTTTAAAGCGACACTATTTGCATAATTTATCGTCTCGCTAGACACAGACGGACGGCAGTTGCAGTAACGGTAACGAGCATGATGCGTCCCCAAGGGTGTCCTTAGCCATTAAAAACGTGCGATTGCAGTGCGGGAGCGGAGATGGAGTGGGCGGGACAGTGTTTACCATCAAAATCCCACCGCACCGGACCGTGCAACAGGTACCAGGAGGCAGATCATACTGCTTGAAGGAACATTTGGACTAGAGAGCGAGAGCGAGATGCCGATCATGCTGGAAGGAACATTTGGTCGGCGGTGGATGCACCGACCCGGGACGCTTGATGAATCTATTAATTATTCGGAATTTATTGGATGACCTCGGGGTTTGCGTGTTTTTGGGGTGCGATATTCCAACGGTCCCCGAGGGCGTGATGAACTCGGAATCGATTCGTTCCATATGCTATTTCTAGGTTCTAATGCCCTTGCTGTCAAATGGAGGTGTTTTTGGAATAATCTCTCGCAATAACTCCCTACACGTGCGTACCGAAGTGACATCATTCGAGCAAGTAGCGACAAGCAATTATTGTCTTGCTTTCCGGATGTTTTGTGGTGGAAGATATGAGGAACGTGTACAAGGATGTTTCTTTTTTTTTTACATGCTTTTCCACTATACTCGGTAACGTTGCCATTGACCGTGACTTTGAGCCGAGCGTCGAGTCTGACACCGGAATTTTGTCAGAAGCAATGAAGAATGCAATAATCTCTTGTCGAGTTTTTTTTTGCTTTAAGTTTTCTGGACCTTTCATGAGGCACTTTGGTGCTGAATTTACCTTCCGTTACAAATTTACGGCATTTCAAAAATAGATTTTGTTTGATAGTAGCTAAAAAATACAAACCACTAGAATATTTTAATGACTCAACGTCGCCTATCGAATGTCTAAATATGACAGTCGGCTAAAGTTAGAGAACTAAACAATCAGTAAGAGAACTGATCATTAACATTATTCCAAATCAAACAACATGCAAAGAGTTCTACATGATACGCTTTGAAACATTATTGAACCATAAAACACTAAATTATTAGGTCAAATAGAACTCCAACATCAATTCTTGCTTAGAACGAGCTTTTTCACCCAATTTCTATCAAGATCCGCCTAGTAGAGCTAAAATACGTATGCACCGTATAAACCTTATCGTACTTAAGATTGAATTGATTTTTTAAATGTATTATTCCAATTTATTATTTATTTTCAATTGTCAAGCAGAAACTATTAACTGTTAAACTAGGCGTATGAAATTAAAATCTTGTTCAGGCATTTTTAACCGTTTATCTCAAGCTTGTTTGTACCCGTCTTATACGGGGTTTGACAGTTTCGGTTGTATTTGTTTTTTATTTATTTGAATTTTGCAAAGTTTTTATTGTGTATCAAGAAGAATATTTCTTGAATATTTGATAGATATTTTACAAATCACTTAAATAACTTCGCTTGGAAAATCGAATTTTAAAATTGCTACAACCGAAGAACAACTAACAGAGATTTTTAAAATTTTCACTGGAGATTGGAGAATGGATAGGATGAAATTATGGCATTTAAGGTTTGTCCCATGTTTGAATGTGGAACATCTGGAACGATCCATCTGCTTCTGGGTTTACTCGAAGGGGTGGGCCATTCTCACACCTTCCGGGAGCCTAGCGCGCTCGTTTCAGCGTCTTCAATTTCTTCCCGCTAATTGTTTCCCCAGAGAACTCGCATCCCGTCCGCCGGCGGTGTGTCCGACCGTAATCGCGCCCTATCAGATGACAACCTCGAGGAAAGGCACCCGAAGGAGTTGCTCCGTTCGAGCATCGAGGAACGAAAAACGTGCTGGCCGAAGCTCGAAAGTACGCAACCGATGGTAATTTCCCCATCCTTTCCCCACCATTCCTCATGTTTGCTTTTGACGTTTGTTGCAGTGCGTGTTTGTTTCTTTTATGTGTGTGTTTCTTTTTCGGTTTTGGTGCAACTCTTACACGTCGATTTCGTGGTTGTTTCCCGTCGAACCGGAATCAAACGATCTGCGCTCTAAAATAATAATAAAACAAAAAAAAACAAACAAAACCAACCTCATAACGATTTCCGTTTCGCTGCTCAAGACGCGAAACACGGAAAACCGAACCGTAGCGGAGCGACCCACTATTTTTAGTACGACCAATCAATACTTATTATATCAAACCGATTCCCGGCCTCCGGCAGCATTTTTGCATGTTCGATGCACTATTTTGCATGCGGGTGGATTCAGTTTGATCGGGATTTGTTTTCCGTTTTATTCTCTACCATATTGTGGGGTGATGGGGTTTTTTTGTTGTTTGTTCTCTAGCAAACAAATAGGATCGCAGTGGTGTACGCATGTGTTTGATTGAATCATAATCAGCTAAACACTTCTTAATATAAAACAAAATAAAAAAATAAAAAAAAATAAAATAAGTACATATTATTATTATCAAAATTGCATCAGTACAAAACTCGATTGTACTAAAAAAAAAAAACACGAAAAATCCTCAATATTTAACGACTTTCGCGACATGATTTACAATGATCACTTCCGATTGGCGCCATTGGTAATCCTTATGGTCCTTATTTATTCGGTTTTAATTAGACTTCCGCTTCTCGCCTCCAAATTCTTTCCCCTCTCGAACCATGCACGATGCGTTCGACATTTCGGTTGAGGAAGTTGTTAAAACACCAAACACACAAAACACCCACAAGAGAGCAAGCTCCTTCCGACCCCTTTTTATGGGCTCCCCTTTCCCTCTTCCGCCCGGAAGTACATTTCGCGCCTCAGTGTAGGAGCACGGCGTTAATCGACGTGTTGTTTGTGCCTGCCTGATTGTGTGTGTGTATTTTGTCGGTTTCCCCAAAACAACAACACCTTGTTCGGTTTTCTTTTTTACCACTTTGTCCGCTGACCGCTGGTTTTAATGTATCATATCAGCGGTAACGAACCGACGAGCCGGCACATAGTTGAGCCGGAAGTTCTCAGGCACGGTTGGCCCATCATCCTAAAACACGCACACACTCGCGTGCGTGCGGAAGAAGGGATAAAGGGAACGGTGAACGGTAAAAACCACCGGGCGTCTCCATCCAACGTTCACACGGCGATGCAAATCGATGATAATATTTAATTACCGCTGCGTTGGGTTGTGATTTTCATAATCCACACGAACAAACACACACGCACACGCTCACAGACACATGCAGGACACAAAGAACTATAACACCAAACAGCAGGACAGCAAACAGGAATCACACCATTTCTCTCCTCTTCGATCCCTGGCTGGCAAAAGAAGCCAAATTACATATTTAATAAAACACTCGCGCGGGTGTTGTGCGTCGATCGGGTGAAGGAAGGGGGAAGGATGTTTTTTCACGTTTCTCTTCTATCACATGCTTCCTGGAATGCACTGGACGAAAAACATACGCACACACACACACACAAACAAAGCGGCGCGCGCGCTTTCGCGTTGAGGAAAAATCGCGCGTGAACCTCCCAGCGTACGGCGAACGACTGAGAGGAGTTTGCGGCGCGAAACTCGCCTCGGATCGTCGCTTCGCAAACGCTTCGCGAACGTTCGGCCACGAGCGCGTTCGGGAGCGGGTCGTTTCGCTAGTCGGGCCCGAAAGCTTTCGCAGCACGCGATCGCTCGCTTTGTGTTTTCGGTTTGCGGCTCCCTGGGACGAATTTCCGCTGGATCGGTTGCGTTTGGTCGCATGCAACTTTTCAACAAAAAAAAATCATGCACTCCTCGGTGGATGGAAGGAAGTGAAGGGGTGAAGTGGGAAAGTTTGAACATTGTTTCCATATCGCTACGTTCTCTGACACGGATGTCCTTGAGGTGTGTTTTGTGGCGGCTTACAAATGCACCAGTCGACCCTCAGGCCCGCACCATGAATGAAAAATGTCCCCCGGACACACACGCACACACACACACACATGGCCAGCAAAAAGGCCATCGATTACTGTCACATAGTTCTTGCGCGGGTCATGAGACCATCGTTCAGCACTGCGACCGTCGCTTTACCCCAGCGACAATGAAGACACACATTAGCATCGCGATATTATCGATTACGATCAGCTGACTTTCTATTTACGGGTCAGCGCATTTGGGCATGGACGTGTGTTTTGCTTCGTACTCTTTTTTGTGCTTAGCTTCACCGATCAGACGAGGAGACAGTCCGGCGTCGCCTACTCTTTGTGAGCATTGCGTGACTCTCGTTCGCTCCGGTTCTTCCGCGTTTAATAAACAGAAAAAAAAACACACACACACACACACGAGCCCGATCCCAGGATCTAATTAATTATGGAGTCAAGATAAACAAATCACGGCCGGCCAGCTCGGGGATGGACAGAAAGCGTCGGGTTGGAAAATGGTCCAGCGTTTTTTCAATCGTTTCTATATTCCAGCGAAGCGCCTGCGTTTATGCAACCTTCAAACAAGCACAGGAACAAGCGGAGGAAGATTATTATTGCGGGTTAATAGGGCAACGACACACTAACGGGGATAATTTTAGTAAATTACTTTATCGTGTTTTTTTTAGTTCATTCCCATTCATTCGAGCAAATTTCTGCGATGCACAAGCTCGCGTGAGCTTTTTCAAAAAGCCGCTTTTAAAGCTCTGACGTGTAAACACTTGAAAGCTTTCGAGCTGCTCGACAGCGTGTGCAGCACGAATTTCGTTGGCAGGGGTGCTAAACCTAAGAGTAAGTTTTATGGAGCACCATAGCGATGGGAGCTGACAAAAAACAAATCGTTAATAAGCATATTTCAAACACTTTTCAAATGAAATAAAAAAAAAACATAAAACCTCAAAACTTCATTATGCCGTTCTGTAGACATTTATATCGAATAATGCACAAGCTTGCAGGTTCTCTTAAAAAAAGATTAATATCAAGAACGGATGAAAGACGCTGCCAAATTTCAAATGTGTTGTCAATGCAAAGACTTTGTAAAACCGTGATTTTCCTTGCTCATACATCCCGACAGTTTAAAACTTCGCAACGATTGAAATGCTGTACTGGATTGCATTCTCAGGAAGCATAGAAACTTCCCCAAACACTATCATCATTACCAGCAGCAGCTCCAACCGTGCGCTCATCGTTTGACGAGATTCTGATTGATATCAGACAAACCTCGGGCCTTGTGCCGTGCGTGACGACAAGAGTTAACCACCCGGGTGGCGAGGGGCGGGCGGACAAACCAGTTTCGTGTGTTTGGAGCCATTTCCTTCACCCACCTTCCCTGCCAACTCGCACCACTCCCTGTCCTTCCTTGTTGTCGCGTACGCGCGTACGTATTGTTTTAATTGAAGGACTATCATAGACCGGTGTGCGCTATCATTACAGCCGGGGGCAGTGAAGGAGCGAGGCAAATGGGCTTCAATCACTAAACACCTTCATCAGGCGCAGCGCGATCGAGCTGTGCGAAAGGCGATTCCTGCATTAGGCAAGGTTAGCCCCACCGACCGTCAGCCTAGAATCGCCATGTACCATTAGAAGAGCTGGAACGGCCTCGAAGTCCTCTGGCGTGGAGTTGGTAATGAGTTGTGCAGCGAAGCCGGCGTATTATGCAAGCAAATCCTTCGATATGACACCGGGGCAATGCTGAACACTGATGCGTCCGGAGATTACGGCCCGATTAATGGATAGGTTTCGACGCTAATCGAAGCATATGGGTCGTATCTGGTCGACCTTCCAACCGTATGCACGACAAAAAACTTCAACCCAGCGGGAAGCAACGAACCTTCGGGAGGTTTTTTTTTCTTAAGCTCCTTTTCCAATTTGTTTTTTTTTTGCAAACACAGACTCCAATCAGTGCAGCAAACGAAACAAAAAGCTCTCTTTTAAACCATTTGCTCACAGTCGGTCGGCGCAACCGCAGCCGTTGAAAAGGAAAATCGAAACGAAACTGATTCGATCGATGCGCCACAATGTTGGCGCGCTCGGGGTGGTTTTATCCTTTCCGTTCCGAGCCATGATGAAAGCATAACACCGGTGGTCAAAAGAAATCGATGAATATCGCTTCCTCGTCCAGTTCAATTTCCCTATCCCCGTGATGGACAAAAGCGGGCGGAAATGAGGTAACTTTTTCTTTGTTTTGTTTTTCTAATAATTATAAATCGTTTCATAGAAAAAAGAGTTCACCAACAACAGGGTCTTGTATCAGCTTGACGGTTATTTCCTGCATTTCGGGTTAGTGTAAAAAAAAACATCAAATGAAAATAACCAATTAAGCGCAAATTAATGATCCTCCTTTCAATGGCACATTCCACGGATGCCTTCGAATGTCACACGGCGCCCCGGAGCGATTCCTCCGTTCGATTCAAATGCGGCTCTTTCGTCGCCAACACTTCGACCAAGTCACACGAGCCACGGCACGGGTCGAGGCAAGACGGTGGCAATGCAATTTGTATTTCTCCATTACAACGCTGCCATCCCGGTGTGATTGATCGGTGGTTAACGGGCGTGGGTCGGGGGCAGGCTCGACGGTACCCGTTGCATCTTCGGCTGGGCACGGGCCTCGGGCGAGAGTGCCGAGTTCGGAAGTTCAAGTGCAGTGCCGGAGCGATTGGCACAATAAAATGTGCATCGCGGTGCGAAAGGTTAAATGCAAGGCAATTACAAATGCGCAGGTGCGCATCGTTTCAAAGGCTATTTGATACACAGATTTATGATTTATTTTATTGCTATGAGCTGGAATTGTTCTTCCACAGAACAATCGTCGATTTGAGTGGGAAACATTTTGGGGTAAGGTTTTTGGTAGAACGAATGATCCCCAATGTGTTTGATTTGAAAACAAAAAAAAAATCATTTCTACCTATGTTTCAAAATATTGCATTGATTTTTTGAGTTATTTTTTAACAAGAAGAAGATACTAATACGAGGTACGAACTTTTTAGTGATAATGTCAAAATGGATTTTTTTTGTGATTTTATTTTAAAAAAATCACTTAAATTCATTCCACTATATATTACTCCGCTTTATACTTTACCAATGTAATAATATTAACAGGTTAAAGTGCAAAATATCTAAGTTGCAAACTTATTGGACAGCTTTAACAATGGCTGAAATTCAATCATATAAAATATCAAAACAAATATTTTCTCTTCAGCTTTGTCTCTGTTAGAAGTAGTGTATGTTAGACAGTTTTTTGTATTATTATTAAGTTCTCAGCATTTGAAACGCAACTTAAGTAGAATAAACATGTGCAATAAAGCATTTCGATTATTAAAGTGATGTTTGCTACTAATATTTTCTTTTCTTTTTTGCCTTCAAATTGGTTTTGTTTTTCGCAAACCAGTTTCTTGTAACGACTATCCCATAGTTTCGATTGAAAAAATGGGTGGAAATATTCAAAAATATTGGAATAGAAAGCTTATACGATGGAATTTGATCTTATCGAATGGAAATTTTATGTTTTAAAATTTAAAATATATCATAGAATAAGCGTAAATGCGCCGAAATTGAAGTGAAATATACCGGAACAAATAATGTTTAAATAAAAAGCAAGAGAAATCAATACTTTTCAGGAACGTCGTTGTAAGCTCTATCAAATGTGCTCCTATTTTGCACAATTTACGCTTGCATTATTAGACGGCAATAGTGTGTCCAGTCACAAAACTCACACGGAGAAAACTGTCAAAACCTTTGGACTTTCCCGTGGGAAGTGAATCACGTCCGGATCCTGCCATCCTTGTCAGCGTCACTTAAGCGTGTTGCTGCAAGCCGAGTAGACAGGCGTGCCACCGGTGCCACCAAACGTCCATTAGTGATGCCATTCGATGATTGATTTCTTCGCTCGCTGGCTCGGGATCCCCGTAAGTGACAGACTATTGAAGCGTTGAGCACCGGCATCGGGCGCCTACTGCGATGCATACCAGCACCCCCGAGCTGCGAAGCTCAAAACGATTGTTTCTTCGCCCCTTTCGCTTGCCGTTTCGCATCGGTGCATACGGAATCGCTTGCTTTCTTTTGTTCGCATCCCTTTCATACGTGCGGCCGGCTATTGACGGCTGTATGGTGCGGCGGCACAAATCCGTCGGCCGCCGGAAGTCCATTTGTTGTGCAGCTTTGCCCACTGGACAGCGAAAGTTCGGCGCGGCTCGGACTCGGCGAGGAAAATTAAAACGATAGATCAGCATTTATCAGCAGTTGCAGTTGGTGACGAAACGACAAAAAAAAAAAGGAATTAAAAGAGGGAAAATAATTAAAATCTATGCTCATTTTGATGATTAATCAATGTTTTTATGAGGAAAAAAAACGTCGAAATCCGATAAGGGAAAGAATTAAATAAATTGTTTAAAAATAAAAGCTTTTTAAATAAATACGCCACAACTGATCTTCACAACTTCACAAATCGCCCGTACGGCATCTCCCGACAAATCGTGCCCGTTCAAGTGTGCGAATCATCGCTCTGTTTTCACCACTCGGCAGCTTTCTTCCGGGCAGCAGAAGAACAAATTTGCATAGCTGCGCAAACGCAACACGATCGCGCCGTGGAAGCTGCCAAGATCCCACCCCGGTGTTGACGCAGCCAGGGCTAGAAGTGTCGGCCAGAAGTGTGTTTTCTGTGCGCGAACACAAAACCGGCGAAGCCGCCCCGTCACGACGAACGCTTTGATTCCCATTTGTCAGCGGGTCAGCTGTGTTTGTACTTTTACCAGCCGACCGCTGGCCACCGGCCAGCTGGTGGAATACTTTCGTTTCCCCTCAAGAGCCCGGTCGATGTCAATTAATGAGCGCATTTTGTCGCGACGGCAGGACGCTGTTTGTGGATTGCAAACGAGCATGAGTGTTTGGATGGTTTAGTGGACTTAGTGACGGGTTGACGGTGGAAATTAGGATAGGAAAACGATCAACAGGAGTCGGAGGTGTTCAGAGATCATTTTTGCTTGAAGCGTATAACAAAACATGGCTTTTCGAGTTAAGTCTTTATTTTTTTAAAAAATAAATCGATTTGTTTCAACTTAAAAGGTTTAAAAACAATCGATTTTGCATTTTTATTGCACAATTTTAGGAACTTCAAGATATGATATTAAAAATAAGAAAAGAAGCGAAAAGAATAGACTGTTTATTATTCAAAACAACAGATGTAAATTTTTCTTAAAAGCATTTATTGTTTAACCTTTTGAAGTACTAATAGTAGATGAGTACTAAAAAGTTAATTTATTTAGTAGAACATTTTTTGAAGAAGTTTCTGCTCATTTACAACTTTCAACTTAAAGTATCTTATTCAAATCTTTAAAAACATCCCGTGTCAGATTGATTGGTGAGTATTTACAACCATACTCCTGTGGCGACATCTGTTGGACGTTGTTATTAGACTGAAACAATTTTCTAGAGAACATTTTTTAATAACTTTCTTCAAGTTTTATCGCGGTATTTAATAATATTCATATTTGAGTTGCAAACAATATCTGATATCAATTCCATCTCTAGTTTTGTCAATGTTTTAATTTTATCGAACGTAATGCCTCTGACTTAACCACTATCAATCCTACATCAAGATTCGTGTGCACTGCTCAAATTTACGTTTATTTATTTTCAACCACACCATATTTGCAGCCGGCCTGTGGATATTCTCACGTCACTCCAGACGATAATCTTCTTATTTACGGCCGTGTGGAGAAATTTTGCGTGAAAACAACCGTCTCGGGACGGCGAAACGACCGTTGCGCTAAAGTGAAACGACCCATCGCAATAACCTGTCCACGCATTTTTGTTGACGCGTGAGATTTATCGGTTCCGATCCTGCCGCAGGAACCGCTTTCTTCCTGATGCGTCCGGCGATAAGTGGTTGAAAGGGCAGCGGCTCGTTCGGGGTCAGGATCGGCGGGCTGAAGATGAGCTGACATGTTGACGGAGGGTTAATTAGTGGATGATTGTTTGAGTAATGTTGAATATTTTTTTAAGAATTTATCTTTTTTTTTGGCATAAAATCATACTGGAAAAGGACCACATATTTTCACTAATGAAACCAATTTTTAATGTGGAATGCAATTTTAGTGAGTTAAAATCAAGACATGGTTTCCATAGCTTAAATGCGTTAAATTCAAAGAGGATAAATATACCGAAAAGTATCACCCCAAGCATAACCATAATACCGTCAACGAAGATGTTAAACATAACATCAGAAACCATCACAGCAACGGAACGAAAGGATAAGCAAGAAAGGAAGCAAACCACGGGTGCAAGAAAACAACAATAAAACCCAAAACAAAAACCACACCACCACGGAAGATGACCCACTGACATGCCAATGGCGACGGAATGAATCTTCCCGATGGGGAAGAATGCACGATTTCTTTTGCCCTCTGACACACCGGTTTCGCTAATGAGAAGCTAAGGCGCGGTGGAGGATTGAAGCGCACGAGCTGACGGGCATAAAACCGGATCGTTTGGCAGGGAGGGAAAAGGAAGCGTGGTGTGGCTGTGTAAGCTGTGAAATTTTCACTTTCGATCTGTTTCCGACCAAGCGAACGAAGGAAGGACTACGCAAAGATGTCCCTGGGCGTATAAAAATTTGCAATTTTACTACGCTAAACTTTTATTCACAAAATTAAATGGTATTAAAATTTTCCTACCAAGGTTTTAACACTGATATTTGAACCTTGTCACATGCCTACTCCGTTTAAATTCAAATAATATAGTACTTTTACCTAAATTTATATATAATGGTTTGAAAAAAGATGAGCATAAGACGACAATAAACAAAGACTTACAACCTCTTTATAAGGTTTTTACATGTACTATTGTAAAAACTATATCTTTACAAAAAAAGCTATAAAATATGCAAAATAATTGTCCGAATTCACGCACTAACAACAAATCTGTCATTACCAGATTTCAAACGGCTACAGTGATGGGTATAACTGTATAAAGTGTACATTAAGTGGTATGCATTATATAGCTTTTTATTAGTAATTTAGTTTTTATTTTGTCGATTACTTCAGATCTTTTTCTTGGCATAAATAAAAGTGGGTAGTAAATACGAAATTCTCGATGAAACGTATGTTAATAAACGTGGACGTATTTAAAAGAAATTTTATCGGATATTTAAACACCTTAAAGCCTCAGCAGGACACTGGAATGAAATAACCAGTGTGAAACTGGGAATACATTTTATGCCCAAAACCCAAAATTATCAGCACGAAATGCTCTAAAAACCCAAGTGTGTTGCATCGAAGATTGAAATATGCCACTGATTCGCTCGCCACGGCTCAATTAATCGAAAAATTGACCATACCCGTGCGTTTTTGGGTTCGTCGCTTGCGTGCACATCGTATTTTTCGACCGATCAATTACTCACGCAAACCATTACCGTACGGGCATCGTATGGAGATCGCAACTTCAGTGGTGTGATATTTCTTTTCCCTTGTGATATTTTTTTTCTCGGTCTTGTGTCATCTCTTATAAATGATTTAATTTTCTACGAAACATCCTCAATCTCATCAGGGATCGTGAACTTTCTTTTTTTGAAATCATGTTTTTTGTTTGTTTGTTTTCTTTTTTCTTGTTAACCACCCTTTAAAGCCGGTGGTACTTTGACTCTTGAACGCTTTTACTACAGGAAAAATTTGATAGGATGTCGTTTTTTTTGTCGTATTATTTCGTTGGTTAGCAACATTGCCGAAAAAACTGATTAAAATTATTTAATAAACAAAATTTTCTCATCTCTTCACAAAGCACTTCAACAAAACTCCGCTGAAGGTCACCTTCCTCGTTGCCACGCTGTCCACCTTCGTAAGGTGTGTAAATGGCCCTACTAGGAATTGATTATAGGTACGCGCGAACCCTACCGTCCGCAGCTAATCTCCTCCATCTAGGTCAATCGAAGCTTTGCGCGGCTCGGCAAACAATTAAGCACAAAGTGCAAAGTGCAGTTGCGGTCGGTTGTCCTTAGAAACCACCCACCCAGTGGGGAGACCGAGCAGGAGGTTGTTTAATGATGGGGTTTCGGTGGTGGTAGAATGCGGACGGACTTGATTTGCCCGCCCGAGTAGGTAGCCGGTAGTGCTTTGGTAGATTCTTCCTGTCCGCTTACGAGCTCCCGATTGTCTAGCGCGTGAGGAAGAAAGTGAACATACGTAAACAACCTCAAAAAGGCTTCCTGCTTTGGAGTAGTGTGGGATGATAATGCAATTAAGCGGCTTTTTCCTGCACAAGGCTTTTTCCTTTCCAGTGCAGTACTCGATGTTGACTGAACTTCGAATCAATAATAAAAAATTCATTGTGAAGTCTTCAAAGTGGAGTCTCGCTATCTCAGTTAAAAATAAAAAATTTAAAAAAAATCAATATTTTTCGAATCTTTTCAAGCTTGTTAGGCAGACCTGTTCCAAACTATGGACAACTAAGGCAAAAAATATCAAGGCGGTTTGCGCGATATTGAACGGAAACGATGAACATTTATATTAAACAGCTTATTGGTTTAGCTTTCGGTACCAGCCAAGAGATGGCGCTGCTAATTTTATTTCAAAATTTTGAAATGTGACAATCAATAGTCTATTTAAGTTATAAGATTAAAATAGTTTTTTTAGAAACAATAAAAAGTGTTAAATATGTACAGTTATGATTCTAAATTGTATACATAGAATAATTATGGATCATCAATTGTTCCTATCCTCTTCGACAATAATGCCTTCCTAATCATAAAAAGTTTCCTAATAGGCAAGCCAAATTTTTCATTATTTTCCTTCAAATAGGTTAAGTCCTAGAGATGCTACGCTATAAAAAGGACAAGTTTCAACCATCATAAACGAAAGTTAAACAACTTTCAACCATCATAAACGAAAAATGAGCTGAAGATTGTTTCAACTAACTAACTAAGACTAGCTGTCAGATAACCAGCAGAGCGTTTGAGAGGTTTTTTTTCTCTTAGTAAACTCCCGCAACCACGATCGTCCCTAGTGGATCCACGCCTATATGCCGGGGGCAAACTCGACTGTAACCGATTTGTGTGATAATTTGCGGTTGATACGTTTGTCAAACGCCACTTTAATGGAGGTGGTCCATCAATCGCTTGCTAAAAGCGGGAAACGCAGCCGACGCAATCGTCTACAATGTTGTTTGTATAGGTTCGTATCTTTCCTGGAACGAGTGAAGCCGGAACTGTGTTGTGCCATGAAGTCTGCTAATAGTCGCTCTTAGGCGTCCCTGTTGGTCAAAGGCAAATGAACGTTAAAAATTGACAAAGAATCACACCGCATATGGATGGATATTTGTCGATAGAAATTCGAAAAAAAAGCCCGAACCCAAACTGCATCCCGACTCCGATCCGCAAATTAGCCCTTTTTTCACCTTTCGCACCGATGCACACGCACCACGTTGGGTAGTTCCTTCTCCCACCACGCCGGCCATCGTTCGCCATCTCATTTGCCAGCTAAACATCGCAACAAGTGTCGTATATTATCGCGTATGTGTGTGTGTGTGTGGTGATCACCCGCGATCGCAGGTCATGGCATCGCGTTGTTGGGGTGGTGGGAGGAAAAGGATGGAGACATCGGACCCTATGTGCCTCTATGCACACATACGCGAGGAAACGAGAGGAGCGCACACACAACAACAGCAACAAAAAAACAAGGCGTAAATAATAATGCATCGATCAGGGAAAAATCGTGGTTCGTTCGCGCTTTCCTGTCCAGGCGCTGGCCGACGGTGGCGTCATTGTTCCTACGCACGCCGAACCGTGTGCAACACCGCAGCGTCGCGAGTGGCTCTTACACCCGAACTGCATCGAAAGTGCAAGTGCAGAGTCGAGTCGAGTTGTGGATAATCGGGCGAGGGCGAGTTTAAGAATTCCAACAACTCCAAAGTGATCGCCGAAAACAAAACCCCTCAAACCAACCAGACGGATCTGCACGTGCAGAAGAACTTTCTTCCAGGCGCTCTAGTGGGCAAGCGGAGTGCCGGGCGGGTGTCCGCTGAGTGTGTGTGTGTGTGTGTGTGAGTTGTGTGCTTGTGTAAGAAACGGTTTTAAACCTACTTTGGCGAACACGCGTGGTGCTTTAAAAAAAATCGCGATCACAGCAAAACGAACGCCAAGTTTGAAATCCGCCGAAATTATTGGCGCGTTCGTTGGTGGTGATAGTGGTGGACGCTGAAGTCGTCGTGGCATAGGCCGTGGCTATTTGCAAAGTTTGCTGGTATTTGACCTGATCTCAGGAGCGACGATCGGCAGGTTTGGGGTAAGTGTAGCGCTGGTTCGTCTGTTTTGGTGGCATTTATTTTTTGGAGGTGGCAAGTTACTCAGAGTGGACTAAAATTGATCAAGAAATATTGAAGAGAAGAAATTGTTGTTTTGCAACTAATTTTGCGTAGTAAATTAGATTTCAGTTGGCCTTTCGATTGTGTGTTTGTTTGTTAGCAAAACTTATTTCAGTTAAAAACCTTTAACTTTCGTTTTTATTTTATGCTCGAAACGAAACCGTATCGATTATTGACGATGTTTTTAATTAGTTTAAATTAAACAAATCGAAATTGCAAAATTTATTTATAAAAATAAATATCGTTTAAATTAAATAAATTTTGCAATTTTATTTGATTGATTGATTGATTATTTTTAATGACGGTCTGGCCGTACTAACCCCTTTTGGGGGATGGAATTGTATGGAATTTTGTCTTCGTTTGATTTGCAATTTTATTTAAAAACATTTATTATTTCCAGTGTAAAAATGGAATTTCATGGAACTTCTTCAATTTTGCTGCCACTTTATTTACGCTAAATCAAGAAATGTTAGTTTTTCTCTGTTGAATTTCTTTATTTTGAATTTACTTAAAACTTTTCAAATTCCAAAAGAACACTTTCCTTTCAAGCGCACCAATATATGTTTCCTTAAACTCTTTCCTTTTAAAAATTTAAGTCAGACCATAGCTTTAAATCATCAAAATAAAATATGGATTTTTTATTACAACATAAATTCTTGTTTTGATTTATTTCAACTTACATTCTTAAAGTGAAAAGACCAATATTTCCAACACTTGTTTTGATATGTTTGATAAATTTACAACCTTCCTTTAAGTATGTATTTTAAAATGTCAAGATTAAAAAAATATGTGTGAAACCAACCATAGTCGCTAAAGATCCAAAACAGCTTATATGTAAAAACAGTCCATTTCAGGGATAGACTAAGTCCCTTCTAAACCAACTGTATTCAGAGGAATAATTTTTCCAAATTACTATAAATTTACTATAAACTATTAAAGTATAAAAACACGTTTTGTAAACTTATGAGTAAGTACATTGAATAAAAATCATAAACGAAATCATAAACTGGCTAAACGAAACACAAATTAAAATCTCTCCAGGGGAAAAGGTAAAATCTCTCCAGGGTCAAAAATCAAAAACATCGAATCAATCTAATGAGCCAGTAGCGCCATCTCTTGACGGATATCAAAACTAATAAAAGTTCTACTCCAATGTTTGACAGCCAAAAAAATTTATTTCTATTGTCATTGGTTAAGAGAAGAGCAATCAAAACGACTAATAATCGTCAGAAATACTCACTTAGCAAAGGTGATGGAGTATTTGAATTTAAATTTAAATTTATCAAATTTCATTTCTCATTAACCTTCTCCTTATTGTCCGTTTTCCCACCTTTCTATAAATCAGACCCGCTCGCACTTATAAGTGTAACCTCACAACAGCTCAGCTCGATCCCCCAAAAAAATCTACGGAAAGCACAAAATGACCTCGACAAACATCAGCGAAAGCATCCCGTTCTACGACGTGTTTGGCTACTATGAGTGGACCCTCACGCTGGCAGATCCCCGCACGAAAGGATGGCCGATGGTCGACTCACCGATGCCCACGTTGATCGGTGTCTGCATATACCTGTTCATCGTGTGGATCGGTCCGAGGATAATGCGAGAGTAAGCTACAACGCGCTGGTAAACTCCAGCACAGCCTAGTTTGAACATGAACTCATGGTGTCTCTCCAACTTCAACTTCACAGCCGAAAACCGTTCGACCTGACGACGTTCTTGGTGCCGTACAACTTGGCCATGGCCCTGCTCAATCTCTACATCTGCCTGCAGCTCTTCGTCGGTTCCACCATGCGCCGGTACAGCTACATCTGCGAACCCTGCCGACAAAGCTTCCACCCGGCGGAACTGAGGGTAAGTGGGGTTTGCAATACCCGAGTGTGGGGACTTTATTGACTTGACTTATAAGGGCACGGAAACGAATCCTCACCATCGAAGGCGGTGAATCGTACCACGCACAAATTATACGTCCAACAAGATCTTTCTCCCTCTCGGCCACGGCTGACACGATCGCGACACGAAGCGAAAGCTCTTAATTATGGCTTCGAATCCTTGCTCGAGTTCGTCGCGATTTATCAATTGACACGGCCGTCCCCGAAAAAAAAGGGACCTCCCTTTGACATATATCTACATTACTGCCGATCGAATCGGATCGTTTCGGGTTGCGTTTTTGGTTTCATTCTTCGATCACCGCGCACACACCATATCTTATCTTTACCGGTCGGTTAAATTTCAATTTATGCGTTTGCGTTTTTCGTCTCCTGCAGCATCTTCCGCGCAACGAGAGCACGGGGACTCCTGCGCGGAACCGGGACGGGAGTGAAACCATGAGTTTCACTTTCGTTCGCGGTGGTAGTGAGTTTGCGGTTTTCACTTCACATATCCTGGCGGATGTGAAGTCGGTCCGATTCGATCAGCTGGTGGCGATGGATGGTGGTGGTTTCGCTTTCTCGTGGCTAGCGTTTTCGCGTTTTTTCTTACGGTCCATTATTCATTACAACCGCGCGATGAATGATCGAGTCGGTCAGAGTCGGTGGAATTTGCACTGCACGCTGATTTATCGCTTCTCTTCGCTTCGTTCTTCGCCCGCAGATCGTGGACGCTGTCTGGTGGTATTACTTCTCCAAGGTGCTGGAGTTTTCGGACACGTTCTTCTTCATACTGCGCAAGAAGGACAACCAGCTGACGTTCCTGCACGTGTACCATCACAGCACGATGTTCTCGTTCTGGTGGATCGGCGTCAAGTGGGTGCCGAGTGGAAGCAGTAAGTAGAGATTTTAAATACTTGCACCGAATTTCATTCCATCCGAAGAGATCTCTCATTCTCATGTCTTATACGAGTGCTTTTCTGATTAACAATAACCCTATCCAGACAGATTCATGGTAAAATACCAATCTGTATCCTTGATTGTTAAACATTTAGACCACGAAATTTTTTAAAGTAGAGTTGAATAGTTAGCTCAGAATAGATAATATTCTTGGAAAATTCTTACGAGAAATATACTAAAAATGTTTGTTCAGAAAAACCACATTAATATGACGAAAAAAAGTCATCGCACAAATGTAGAAAAAAACAATACGGGTACGATGCAGGTTGCTGACCACTGGTTTACAATCACAACTGCCAATTTTAATCACAACTATTGATTATGGTACACATCTTTGTCAACAAATTATCAAAATAAAACTACCTTGCGCCTTCCGCACGGCTAACGAAATCAAAATATTCGTGAAACCAAATGAGGAAAACGAATCGCTAGCCTAATTAATGTCATGTAAAACGATGTAAAAAAACAGCACAAACGATCAACACGATGTAAAACATGTTCCGCGTCACATTCCGCCTTAACTACCAAGCTTTAACTTCCATCTTTCTTCCACCGAATTACTTTTGCATACCTTGTTCGCATATTAATGCAGGGCATAAAATCAAAATAAATGCCGTCATAATGGATACGTTTCGCACAGCTCGGCGGGATGGATTAGTACTGGTGCACCATTCGCGGGGTTCGCCACGATCGAAACATGTGCATAATTAACAACCAAAATAAATGAGCTGCCCTGATCTCTTACTCCCTCTTTTGGGGCTTTTCGCCGCAAACGAGCGCCTCGGCTGACTTCATAAAATATCATGATTAATCGATTAATATTAAAGTGAGAACTACCGACCGGCCGTTCCGTTTAAGGATATGCCCTTAGTGCCCATTATAGCTGCCTCCGAAACCGAAATTATTGTAAACAAGCAAGTGGCTCTTTAGTGTCATTAGTCTCTGGGGGTTTCATATGCTAACTCTTTCTCTCTCTCTCCGATTATTTGGAGACACGCTGTTACAGTAGCGTTTCATTGTGTAGTTCGATTTACTGAGCACTTAATAAGTATCATTATGTCGAGTGACAAATATTGATTGCCCATCCTCGCCATCAGAATAACACGTCCGTTGTCGCATTTTTTTTTTCCTCCTCTTCCAGCATTCCTGCCAGCGATGGTCAACTCATTCATCCACGTGCTCATGTACACGTACTACGGTCTGGCCGCAGTTGGCCCGCACATGAACAAGTACCTCTGGTGGAAGAAATATCTCACCATCCTGCAGCTGGTAAGTGTCATTTTTTTATCAAATAAAATCCCCATGAACGTTCTATCTATTCCCTCCCGCTGCAGATTCAGTTCACCGTCGCGATGATCCTGGGCATCAATGGCATCATCACCGGGTGCGAGTTTCCGCTCTGGATGCACTACACGCTGATCGGATACATGATCTCGTTCATTCTGCTGTTCGGCAACTTCTACGCACAGGCGTACATGCAGGGTAAACCGATCCAGCAGTTCGAGATCAACTGCATCGACATGGGCGCGATCAAGAACAAGTCGGAATGAGCCGGAACGGGTGGCCATGTGTCTGTACCATATCTGTATACCCTTCAGTACTTAGAGCCGCTGCCGTTTGTTTTCACGGTGCCCCTTCGCACATTTGTACATTCGTTGCTTCTTACAGCTTATCTTTCGTAAACAAGGGTGTTTTTTTATCGCAATCGTTTTCACCTTCTGCTCATGTTCGGCTTCCATTGTTTGTAGGAAATAAAGCATAGTATTAATAAAGTAAAATTGGCGTCCGTGTTTTTCTCCCAAATATATCCGATCGAGACGCATGATAAAAACTTTAAAATGGTACACGATTGCAGCAATTGTACCATATTATCAATGTTATCTAAAACGCCAACCATAAATCCATACATGCTCCTGTAACTTCTTAGAACAGATTGTAAATCCAACGTTATCACTGCTGATGCACGTGGGCATTCGCCTACCAAGTGGTAAAATAAAGATATCTCAAAATGATACCAAAAGACTGTTTAAGTCACTGTGATAAGTTGTTTCACCTGCAAAGCTTTCAGCAGTAAACTTGGCGTGGTGTAAGTTTAGAGAATATTTGTTTGTTAAGTTATCTTCTACATCTTTTAGCTTGAATAAACAGTACTATTTCATAGTTAGCATCACACAACTTAATGAAATTTGATAAGATACTCAAACAAATAACAAAACTGACATTATCCCAATGTTGATAAAAACTTAATTTTGAAAAAATATTAATCCAAAGATGAATTGGGGATTATTTAAACAATTTCATCTTAATGTGATTAAATTAATTCTCATGATCATAACACAGTAGGCGAACCCTGGAATGATCATGATCTTGACAGCTCCCATGGTCACTGCGGCCGGGCTTTGTGCATAGTGGGACGCGGTTTTACTTTTATGCTTCACACTTATTCTACGCTCTATGGTTTTAAAATACTTTTCGCCGTGATTTACTACATTATACCAAATTATCAAAATTCTGTTCTTAGTAGTATTATTGTGGAATGCAAAATTCATTTATTTATAGTGTATTTTTATACAAATAGTATTAGCTATTAGATATTTGAAATCATGATATGCTTTAGCGGATAGTGACGAGAGAGAGAGAGAGAGAGAGAGAGAGAGAGAGAAAGAGAAAGCAAAGTGGTTGAAGACCTTACATTTCTTACTCCGATGCTTGATCTAGAAATAAATTTTGATCTTCACTCACCTCTTCTTGCCCACTGTGCACTGTGTCTTAGGCGCTGGCGTCATCGCGCACAAACGAGCGATGAAAATAAAACAACAACACCAAGCTGGTTCATTGTTGCTATTGTTGTTTGTGTTGCTGTAGTCTTGCGCGGTGGTGGTTGATTGTCGTCCGTCCAAAATACTCCAACCGGTCCTACCGGTCCAAACATACATACACGTCAAAAGCGGTGTTAGGGGCGAGTGGAAAAACGGACGATCAGTTTTTTTTGTTATCACTAGTGCAACAAGGTCTTGAATGGGAAAATTTACTCCCCACGCAACGCCATCACCCTCTCCCCCTCGTCGTGCCCACAGTGACAAAAGAAAGTGCGTACGAGTATCGTCGTCGGTCATATCGCGCTCCGTAAACGCACACACACTTCGTGTTTGTTGCACTTTTGCTACTTGACAATTTTTGACAAGCCGCGCAGTGTGCGTTGTTGTTGGCTGAGCTGCCGCGGGTGACACACAATTGGAGTTGATCGTGCGCGGGGAACAATAGAATAGCGGTGGTGGTGCGCAGAGGGGTCGACACATTCCCAACCCACCCACCTCCCGAACACATACGGAAAGGGCGTGTTCTGGTGTGACCGAAAAGGGTGTTCGTTCGTTTCGTGAGTGAAAAGCGGTACATTGAGGGAAGGATGGCATTTTTCTTCTATTTTGTCACAATCACCTTCTTCCTGTACCACCTGGTGCGGCTGATAATGTGGGCCCTGCTCGATTCGGACATTGAGCTCTTCGTTTTGTCCAAGCTGGGCAAACCTATATGTAAGTATTTTCCGCCGACTCTCAGTGCTTCATAAGAGTAACAAACTTATTTCACACATTTTGCAGCTTCCCTTCGGGGCAAAGTGGTTTGGATTACCGGAGCGTCGAGTGGCATCGGCCGGGATTTGGCTATCGCATTGGCCCGGAATGGTGTGCGGTTGTGCATTTCCGCCCGTAACATCTCCGAGCTGCTGAAGGTGAAACAGGCCTGCATCGGTATGAAGAGGAAATCCTCAGATCGCAATCATTACCTTATTGCTTTAGCTGTGACAAAACCCATTTTACTCCCGTTCCAGCCCAATCGAACGGAAGCCTCGGGCCGAACGATGTGTACGTGCTGGAAATGGACATGCTGCATTTGAACCACCACAACGACTACTTTAACATGGTGCTGGACCACTTCAAGACGGTGGACATTCTGGTGAACAATGCCGGACGGTCGCAGCGGGCCGACTGGGCCTCGATCAACATCAAGGTCGACCGGGAGCTGTTCGAGCTGGACGTGTTTGCGGTGGTCAATCTGTCGCGCATCGCACTCAACTTTTTCGCCCGCAACTCGATCAAGGGCCATCTGGTGGTGACGAGCAGTACGGCGGGCCTGCTCGGGGCGCCCAACTCCGGCACCTACACAGGGGCCAAGCATGCGCTTCATGTACGTTTAAAATTGAGTGGCTAGCTTGATGGGGTTTTTTGACCGCATTCATATTTCGAATTTTACTTCCAATTACACAGGGATACTTCGAGGCGCTAAGAAACGAATTTGCCAACGTGCACATCACCATGTTTTGTCCCGGGCCGACGGCAACCAATTTCCTGCAGGAATGCTTCACCGATACCCCGGGCGCTGTAAGTGGACTTATTTTTACAAGGAAAATATTTCACGTACCTGTCCGATAGGGAGCTGATTTTGAATCTCCTTCTCTCTAACTTAGAAATACAACCAAAGCGTTCAGCCGACCGATCGGCGCATGACGAGCGAACGTTGCGGCCATCTGTACGCCCTGGCGATCGCGAACAAGACGCATCTCAGCTGGGTCGGCACGTTCCCGATCAACTTCCTGCTCTATATCGGTCTCTACTACCCGAACCTGAAGCGAGTGTAAGTATGCGATGATAGTTCGAATCCATGCCGCCAATGCCAAACTCGTTTCGCACACTAAACCGTAATTAAATATGCCTAATTCACACCAATCACCTCCATTTTGTTTTTGCCCTTAACGACTGTTTTCACAGCCTGCTGAAAATTGTTGGCACGGAGCGTCTGCAGCGTATTCGTGACAGCCGGTAAATTGGCGCTAACCAAAACGGATTTGCGGAGGAGCAGGAAGAAAGGGAGGGGGGGCCATTATTGCATTCCAGAGTAGTTCAGCACGCTGACGACGTAGAGGGAGGATCCACCACACGAACTTAGCACATAAATTACCACGAAGATCGCAAAAAGGCAGCAACCCGTTCTGGGGCATCTGTTTTAAGTATTTAAAGTTTGTTTCAATGCTCCGTTCTTCCAAACGTAGATCAATTTTGTTTCTATAGTGTTTTTTATTTGTTTTTCCATGATATTAGTTTGCATGTTTTGTCATTGTCACGTTTAAACGATAGGTATTTAAATGTTTTGTTTTACATTTATATATAGCTTATATTTTCCTATGTTTTTCTGTTTTTTCAATCGTACCGTAGGTTCTTGAGCACGGTACGAGCTGTTCGTTGAAAGCGATCACTATAAAAAGCTTCCATTATGAATAGTTTCGCAAATGCGATCCTTTTTTAAGGATAAATTATTTAATAAAGTTATGCTTTTGTTCACGATTTACGTGTAATTGGTTCTTATTTGCTTCAGAAAAGAATGCGAGACA
Organism: Anopheles farauti; assembly: GCA_000473445.2. Classification (NCBI taxonomy): domain Eukaryota; kingdom Metazoa; phylum Arthropoda; class Insecta; order Diptera; family Culicidae; genus Anopheles; species Anopheles farauti. Next base: position 2,096,987 of record KI915052.1, read on the forward strand.
TATTCTCCCATCCGCAACCAAATTTCGTTCCGTTTATTTAATCATTTGGAAGAAGCTTTGTTTTATAGTTACAAAATGAGGAAATTAATAATACTGAAAATTGAAAAAATTAAAAATTCTTATAAGGCTCATCGATGAACCCCACAACTCTCATTCAGTATCCTTCTTATCTATGTTCTTTCCTTTAAAAAAAAAACGACACAATCAACGACCCATCTTTTATAATAGTACTTAGTTGCTAGAATTTTTATTAAACCAAAATGTTTCTTTCCATTTCATCCACTCTCGCACGTACACTTCTCGTTTGCACACTCTCTCTCCCTCCGTCTCGTCTCGTTCTCTAAATGGTAGTATAGTTTGTTGGCCCTACTTTAAACTCGCATCGCATTACTTCCCGTTCGCTTCCTCACTCACCTTCACAAGGTCCGATGGTGCGGCGCGCAGGGTGTAACACCACCGCCTGGAGACGCCCACCTTCAGCCCAACCGACCGATCAGTTCTGCGCTCTGCATTCAACTTTACACCACTGCCTGAGCTGAGTCTTCTAAACTACGAATCCATCCTTCTATTAGCGTCAAGTTTGTATCTACTTAACAGCATAGAGGAGCACGCAGCTCGCTTGCAACTTATCACTACGCCGTGTTTGAGTGTTCCGTGTGTGGGTGTATGTGTGTGGCTGTGCAAGTGCCTATGTATATGTGTGTCTGTGTGCAGTAGAGATACTATGATAATAAATATATTTATATATTATTTCTTGTCAATTGGGTGCTAGTGAGAGGGGAGAGAGTGTGAGATGATCGACAAAACACGCACACGACGTTTCATCATCTCGCGGGACGTGCCTTCTGCGTGTTTTTCTTTGTGTTGGTGTATGTATATGTGTGTGTGTGTGTGTGTGTGTGTGTGTGCAATATAATATTCCTATCTCCCCCTCCATGCGGCGGCGTTTGTTTTGTTCTCCTTTTTAACTGGTCCTATAATACACTCGTTCTATATAAATACCTTAACCGTCTAGCTCTAGTTTTCTCCATTGCAGTACATCGGTCTAAAGCGAGAAGCAGCGCCGCTCCTCGTGATCGTGTAGAGTAGCTTTTGCCCGTACGCACTCTTTAGTCCACGCGGAGCACAACAGAAAAACATCTTGCTTAATACAAGCCGAGAGAGGAAAAACGATCATTCTATATCACCTACATACTACTAATGCTACTACTGCCACCAGTGCGCACGTACATCCCGAAAAAAAAACACTCCCGAACGCTTACGCACACTTAGCTTTCAGATTTACAACTTGGTTTTACTTTTCGTAGGTAATTTTTGTTTCTTTTCCTGTTCGCTTTTTCTTTCCTAGGCGTTTCGAGTGCAGCGTCTCAGCAGGAATAGGTTTTTACATTGGCTTACCAACACACACGCGCACATCCCATGGAGAATGCAGAGCTTTGCGCACACTATTGACACGATAAAATTCTATCTTAAACACGCCGCGTAACGAAATAAATCCGAATCCTGGCCTCGTTCTGTACAAACCTACGCGTACACTAGTAGAAGGGGGAAGAAGGAGCGGGGGACGTTTAGTTGGTAATATATGTGTAGTAATTTTAATTATAAACATAATTGCGTTCCTTACTAAGTATTGTAAGCGGCTGTAATTAGAATAGCTAACGATTACCAACACACGAACGTTTGTTATGATTCGTTCTCTTTCACACCTGCTTTAGCTTTGGAGGCGACGATGGCGCACGCTAAAAAGCAACTAGTATCTGCCGCTTCCGGGTTTTGTTTGTTTTTGTTTGTTTTTTTGTTTTATATTAACACTATGTGATCAGCGCTCGATCCGATTGCGTTTGCCCCGAGAGCTCTCCCGTCTGCTTCTCCAGCGGTTCCGTTCATCCTCACACCCTCGCACACAATTGTGGAATATATTTATATATGATATTTCGCTATGATTTGTTCACGTTCAGTTTGAGATAATCGTGGAAAGGAGTGGGAAGGGGGAGGGTCGGTATTCGTTCCCACATCCTCACCGGGCTTACGCTTACAGAATGATTGGGTTGCTGTTCGTCATCGGTAGCTGGCCTATGCCGAGCCCACCGCTACCACCGCCCCCGCCGCCACCGCCAGCACCCTTCTTCGAGAGGCGACGCTTGCCGCGTATCTTGCGCACGTACGCCTTGATGAGCTTCTGGATCTTGATCGGATTGATCTCGCCGGTGCGGCTGTGACAAATCTGTAATCGCGTTCGAGAAGAAGATGGTCAAAACACGTGCCCACAACGTTCGTAGCGCGTAGTAGCTGCTGCTTACCTTCGGTACCGCGCGGCGCAGGATGTCCTTGTATTCGTCCTTGTTGATCTGCTTCTTGTTGTAGTACGGCTTGATGACCAGCTTCACCTCCTCCACGACGCGCTCGAGGCGGTTGAGTTTCTTCAGGTACTGTGTGCAATAAACGAGCGAGCGTTAAATGGGTTCCATCCGGGTGTACATACGCTAAAGAAGCAAACAGCAAAGCTTACCTTCTCCTTATCCGACAGCTTTGACGGATCTTCGTCGTTTGCGGTGTCACCTTTTTGGTTTGATTTACCTGTGCGCGCGAAAGAAGAAAATGGGAGTGTGAATGAAGTGACTAAATTAATTGCTTAAAACAATGTTTGCTACACCCTTTCAGTGACCCAATGGTAAGGGGACAAAACAAGGAAAATAAATATAACCTATTACCAAAACATTTATAATTCATAGCATTATTCATTAATTTACACGTAATAAACCTCATTGCTTTCTCACTCTCACAGTCTACTAAGAAAGGAAACTGAAAAATGCTTATATCTTCGAACATATTGTCGATAGCTATGGTTGCATCTAAACACAACGCTCGTAGAAGATATATAATATAATATAATAAACGATTATATAATAAAAAACACATCCTAAAAGCTACAACCTGAGGCATACTGTCGGGAGAAAATCCGATGAAAAGTGTCAACACAAGGATACGTACCTCCCTTCGATCGTTTGTGCGCTCCCTTCCGGCCGCTGCGTCCACCCTTGGCACCGGTGTGCTGATTCGGAGACGAACCGAACAGCGAATCGAACTGATTGGTCGCCTTTTTCGCCGCCTTCGTCGGTGGCATCGGTTTCGACGACCGGCCGCCACCGATCGCCATGGCGGATTGGTTGCTGTTGCCACCCAGCGGCTGCTGTTGCTGCTGATGGTGGTTCGATTGCTTGCTGTGGTGTCCTCCCGCATGCAACGGCGGTGAATCAAGCATATCCATACCGCCGCCACCACCACCGCCGCCGCCGGGCGGTTCAAACAGGTCGTCAAAATCGCTCGCACCGGGCGAGTACGGCGAGTCGGTCGGGTTCATAAAGTCACCGAACTTGCCGGCACCGGTGGCAGCGGATTGTTGCTGCTGCTGCTGTTGCTGTTGTTGGTGGGAGCCGGCTAGTCCTGAGCCAGCGGCACCACCTCCACCGGTTGCGAGTGGGAGCGGTAGTTTCGAGATGAGACTGTTCTGGCCGGCTTGCGGTCCGGGTGCGGACGATCCCGGTGGTACGACAAACTCGTCGAAGATGACGTCCGAATCGGAGTTCGAGGCGGCACCGGACGGATCGACGCCTTTACCGTTCGCCCCGTTGGTGCGTCCCGCTAAGGGTGGTGTTCGTGCCTCCGGACCACCGTTCATGGCAATATCGCCCGCTCCAGACGTGCTGCCATCTTTCAGGCCACCATCGACGCCACCGGCACCGGATCCGGACGTTGCAGATTTCGTCGGCACGGTCGTGCCTTGCTCTTCGTCCGACAAACGCCCGATCGAGAGTGCATCGGAGCGATCGCGTGACGATCCACCCGGCGTCGGTGAGGGAGACGGCGATTTGGTCGGCTCGAACGGATCGTAAACGTCCGGCGAGGGTGATTGCGGTGCCGGTTCCGGGGGTGTGTTCGGTCCAACGGATGCTATCGTGCCCGGTACATCACCACCGGCACCACCCTCCTGCTGCTGAGGCCCGCTCGGACTGCTGCCACCCTCTTTGCCCTCGTCCAGATCGCCCGGATCGTACAGTGGGTTGACGGGACGCACGTTGGAAGACTTGGTCTTGACCTGCATCGAGAACTTTGGTGCCTGCAGTGCCTTTAGCGACTGTGCCTGACCCGAACCACCACCACCACCACCTCCACCACCACTCCCCACCGCCGTCTCTCTGTTACCACTACTGCTGGCAGCCGGGAAACCGGGCGGAGTTTTCGGCCCAAACATATCGTCCACCATCATCGGTGAGCGCCGTTCCGGGGGCGTTTTGCCCGATTTGCTAGCTACCGCCGGTAATCCACCGGCTGCACCATTCTGTCCACTATTCGGACCATCAACGAGTCCAAGCGATTGGCCAAGCGTACTGCCGACCGTTGCACCACGCAGCAGCCCGCCTTCCTTCTCCGGTCCCGTTCCACCCGCCGTCTGTCCGTCGCCACCGACGGTAGCAGCGGCATTGCCGACGGCCGAACCCGCATTACTGCTACCCACTCCACCACCCCCTCGACGATCCTTGTCCTTCTCCGTGTCGCTGTCCGACAGCACGATGACGGCCTTCGGCGACGGGGTCAGCACACGGAACGGGGATTTCTCCAGATCGATTATGACGACCGGTTTCGCGTGCGCTCCCTCGACGGTGGCACGCGAGTGACCCACCGTGCGCGTGAGGCGTCCCTCGAGCCGCTTCGATTTCGGCTGATGACGCAGCGAAGAACCGGTTCCGGTGGTGGGGGCTGACGTGTCCTGCTGCTTGTCCCGCCGCGTCCCGCTCGTGTGCTTCCCACCGAGCCGGTGATGGTGACGATCGCCACCGTGATCCCCGACAGCTCCGGTCGCTCCACCCGAGGCCGCCGCCGATCCACTCTTATCGTTAAAGCTAACACTTACAAGAATATTATCACCCGATGTAAATACTTCCTTCGAGGGTAGCGAGCCGCCCCCGGCAGAGGGGCCGACCCCGGTGGTGCCGGACGAGGAACCACCGGCAGCGTTGGTGGCGTTCTTTTCACGCGCTTCTCGCTCCCGGCGCCGGGCCTCCTTCCGTGCCTGCTTGCTGCTTCGGCTCGTGCCGGACTCCTGTTCCTGCTGTTGCTGCTGATGCTGCTGCTGCTGTTGCTGCTGCTGTTGCTTCGCTAGCGCTTCTTCGTTGGTAAGGATCACGGTGAGATTGGCGGCACCGGCCGAAGCCGACGACGACGTTAGCGCCAGCTGCGGTCCGTTCGTTTTCAACCGCGGCAGAGGCGGCGGTGTCCAGGAACCATCACGCTGCCTTCCGCCACCCTTCCCGAACCGCTCGGTAAGCATGCCGCCGGCCGCGTGGGGTGGTGGTGTGCGGGATCCTGGCGACGGACTACGCTTCCGATCCTTCTTCTTCTTCTGCTTCTGCTTGGTGGTTGGTAGGTTTTTGAGCGGAACCGACGCCGGTCCCGGCGACACGCTTCCCCGGCGATGCTTGTTCTTTTTCTTCCGCTGCGACACTCCCTTGTGGTGGGCCCGGCCACGGCTTCGGCTTCGGCTGCGGCTCCGGCTGCGACTACGACTGCGACTTGGGCTTCTGCTTCGACTGCGGCTTCTGCTTCTGCTGCGACTGATCGAAACCAGGCGCGTCTTTTTCCTTTTCGCTTTCTTTTTCGCACGTCCAGCGCGTGCCACTGCGACCGGGGGTGGCGGTGAACCGGGTGACCGCGAGCGACTCGGTGATCGGTGCCGGAAGCGATGCGCCGCACCCGATCGGTGATGGTGATGATGGTGGTGGTGATGGTGCGCCACCGGTGGGGAACGTGGTGAATGCGAACGTGAAAGCGAACGGAGCGGGGAACGGGGAGGCGGTGGTGAACGTGCCCCACCGTACCGTCCCCGGAGCGGTTGTGGCGGTAGTGGTGGAGAACGGGGTGAAAACGGGCTGGAACGACCTCTTCCGCGCGGTGTCCGGGAACGTGATCGCGAGCGGGACGACGAACGCCGGAAGTGGGCTGGTGGTAGGGGTGAGGAACGACCCCGATGTCGCGAACCTGTGAGTGGTGGTCCCGGTGAGAGCGGGGAACGACGACGCGGGCGTCCTGATCGTGCCGGAGCTGCTGATGAAGTCGATACCGCCGCCGTCGCGGCCGATGGAAGTGGTTCCGGTGAGAGGGAGATTGAGAGGGCGGGTCGTCGCTCGCGGGACCGGCTGCGGGATGGTGGGGAGCGGGTGCGTGACCGTCGCTTCGGTGTAATATCCCGCCCGAACGGGTCTTTGTAGATACGGGGCCGCTTTTCCGCAATAATCGACCGGATGTCGTAGCGTGGCAGTTCCTTGCGCTTGGGCCGACGTGCTCGACTCCGGGCGGAAGATTTACCCTCACCACCACTGTCCCCCTCGTCGCCGTTGCGATCGGCTGCGTCCGGGCGGGGTGAGCGTCGTCTGTTCCGGCTGCTTCTGCTGCTACGCCCGGTGTCTTTGTCGCGATAGTTACGCTCCCGGCCCTTCTTCGTCACCTTCTTGAACGAGGCGAGTTGATCCTTTCGCTTTCCGCCGGCTCCAGCAGCCGCGTGTCCCCCGGCACCCTTCGAGCTCGAGGGACCACCGGATGGGGCTCCTTCCTCCGTGCCGAACAACGCACCCTCGTCCTCGTCGGAAATCAACTCCGTGTCCATCCCGTCGATGCCGGCCGCATCGAGCCCACTGCCTTGGCTACGGTACAGCGACGTGGACGGGCCCTCGCCGGCATCGATCAGCAGATCCCGCCGTTCCTGATACTTCTCGTCCAGGCAGGGTGTGTAGCTCCGGTCGTCCTCCGGGTCTCCCGTGTCCTCGCGCATCAGCGCCGCCGGTGCGCCAAAGTTTGCCGTCGCCATTGCGGACGCCGCCGCCATTGCTGCCCCGGACGCACCGAGTGCGGCCACCAGTGACGTCGTGAGCGGTGGCGTCAGCGCATCCATTCGGCGCCTTTCCGGACCGCCGCCATCCCCAATGCCACCACGACTCGAATCGGCCTCAATCTTCTTTAGCTCATCATCACTATCCGAATCGAACTCATCCCGTGCCGGCGTTCCATCGTCCTCCTCCAGTGCATCCAATCGCGCCTGCTCTTCCTCACCGGTTGTTTGTTTTTCTTCTGGTACAGCAGCTCCAGCCGCTCCATTCACCGTCAGCGGTGCCGGGTCCAGGTCGTCATCGTCCAGCTGCACCAAATCCTCGTCCCGCTCGCCCGCAAACCGATCATCGTCCTCGTCATCCTCGTCCGTACGTCGCTCACTGTCCAGCGGATCGTACGGTGCACTGCCATCGTCTCCGGTCGCGTACTGCAGCGTTTCCGTCGAGTAGACGGATAAGTTCGGACAGCTCGGACTGGCATTCGCATCCGCATCGGCCTCGTTCGTGCTCGGTTCGCTGGCAGTCTTGTTGTTCCCATCCTCACCCTCCTCTTCGCCATCTTTCCGTTTGCGGGACGTTGCCGGCACTTTACAATCACCGAACAGTGTGCTTTCGATGCCGGACGTGGTGTTGTTGCTGCTGCTGCTGCTGCTACTACCACCACTACTGCTGCCAGCACCAATTCCTCCGGCACCACCACCTTCACCATTCGTAATGATACTATTCGAGGCAGAAGAATTCGAGGAACCGCTAGGGGTGGCAGTGGTAGATCCTCCTCCGGCACGATCACCTCCACCGACGGTCGCCGTACTGGTACCGGGTGTGTTGGCCGCCACGTTCATCGCCGGTGGCGCTTGTCTCCGCTGTTCGGGCGTTGTCTCGTCAGTGGGGAAAATGATTTTCCCTCCATTAATGCGCACGTTCCGTAGTCCCTCCCGCGAATGCCACCGTTCTTGGCTCGCCAGAATGCTCCCGAGCAGATCGGGACCCGCGCCACTTCCAGCTGCTGTTCCTCCGCCTCCGCCTCCGCCTCCGCCTCCTCTACCTCCACCGCCCGGTGATGGTGTGCTAAAACTTTCGAATCCACTCTTCAGCACCCGCCGACGACCGAGCACGTTACGCAACCGGGAACCCATGGCCGCACCGCCTGCCACCAGCATCGAACCGGCCGCTCCCGTACCACTGCTGCCACCTTCCTCCTCATCGTCATCGTCGCTAAAATAATCTAAATCGTTGCGGCCACCGAAAATCTTTAGCGGCGTTATGCCGGCACCGATCCGCTGGCGTTGCAGTGCACTTCCCATCGCGTTCGTCGTGGCCAGCAGCTCTCCGGCGGTGCCCTCGTTGCCTGCTAGTGCGGCCGCAGCCGCGGCCGTTGCCGCACTGCGACGCCTACCACTTCCACCGACCCCGGAACTCGTTTTCCTTCGCTTCGCACGCTTCTTTCGCAGCTTGCGCAGCGTGCTGTACAGTTTTTTGCGCTTGATGGCAAACTTCTGACCGTCGGCGCCGGCACTTCCGCCGACACCCCCGTCATCATCTACGTCGTACTCGGAGATGATCATGCTGAGAATTTTTCGCCTCGTCCGGCGTCGTCGCTTCCGCTTGACCGTTTTGCGGGCACGAGGTGGCTGTGCGACGGCCACCAGGCTGCTGCTGCTACTGCTTCCGCCGTGCGCCGATGAGCCGGCAGCCAACAGGCGGGCCCGTGCCGCCGCGACCGTCGATGGACCGGCCGCTGCTGTTGTCCCACCGCCGTCCGGGGAGCTATGTACGATGTTGAGCCGTACGGCGGCCGCTGCCCGCGTCAGTATGGCCGCCCGTATCCGCTCGCTCTGGCGCGTTCGTACGATCCGCAGCGGGCTGTGGATGCGCTGCCGCAGCCGGGACTCGCGCATACCACCGATTTCGTTCAGATCGTCCAGCAGATCCTGCAGCTCGTTGTCGTCCTCGTCGGAGCCGGACGCGAAGCAACAATCGCAGTACCACGAACCGGACGGGATCTCGAGCAGTGGTGGGTTAAGACACTCCATGTGGTAGCCGAGATTGCAGGAATCGCACAGCAGCATCGTTTCTTCGCTGTGCGCCTGCCGGCACACCTCGCAGTACGTCAGTTCGTCATCTACCGGAACGTTAGCCAAACCGCCGCCACCCACCTCACCATCCGGTCCCTCGCCCGGCTCCGGAGGCTTTGGCTGAACGCGATACACACGCAGCACCTCTCGCCGCTCCACGTCCGCGTAGATGTTGATCAGATCGAAACCCTTCCGATCGATTGGACAGGTCGACACGTTCCGGGACCATTCTTCGATGCAGGGCGCGCAGAATACGTGCTCGCAGACCTCCGGTACGCCCACCTCCTGGCTGTGCAACGACAGCAGACAGATCGGGCATTTCTCACCGTCCCCGCTGCTCCCACTGCCACTCGATTCGTCCGACGCATAGCCGAGCTTGCTGGCCAGCACGGCCGCCACCGCGTCCTTGTCGCCCTTCGCCAGCAGCTGCTCCTCGTCACTGTTCCAGTCCGACTCCCACTCGGAGCTCTCGGACGCCAGGTCCATCTTCGCCACCGGCACCGTCCGCCGTCGGCTCGGCCCGGCTATTGGGCCGCTTCCACTGCTGTCGTTGTCACTGTCCTCCACGTTCAGCACATTTCGGTTCCGCAATCGCCGTCCGGCTCGTGCCGCCGTTGCCGAACTGGTTGCTGCCACCGCCGAGGACGTGCCAGCTGTCGGCAACAGCTCATCCTCCGTATCTGACGCCATTCCCGGGTAGCAAACTCTCTCGCCCCCTCACCCTGTCTCTGTTTCTCGTTCACTCTCTTTCTCTCTCTCACACACACACAGACACACACTTTCGGTACTTTGTCCCCGCAGTTTTCTTCACAGTTCGTGGTTTATGGTGGCCTTTGCTTCCATTAACGATGCGTTTGAGTGTTCCGTACTACCGGTTGTTCCTGCACGTTGCACCTACTGCATCGGTGGACGAACAAGGTTGTGTTGTTGCTTGATCGGTTGCAATTGCAGCAGCAGCATCATCACCATCATCATCATCGTCAGCAGCGCCGCCCTCATCCTTCGTCAAGGGTGGTGGATGCAACTATGCGATTGCTTGCGTTGTTGTCTTCTCTCCTCCCCACCTTTCTCCGCCAACCGGTACCTTGTTGCGTTGGGGAATTGTTGCAAAACTGCCTCGTAACTAGTTCGGCGAAAATTGTTTCTTGGATGCTGATCTCACGCTGTGTGTGTGTGTTTGCAAGAGTCCGTTTTGCCGAGCAACACAGCAGCAGAGGCACAACAGCAAACGGACACACAACATACACACACACATACACACGCACACAAACGTACACGGCAGCAGCAGCAGCAGCAGCGATGATGGCTCTGCCTGGTGGGCAATTTTGCAGTCGACTTTTTGACCGTGAAATGTTGGGCGCCCTAGACCACTAACCCGGTCCCGGGCAACGCGGACACGCGCGGCAGTCTCTCCAGCGTGCGTTTCCGGCTTCGCTTGCGTCGGCCAGCCCCACCAAACAGTGGAAAATCCAGCCTAATCTCGGGTTCCGGAACGACGGGTAGATTTTGGAGCAAGACAAAAATGGCGATTTTGGCTGCTGGTATAGAACACCCTTCGGTAGCCGTTTCACATACACACTTATGCCACACGCACACACACGCATACCCGCAAGCCGCTGTCAAACGCACAGTGGGACACGGTTTCAATTCTTTTCATTTCATTGTACTTTTTAAATCGGATTATACGGGTACACAGTCACCAATTTCGAATGGAAGTTGGTTTTTATGACGGATTCCCGATGAAACGTATTATATGATTGAAAAGAGGAAGGGAATGGAAAAAAGGACAAAAGTCGCAAATACAATGAATCGCTATAAAATTCATCCATCTTCTGTTTTGTGGTAAAAAATTTATAAATCACAAAAAAATTGTGAAAATGTTCAAAGTTTGAATTTGCATTTTCGGACACAAATTTTATAAAGAAAAATCAACTCCTTTTAGACGAAGCAAGAAAGTTCTACAGCAAAATGGTTTGTCAACTATCAGAAATGCATTTTATTTAAATTATTTCAACGAATATTATTAAAAGTTATAAGCATTCGAAGTTGGTGGACCGATTAGCTGGAACGTGTTCCCTGCGTCGGTCTACGAACGGCGGCTACTGTCAGCGTGTATTTTGACGTTTCTCCTGCTCGCCAATGCAGCGAGCACGCTGTTTTCGGTTCGATTTCCACATGCTGTTGAATAGCGTAAAATAATTTTCACCTCACACAAAAGATGAAAACATACTCCAAGTATCAGTTTTCGCCGTGTGGCAAATACTTTGCCTACATCACGCTGCAGGGAAAATTCGTGGTGCACGATGTGGAGCTCGGCACCGTGCTGCAGGTGTACACACCGAACATGCACCTGAACGTACCGTGCACTGCCTTCACCTGGATCCAGATCGGCGATGTTGCCGCGAAACCCAAGAAACAATCGAAGAAGTCCCGACCGAGCCTGCCCACGGCCCTGCAGCAAATGGTAGTGTTCGGCACGAGCAAGGGTGGACTAGCTTTGTACAGCCTCGCGACCGGCACGATTGATCGAGTCTTCCAAGAACAGGGCCACTCGTCGTCCGTCACCTCCGTCTGTTACGATGCGGCGCACGATCCGGACACAATCTACTCGGCCGGCAACGACGGGAAAGTAATCGAGTGGAGCATCAGCCGGTGCAAACGGCAGAAAGTTCACCCGATCGGTGTGGACCGATTGTTTTCTGTTCTGGCTCACTCCGGAACGATCTTGGCTGGCATGAAGCAGATCAAGGTTTGGGATCGAGCAAGCGAAACACTTACCCGCACGCTCACCGGCCATTCTACGTACGTCGTGCTCCTGCAGCTGGTCGTGATCGATGCAGACACCGTGTATGTAGCGTCCGGAGCACAACCCGATCGAAACGTGCTTCTGTGGTCGCTCAACAACGAGGAAAGCACCAGCCCGGTAGCGTCCTTCGCGCTGGACGACTCACCGGACTACCTTTCGGTGAAGGTGGTGGAGAATAAGCTACATTTGGTGGCCGTTTCGCACACAGGTATCGCGCACTACTTCATCCGCGATACCGGCAAGTTGAGCATGAAGAAGCCGTACCGTGCGTCACACACATTCGAGGTGGCGATCGATACCGTTAGTACGAAGAAGCAGGCGGTCGATCGGTTGCCGGTTGTTGCGGCCACCGTGCAGTACTCGCCGAACGAGGATCAACTGCTGATGGTGTACGGTTCGGAACAGTGTTTGCGCTTCGAGCACGTCACGATCGAGGTGGAACAGAAGCTGAACGTTATCATACGCGAGCCGGTAAAGATGCTGGACGCGAAGGCGAAGGATGGTGAGCTTAAAGCGAAGACACCGGTCGTTGACGACGCTAATGTGGAATATTTGAATCCGGCTAGTTCGAATAAGCGTGCGATCGGTACGGAGGTAAGTGTACTAGTGGCAACATCGTGTGCTTACGATGTCTAATGTGTCCGCTTTCCCACAGACGCAAGTGCCGATGGAGGTGCGATTGGAAAATCTGTCCACTCCCAAGCCCCACTTGAAGAACATGATTCACCTGCTGATACAGGGTCTGCACAGCCGCGATCCAATCCTATTGCGAAACGTGTTTACGGTGGACGACGCGGACAAGATACGGCAAACGCTCAGCCGTCTGCCGCCCCAGTACGTTAGCCCGCTGCTGAACGAGCTTTCCCACATGATGCAGATGAAAACGATGCAGTACGTAATTACATTACATACCTAACGCAATTTTGGTCGAATAGAACATTTGTTTTTGGTCAATAGTCAAAATTCTATAGAACATATTTCAGGAAAAAGGTCACAGAGAAGAAGTTTCTCATAATTTTCTTTTTCCAGCGTAAAGATAGCCGTCTGCTGGTTGAAGCAGTTGATCAGCCTACACGCCAGCCAGCTAATGGCACTTGGTTCGTCGAACCTGTTGGCAAACTTCACCACCTGTCTCGGCATCATCGAGTTCCGGGTGGAGCACCTGAATTCACTTTCCAAGTATGTTATCTCCCGATTTTGAATGAGGAAAAAAGGCACTACAAAACCATTGCATTCACAGATTGCGCGGCCGGCTGGAACTGCTGATCGATCAGATTGATCGCAGCAAAAACGAGGCAGCCAATCTCGATGACCGCACCAGCGGTAGTGTGCTCGTGTACCAGGAGGGCGACGATTCGGACGTTGATTCGATGCTCGAGAAGGACGACACGGACCAGCCGGGTTCGTCTAACGAGGAGATGAGCGACGAGGATGACGAGGAGGCCGACGACGACGGTGACGAGAACGATGGGGCGTACGAAAACGGAACCGGTTCGGCTGCGGGCCATCGGCAGAATGGGTACCGCAGGAAAGACAGCGACGGCGGGGAGTCGATGGAGGTGTCCGATTGAGCGGAGGTTATATGTTAAAGTGTAATGTGTAAAATATAATACAATAATACTGTATTGTATGTTCTCCTAAAGCACACAGCTGGTCGTTTCTTCGACTGATCATAGATTCACTGAAAAGAAACGCGTTTCACTCAGCAGATACTTGAACGAGATGAGACATTGCAATCATCCCCTACAATCCCGTAGACTCTCGGGTGGAGTGTGGAAATCTGTGCGACGAATTCTCGTTATGTGTTCCCCGATCGAGACAACCTTTGCATTTTGTTAGATTGAAAACGATGCACATTGCAGCCGATGCATTGTGATTCTTATTTTGCAATTCAAACAAAATTTTCAGCAAGAAGTTAATCAAAAACATGATAATTTCTTCTCGCCAGAGCGTTAGATTGTACTATAGTCTAAATAAATGGTTAAGAGTGATATACTTGTGTTTCATTTTCCATTTTTCCCCCATAACGACCTACGCGGCCACCGTGGTTGCCTTGCCTACTAGATTATTTTCTACCGCCATAACTGGTAAGTCGTTGCTAGTGCGAAATGATCTTGATGGAATTGTGCGCCAATACTTTCATTTCATTCGCTGTAAATGATTTCTTTGGTTGTTAATAAAATAAAGACTTCACTAATGGCACCAAATGGTTGATCGAATTCTCGATAACAGAATATAAAAGCGTCGGTAAATATTACTAAACATTAAATGAGTATTTATTGGTCCTGTTTTAAATTCAACTTACATTAACAACGGACACTGAGGTATACAGGAAAAGGTAACAAATTTTAAACAAAAGAACACCGTTACTGCAATCGCGGATCTTTGTAGTTTACTTGTGATGGAATGCTTCCGTTTTGTACTGTGGTTTTGTTTTATGCCATGGTTCGTATGGCCATTAATACTGAACAGTGCTGCGGCGCGCACGCTTTCCGCTCACCGGCACGACGGTGTCGTCTTCGGCTTTGCGCTTCTCGGTCAATCCGGCCGCTTGCAGCATCGTGTTCAACGTCTGATTATTGCACGGTATACCGGGGAACATGATCTGGAAATCGTCCTGCAGTTTCCCACCGCCGTGCACCGCGTCTCGAGCGCCCATGGCACGGAACAAGTCGTCCAGCGGTCCGTCCATCGCACTCGGATCGACCAGACCATGCAACAACATCGACGTACGCTGATACTCGAACGCCTGCTCTTCCAACTTTTTCGTAATCGTTTTCGACTCCTTAATGACCGACGCATCCAGACGGCGTTTGCGCTCGGAGTGGTGATACAGAAGCTCGTCGAAGGTGCCGCGCACGATCAATCGGAAGATGTGAACGCGGCGCGTCTGCCCGATCCGGTGGGCCCGGTCCTCCGCTTGGAAGTCCGCCTGCGGATTAAAGTCCATGTCGAAGAAGATGACCGAGTCGGCACCGATCAGATTGATACCCAGCCCACCGGCACGTGTCGTCAGCAGGTACGCGAACAGGTTCGAGTCGGGCGCATTGAATTTGTCCATATCGGACTGCCGCTCGGCGGGTTTCGTTGAACCGCGCAGAACGCAGTACGGATAACCACGCCAATCCATGTAGTCCATCAGTATATCCACCATGAGCGACCACTGCGTGAAGATAAGCACCTTGGAACCGCGGGCGCGCAACCGAGCCAGCAGCTTATCGAGCACGATCATCTTCGAGCTGTAGTTGACGATGTCATCGGTTACTTCATTCGTTTCGAGGTTTTCCACACCCGGCAGCAGGAACGGATGCATCACAGCCTTACGCAAGTGTGGCACACTGTTCGCGATGTTCATAAACGTTGGCGTGCCGTCCGGTTTCGTATGCAGCACCTGACGGAGTAGCACGCGTTGCGATGACAAATACATCTGTTCCGTTGGCGGTACGTAAATGTCAATGTGTAACTTAGGTGGTATGTCTGCGGTAACCTCCTGCTTGGTGCGCCTTAGCAACAGCGAGCTGAGCAGCCGCTTCAGCCGTCTTGTCTGTTCATGGTTGGGATCCACACAGTCCTCCACAGTGAACCAGGTGTCGAAGTTATCGGCATTGTTGAAAAATGCCGGCATCAACAGATTCAACAGGGCCCAAAGCTCGTGCAGATTGTTGTGAATCGGTGTACCGGTCAGCAGCACCATGCTCTGCACCTTGCACCGCCGCAGTACGCGCGCAAACTGGGTTCGCTCGTTCTTGGCCCTGTGGCCCTCGTCAATGATCGCGTAATGGAAGTTTAGTCGCACAAAATGTAATGCGTTGAAGGTCATGAATTCGTACGATGTGATGGCTACATTCCATGACGGTTGTTTTGCGCTCAACGCGCTGAACACTTGCTTCTTATCGTCGCCGAGCCCGTGTGCTCGCAGTACCTTGGCGGTCGGCAAGAACCGTGCGAACTCCCTCATCCAATTATCCAGCGTTGTCAGCGGCACCACGATCAGAAACGGTCCTTTCAATTTTCTGTGAACAGTGCAATATCGAAGAAATATATTAACCGCCCAATCTTCCAGCCACCTTCAATCGCTTTTAATTACCGTACGTGCATCAGGTAACCGATCATCGAGATGGATTGAATGGTTTTGCCAAGACCCATCTCGTCCGCCAGTATACCATTTAGATTGCTGCTGTGCATCGATATCAACCAATTCAGACCCCGCACCTGGTACTCTCGCATGGTTCCTTTGATGTAGAACGGTGATGTTGTGAATACGGTTGCACTGTCGCAGTTGTTGTTCTCTGCATCGGTGCTTTCATCACGCTGCAAGTTTTCGATGCTTTGCAGCGCTTTGTTCGGTTTACGTCCTTGCTTCTTGGGATTCTCTTGGTTGTATTTGGCAAAACCATCCAGTTTACGTTCTAGTGCTTCGAGTTGTAGCAGCCGTTTTCGTTGCATCATTTCTCGAAACTTCAGCTTCTCAGAGTCGGCTCCTTCGACCGGCGTCGAATTGCTATCATTTTTAGTGAGTTCCTTGAAAAACAACAAAACGCTGTTAGTGGATGTGATGGCTATTAATACACGACAACTTACCATTTTGTTAACAAACTTGTCCAATAAAACAGCACAAGCACGAATAGGAACCGCGTTCTCCACACGCAAATACTCGCCCATTTTCAACGGCGTTTGGCAGGTAAATGTTGGCGCGCTTCTTCTGCATCTAGAAGGCTAGGTAACGCTCGGACGTTTCATCAGACGTTTGCGCTTTCCAGATTTCATAACCTTAGGAAAACCACTTACAAATCCGGTTTTGTAGTAAATTTGTATAGCTTCGTATTTACTTCCCATTCGTATAAACATTTTAATTTTGTCTTCATATGCAACATGAGATAAATTAAAGCAAAAATTATAGAATGTCCTATTGCTTGAATCAATCGTCTGATTGGATTTTACAAACGGATGATAATTGTACTATGATGCCAAGGAGAAGAAGGTAGATGAATCCACAGATCTAACGCGATAGCCATGTTGAAGCCATGTTTGACGTATAGAGGTACTTTTTGTGGAAGGCTGTTTATATTTAGAAGATAAATTTTTGCAGTTCTTCGTGCAATTCACATTAAATCCACAAAACAGCAAAAAAATTCCGAATGGTTGGATAATAACTTTGAAATGCTCTGTTCTTGTGTTTTATGACCTCGAATACTGATGTTCGAAAAAAGGAGTTTTACAGCAAAAAGAGTTTTAAGATTTAAAACCGCAAAAATATAAAAAATCAACATAATTTAAAAGTTAGGAGCAATGGAAGCGGGTGGATACCCAGGTATCCCCAGTTTGTGTTGTAATTTTGATTGTCAATAAAACGGTTTTCGCACCATCACCAATCGCGAGTCGGAATGTGTATACGCGATCTAGGCAACCCTGCAAGACGCGAAGAATCGCATTCGCTGGCAGCACTGTCCCCGCCAGCTAAAATTCACCGCTCTTTTTTGAAGTTTGGAAAAAAACCCAACAAGAAAGTTTGCGACAGTCGATTCAAATCTGTTTATTGCCGGAAAAAACCATGTCGAAGGAGGAGGAAAACGCCGTCGAGGCGACCGACACCAACGAAAACTCAGTAAGTAGTGCAAAGGGCCGTATGATGCAATGCAAGTGGTTGGAAAATTTGCTCGTAAGTACGGCAAAGCGGTGCGGTATTGCTGGGCCGACCGCGAGACGGACGCGCTTGTACGCTGTGCTGACAGATGTGTGATGCGAATAGGGAGGGAGAGGGGGAAAAATGCTGCGATGTGCAAATGGGAATGGTTTTCCCGTGAGAGTGAATGCTCACCAAAGCATACGAAGGGTTGTGTGTTTATTAACATATATTTTCTTCTCTCCCCCCACAACTCCCACGGTTCCAGAATGAGTCGAACTCTGATACCACCTCGTCAAACACAAAGGAACCGGACTACGATGCGACACTCGAGACGGATCGCGGCAAGCGCTTCGAGTTTCTGCTCAAGCAGACGGAAATCTTCGCCCATTTTATGAACTCGGCCCCGAGCAAGAGCAGCCCACCGAAGGCGCCACGCGGACGCAAACCGAAGGTGGACAAAAATGCCGATCCGGGCGACCACCGGCACCGGAAGACGGAGCAGGAGGAGGACGAGGAACTGCTGGCGGAGACGAACCAGAAGGCAAAGACGCTGTTCCGGTTCGAGGCATCGCCACCGTACATTAAGGCGGGCGAGATGCGCGACTATCAGATCCGCGGTCTGAACTGGATGATTTCGCTGTACGAGAACGGCATCAACGGCATCCTGGCGGACGAGATGGGGTTGGGTAAGACGCTGCAGACAATCTCGCTGCTTGGCTACCTGAAGAACATCCGGAACAACCCGGGCCCGCACATCGTGATCGTGCCGAAGTCGACGCTGCAGAACTGGGTGAACGAGTTCGGCCGCTGGTGCCCGTCGATCCGGGCGGTTTGTCTGATCGGTGACCAAGAGACGCGTACCGCGTTCATCCGGGACGTGCTGATGCCGGGCGAGTGGGACGTTTGCATCACGTCGTACGAGATGTGCATACGGGAGAAGGCGGTGTTCAAGAAGTTTAACTGGCGGTACATGGTGATAGATGAGGCGCACCGTATCAAGAACGAGAAGTCGAAGCTGTCGGAAATTTTGCGCGAGTTCAAGACGGCGAACCGGCTGCTGCTGACCGGTACGCCGCTGCAGAACAATCTGCACGAGCTGTGGGCTCTGCTCAATTTTCTGCTGCCGGATATTTTCAACAGTGCGGACGATTTTGACAGCTGGTTCGATGCGAACCAGTGCATGGGCGATAACTCGCTCATCGAGCGCTTGCACGCGGTGCTGAAGCCGTTCCTGTTGCGGCGGCTCAAGTCGGAGGTGGAGAAGCGGCTGCTGCCGAAGAAGGAGGTGAAGATTTTCGTCGGTCTGTCAAAGATGCAGCGCGATTGGTACACGAAGATTCTGATGAAGGACATCGATGTGGTGAACGGTGCGGGTAAGGTGGAGAAGATGCGGCTGCAGAACATTCTGATGCAGCTACGGAAGTGTACGAACCACCCGTATCTGTTCGACGGTGCCGAACCGGGGCCACCGTACACGACCGACTACCATCTGCTGGAAAACAGCGGAAAGATGGTGGTGTTGGACAAGCTGCTGCGCAAGCTGCAGGAGCAGGACTCGCGTGTGCTGATCTTCAGTCAGATGACGCGCATGCTGGACATACTGGAAGATTTCTGTCACTGGCGGGGCTACCAGTACTGCCGGCTGGATGGGCAGACGCCGCACGAGGATCGGTCGAACATGATCGCGGATTACAATGCGGAGAACAGCAGCAAGTTCATATTCATGCTGTCGACGCGTGCCGGCGGGTTGGGCATCAATCTGGCGACGGCCGATGTGGTCATCATCTACGATTCCGATTGGAACCCGCAGATGGATCTGCAGGCGATGGACCGAGCGCATCGTATCGGGCAGAAGAAGCAGGTGCGCGTGTTCCGCCTGATCACGGAGAACACGGTCGAGGAGAAGATTGTGGAGCGGGCGGAGGTGAAGCTGAAGCTGGACAAGCTCGTCATCCAGCAGGGCCGCCTGGTGGACAACAAGACGAACCAGCTGAACAAGGACGAGATGCTGAACATCATCCGGTTCGGCGCGAACCATGTGTTCCAGTCGCGCGACTCGGAAATCACCGACGAGGACATCGACGCGATCCTGCAGAAGGGCGAGGAGAAGACGCAGGAGCAGATGGCGAAGCTGGACAAGCTGGGTGAGAGTTCGCTCCGCAGCTTCACGCTCGATGCGGACAATCTCGAGAACCGGTCGGTGTACCAGTTCGAGGGTGAGGATTACCGCGAGAAGCAGAAGCTGCAGACGCTCGGCTCGTGGATCGAGCCGCCGAAGCGCGAACGGAAGGCGAACTACGCGGTCGATGCGTACTTCAAGGAGGCGCTGCGCGTGGCCGAACCGAAGGCCCCGAAGGCGCCCCGCCCACCGAAGCAACCGATCGTGCAGGACTTCCAGTTCTTCCCGCCGAGGCTGTTCGAGCTGCTCGACCAGGAGATCTACCACTACCGCAAGACGGTCAACTACAAGGTGCCGAAAAACTCGGACCTCGGCGCGGAAGCGAACAAGGTGCAGCGGGAGGAGCAGCGCAAGATCGACGAGGCGGAACCGCTGACGGAGGAGGAGCTGGTCGAGAAGGAGTCACTGCTGACGCAGGGCTTCACCAACTGGACGAAGCGGGATTTCAATCAGTTCATCAAGGCGAACGAAAAGTACGGCCGGGACGATATCGAGAACATTGCGCGCGAGGTGGAGGGCAAGACGCCGGAGGAGGTGATGGAGTACAGTACGGTGTTCTGGGAGCGTTGCCACGAGCTGCAGGACATCGACCGCATCATGGGCCAGATCGAGCGGGGCGAAGCGAAGATTCAGCGCCGGGCCTCGATCAAGCGCGCGCTGGACAGTAAGGTGAGGGCTTTTAAAATGTTTGAATATATGAACTGAGAGGTGTGCTATCTTTTGTTTTATTATTTGCGGACTTTTTGAACAACGCCTATGACTACTTTGGGCATAAACCATTTTTTTTCAATTATTATTTATTTATTGTTTTTCTATTGGCTAAATTTATCTGAACTAAAACATATTTCTATTGGCTAAGTTTATCTGAACGATATTTGTTTTATCCCGGGACATTTTATCCATTTTGTTTGTTAGGCCTCCACCCGGACTCGCTTGGTTGGTTGGGCATTATCAATTATTTTTCGAATTTTCGCGTAATTGATAGATAACTTCTTCCCTCCCCATCTCCACTCTCATTTCCAGATGGCCAGATACCGGGCACCATTCCACCAGCTGCGCATCGCGTACGCAAACAATAAGGGCAAAAACTACACCGAGGAGGAGGACCGTTTCCTCGTCTGTATGCTGCACAAGCTTGGCTTCGACAAGGAGAACGTGTACGAGGAGCTGCGTGCGGCGGTCCGTTCCGCGCCGCAGTTCCGCTTCGATTGGTTCCTGAAGTCGCGCACGGCCCTGGAGCTGCAGCGTCGCTGCAACACGCTGATCACGCTGATCGAGCGCGAAAACCAGGAACTGGAGGAGAAGGAGCGGCTGGAGAAGAAGAAGAAAACGGGCGGTGGCAATGCGACCGGCGGTGGGGGTGCGGGCGGCGTTGGGGGTGGTGGCGGCGGAGCGCAGAAATCAAACCAGAAACGTAAAGCCGAAACAGCTCCCGCGGCGAGCGACAAGAACAAGAAGAAGAAAAAGGCCTAAGGAGTGGGGTGTGCGATGCGCCGTTTTTCCTCCGACGGGGTAGGTGTGTATGTGTGTGTGTGAGAGAGCAAAAAGGCGGTTAATCGGATAATCAAGGCATCTTTTTAACCGCTTGCTAAACACTCGTTATTAGCTAAGTGAAAAAAGTGCCGACAGGCGAAGGCCAGCGATCGAGCGAGATTAAGCGAACGAAAGCGGGAAGAAGATGGTTTGAGCCAGTGACGCGAGCGAGAGAGAAAGTCTGAGCGGAACAAGGACGAACAAGGAAGCCACGGGGCGGCGGCACACATTCCGCACTTCGAATTCGGGTTATTGTTTTGATATTTTGCGCCGATTGCGGTCCTTCTTCGAGTGTTTGTGCTTGTTTCGAGGACCCGGGGGAAAATGGCCAGTCCGTCGTCGCTGGGATTCTCCCGCGATCCCCCCTCACCCTATGCCCGTGTCGACTCTTGCACGAATGTACAATTATCTATTACTTTTAGCGTGTGTCACACGCGCCGTCTCCTCTCATGCACCCAGTTTGACGACGTATTTTTTAACGGGTGGGGGAGAACCAACAGAACCTAGAAAGATTGTCCACGGACCGAAGGCTGGCGCACACGTGTGCGTGTCCTTGGTTGCAACGATCTTTCCAATCACGTCTCTACTTAGCTCGTAAGTTTTACACTGTAGTTTTACCGTATAAAGAAACAATATGATAAACATTGTGTGCGTGTGTGTGTGTATTTGCGAATGCGAGAGAGCGAGAGAGTGTGTGTGAACAGTTGATGAAGTTTCATTCATGGATGTGAGAGCGCGCGTGCGAGTGTGTGGCCGGCCGTAGAGAATAAGAACTCATCCATAAACTAGAAGCAAAAGACAACCTACGCGCAATCCAGTATTGATCCCGTTTGTGAGCCAGCCACGTGCGGTAGAGAATTAATTTTATAGAACAGACAACGCAACAGAAAAAAGGAAATCCGGTGTACTCCAACAAAAAAAAAAACGAAAGTAAGAACAAGCAAACTATTCTGATGTCATAAGGCTACTCGAACTACTAGCAACAAATCCCTCCCCATCCATGCCGCCAACATTACTTACTACAACTTTGACGATTATTGCTATTATTATTACTATAACTGCTACTACTACTACTCCGTGCATGTATTTATTGTAAGTTTGATTAGAGAGCGCATTGCTGCATAGAAAATGACGCCGGCCAGAGCGCCACTATAGGTTTGGTAGGTGTACCTTAAGAATGCAAATAAATACAAAATAGTGAAGCATCACGCGAAACCGTGCTGGTATTTCGTTTATTGTTGGGACGAATATGGTTGGTTTTGTTTCTGCTGAATGGCGGCGGTTTTCGAACGCAAGTTATGAAAGGGTCGTGGACAGACGCATTAGATGTTAATTTGTTCTTTATTTGTTTGTTTGTTTGTTTGTTTGTTCTTTGACTGCATACGATCATATGGACATTAGTTTCGTCGTAATAATTAAATTGCACATAAAAGCAACCAGATCTTACCGGTCAGAATCGTTTTTGACTCGATCTTTCGCTTTATCTCACCCTCATCCGTAAATATCCACTATATCCTTGATGCTGAAGTACGTCCCCACGACGAGAATAAACAGCCCGAACGCCAGCAGGATGCCGTTTTTCACCAATCGCCACCGGTACAACCCGAACGCACCTGGCGTTGGCCACCGGAACACGGTATCCAGCACTATCGGCGTTAGCAGACCGAGCGTTGCGGAACAGATCGACCCCACTAGCCCGATGAATGGTTCCAGTTCCGGTACACCCAGCGCCAGCCCAGTCATGGCAATGAGAATGCCGAACCGAATACCGATCTGCGCCGCGTTGTGCCGTTCGACGGGGAAGCAGTGCTTCACCTTCCGCCACAGAATGTCCATCGGCACGTAGTAGTAGATGCCAAGGGTGAACAGTATGGCCAGGGCGGCAAGCAGCTGGGTGGATAAAGCGAGCCTTGGAGGGAAGCATGATAGGAAATTAGATCACGTGCTAGTGTTTCGAAAGGCGAAGAGCTTTTCTTTTACCATTCCTCGTTCGGCAGGTTGAGCGTCACGGATGCGCGCGTGCCGGGGCCGTATCGTGCGTAGCCAAAAAATCCGGTCACGTTGTACAGGACGGTGATGAAGGTGAGCACGATGCCCAGCACTCCCGGACAGGATAGGAAGTGCTGTGGGTGCTTCATTTTGTTCTCCACCGGCAGAACCACGCCGATACCCTCAACCGCATACACCACCGTGCTGGCAATGGAAATAGCAGTGATGTTTAGCACCAACAAGCGAGCCAGAATTACATACTCTTCTGCCTTACCCAAAAAACGAAGGCAGCGCTGTAATCTCCGGAAACAACGCCCGATCGGACAGATCGATCGGCTCGCGAAAGACGTAGTACAGCGTGATGCCGAAGGTGACCAAAATGAGCATGTTGGCGAGGGCGGAGAAAGGCACCAGATACCGGAGGTCGCGCACCTGCGTCACGAAGATCAAGGGTACGGCCGTCAGCAGGATGTAGATGCGCGTGTCCCAGTCGATGTCCAGCTCGCTGTTCACCACGTCCCGCAGGGTGGTCGCAATGAAGAGCAAGTAGACGCACACGGAGAAGAAGCTCACGATCAGCAGCGAGTAATCGATGTATGCTCTGCCGCGAAGAAGAAACCGCGTTACCGTTGGGAATGCGTGGGAAAGTTTTTGCTCACTTACTTGGCAGCGTTTCCGAACCGCTGCGTTGCCACTGGACCGTGCCGGAACACACTTTGGGCGGTTTCCGAGAAGCCAAGCACGGGTACGCGCGTTCGCTTGCATGACTTTTGCGACGTCGATACCTAAAAAAAGAACACAAAATCGTTCAAGGGCCATCCAACTCGTATTCCCATCCCCTTATCTACGCCGACTTACCAGGAGATAAACGCAGTGGGCATAGATTATTCCCACCAGCGTCGTACCGATGATGCCGAACACCAGTCCCCCGTTGCGGAAGGCCGACGGCATCGCCAGGATGCCGGTGCCGAGC
Source organism: Anopheles farauti (assembly GCA_000473445.2). Classification (NCBI taxonomy): domain Eukaryota; kingdom Metazoa; phylum Arthropoda; class Insecta; order Diptera; family Culicidae; genus Anopheles; species Anopheles farauti. The sequence goes on from KI915052.1 coordinate 2,121,049, forward strand.
GATCCTTTGAGCATATGAATGATTGTGCCATTTGTGCTGGAACGGAGTTGGCAAGAGTTAGAGGGGCTGGTGATGGAAGTAATATCTCAACGCGGCGAGTTCTTACGAGTTGGGTTTCTTCACACGACGATGCCGAAATGGTTCATATTCACCGTCCGCAAGTCCACTGAAAATGGGGAGCGAAAAAGAAGAGGTTGTAGGGGATGATTGTTTTGATTAAATAACCGCTCGATCGGTCTTCATGTGACAGTTCTCGATTCCTTCCAAACAAACAACAGTGCGGCTAGTAAAACCTACTTCGATGATTCGTTGCCGGTCTTTTCGAGCTCCATTTTTGTTGCTCGCTTGCAGCACCTCCTCGTGCTCGGGCGTCACAAGAGAAAAAAAAACCACTCACGCACACACAGCGATTCACGATGGCGGAGATGTGACGTGCGCACGCACGCCCGCTTAGGCCAAACAAACCGGCTGTGAAGAACGATCGACACACGAATGCGAGCGAGACTTGCAGCGCATCATCGTTTCGGATAAAGGCGATAGGGTTGTGCGCGAGCGTGTCTAGTTCAAGATAAGGCAATCGTGATTCTCGCGATGGATGAAAAAAAAAGTCGAGTCGTGGGACGCCGCGTCCAATGTGATTATTGAAGCTGTGATTGTGCTAGTGCAATCGAAGCTACCACTGACGGGTTTCTAGTGTTTAACACAGGCTTCAATTGGATGTGTTTTTTTTTAAATAAGTACCATTTTCGTCGTTTGTATTTCAAAAGCTTATCAGAACTTGCATCACATGTGTGCATTTGCTGAGTAAAATACACACGAACGATCGGATTTATTGAGCTCAACGGCATAATATTGTTTATTCATTTATCAACATCTTTTATTTAACATGCAAAAGTTTATACCCTACCGTGCAGCATTCAGGTAGAGCACGTGCCATCAATTAAAAGAGTTCGCGCTCGGAGCGTGTCGTTATAGTAGTCGATCGTAGATTTCTATATTCAACGAATTGATTATATTGCTCTGCTTAAACAGTTTGCGTTTTGTTCTTCTGCTCATTTGCAAACCGTAAGATATAGTAAGAAGGTTATTTACTGATGATTGTAATTACCTACACTATCAGGCAATGAATCGGAAGTATGATGGAAGCAAGGTGATAAAGCAATATGAGATTTAACTTATTTGAAGGCAGTTCGTCTACAACCATTTAAATGTAAAAGACGTATCAGTAAAGTATTAATTGTTTATGCACGCATGAGGGTTTGATTCTTTTTATTAACAGATTTATTTGCACACAAAACAGTTTTCTTATCCTACGGTCTAGTCAATAAAGAAAACACTTGTCATTCATAAATAGAAATAGATACCGGTGTTCGCACGGCTTACCGGGACGCGCGTCACGTCCGGTGGTTGCATGAAGCCGTGGTAATACGCTATCCGCGCTTACCATTATTCGGTTTGTATCTTAATTTAAGATACACAACGAACCAGCGACGGGTATATACTGTTCGTTCGGTTAGTTGGCCACCGCTGCGGCCGACCGGCCACACTTCCCTACTCCGTGTGTTCATCGTCCTCGGTGTACAGTGCGATGATGTCCTTGATGCTGACGTAGGCACCCGCCACCAGCGCGAAGATGGAGAACGCACCGAAGATGATGTTCTTGATCAGCACCCAGCGGAACTTGCCGAGCTCGTTCGGCCACAGGAACACGGTTTCGACGACGCACGGCACGAACAGCCCGAGGCTGGAGAAGAAAACGGCACCGACGAGACCGATGAATGGTTCCAGCTCCGGCACGGCCAACCCGATGCCGCCCATCAGGATCATGATGCCCGACCGGATGGCGATCTGCGAGATCATGTGCTTGTTCTTTGGTATTTTGTCGTGGATCTTGCGCCACAGAATGTCCATCGGTACGTAGAACTGCAGCCCGAACGTAAACAGGATGGCCAGCGCGATAAGAATCTGTGCAACGATCGCCAGTCTGCGGGAGAGGGAAAGCAAAACCAAGCGGATGAGTATTACAGCACATCAACCCCGGGGATCACGACCGCACCGAGCCGTCTGTCAACTTACGTGTCCTCCAGTGGCAGATTGAGGGTAATGCTTCCCTTCGCCTCGTCACCGAAGCGCACGTAGCCGAAGAATCCAATCACGGCGTACAGCACGATGACGGTGCCCATGGCCGTGTTCAGTACACCCGGGCAGCCGAGGAAGTGCTGCGGTTTCGACATCGAGTTTTCCACCGGCATCACCACGCCAATACCTTCCATCGCAAAAATGACCGTACTGCGGGGAGAGAAGGAGAGAGCAGAGTGTTACGATTAGAGATTCGAGCACGCTCGAACGGTGACCATATGCCTGGTGAACGTACCTGAAGAACAAGGGCAGCGTACCGAACGACGAGAACATGGGCTTGTCGTCAAAATTGAGCGAATCCTTGAAGATGTAGTACAGCGTGATGCCGAACGTGACGACGATGAACAGGTTGGCGAGGGCCGAGAACGGTACCAGATACTTCAGCTCACGGATCTGCCCGATCAACAGGATCGGTATCATCGTCAGCAGGATGTATATCCGGACGCTCCAGTCGTTGCCGGTTTCGTGGTTGATCACATCGTGGAAGGACGTCGCGATGAAGACGATGTACACGCACCCGGCACTGAAGTATGTCGCCATGAGCGCATAGTCGACGAAGGCTCTGGCAAAAGGCGCGCGACAAGGAGGAGTAATAGAAGTCCAATTAATCGTGGCGTCAATGAGCGTTCATTAGCATAGGTAAACAGCATATCATAGGCGATAAACAAGCGCCACCGAGGATCGAGCACGGTCCCGATCGGCCAACTCCGTCGAAGCGAATGTAGTACGCTACCGTGCCGGTTGAGATGCTGGTAATTTTAAATTCCGCAACCTTGATTCACAACACCCCACGGGTACAAGGGTACTAACTTTTCTATGTCACCGTCATATGCACGGGAATATCGCAACAACAAATAAAAAAAAAAAACAAACAAGCGTCATCAAACAACTCTATTTGGGCAGACGACTTTGTCGGGTTTGGCGACGGAAGGTCTCGGGTTGGTGTGTGCTTTGTGCCACCGCTTGCTGCGCTTGATGTTGAAGATGATCCACGCTTAGCGTTGACATACAGACCGGGGCCGGCCGGCAGTGCACACACACAAACATGCCTTTTATCACTCATTATGCATATCGGGTGTTGTGTAATTAATTAAAATGCTTATCATTACGCACCGCACCACAGCTGGGGCGATTGTTTTCTACGGTCACTGTGCTGAAGGCCACAGTGCTGAAGCTGAAGCGGACAACCCGCCCGGTACTTACTTGGAGAAGCCGGCCAGGGGTCGTAGTTTCGGTGGCCCGTACTGGAAGACACGTTCGGCCGTTTCCGCGAAGCCCAACACCGGTATCCTCGTTCGCTGGCAGACCATGTGCGAGGTTTTGACCTGTGGCGAAACACGTGAGCGGACAGGAATTAGTAATCGTGGAGTCTAGGCCATTTGGGAATGGAACAGCAAATGTTCCAGTGACTCAGTGACACAATCATCGACGCGACTGGTGGATCGTTGATCCTGAAGTTTATGGCCTCAGATTTCCGGAAACGAAATCACCGGCACGTTCCGGCTGAAGGTTTTTTGAGCCGTTTATGGGACCGCGAAACGATTTTGTTATGTTGAGGTGTTTTATGAGCATCGTTGGCTGCTGCAACCGGTTCGAAAAACCGTCTAGCGTGGGAGATGCATCGTTGTTGGTAGTTGATGAAATCGCCGTGCAAATGTCACGGCGCGCGCACAACCAAAACAATAACAAAACGTTATTGATTGACCTTCGATTAAACGCTCAATTTATATTTTGAACGATTTGCTGTCAATAAATAACTTTGTACGAGTCGTGTTATCAACGCGTGCGAAAATTAATTAGTAGTTGTAAAATAAACGTGACAGCTCCATTCATTAGTTATCAACCGTAACTAAAGTGCTCGAAGTTCAATAAAGATTAGAAAAACGCACCGAGCCCCTCGTCCGGGCCGTCTTCAAACATTACAATGGTTTACTGCATGCGGTTACTAGTAGCGATGGTAGTATTGCTAGTGATAGTAGAGCCATCATCGTTCGACATCAATCAATACTCGATCTTTACGCTTCCCAAGGGTGGCGTTTTTGGGAAACAATACAATCAGCGACGAGAGCCGCGTGAGTGGAACGATAAATAATGACATTATTAATTACGACACGGCCCGTATCACAATATTGGTCCGGCGTACGCGGAGGAGCACCTTCTACTATAAACAATATGGACAGCACCATGCTCGCACATAAATCATGCGAAACGAAGTATATCATCTTTACAGATACGCTGCTGGCGTGATAATACCCACCGTTTCATCGTTCATTAACCTTATCGAAGCAATAACGGCGTGCATGAATGAAGCGCCGAGGCTCATCGCAACGGAAGGACGAACGTGAAAACGTCACCGGTAACCGTCGCCAATCGACGGTAGATTAGTGTCGCGTGGAGTGAGGGGGATAAAGCACTATCACGGGTTATCGTTCGCTGCATGCTGCAACAACCGCTAACTAACTGCCCTTCCGCAAGGGCAACATTACACCCACCGTACATGGTTCTGGTTTTTGCGACTGCTTCCGCATCGTGAAAGATGTGCGGGTTTGCCATGCACAAGAGGGCAGGTCAATGGATGGACTCCCAGGCGCAGCCAGAAGCACCGTAAGGATCACCTTGAGAAGCAAACGATCAAGAACGGACCGTACACTTGAACCCCGGGCGCGGAGCTCTGAAAGCCAATGAAACTCTCAAGCTTCAAGGCTAACTAGATTGCGGCGTTGGAGCGTTCATCGGTCGGAATATTTATCCATTTTTGTTTGTGCATACTATCGCACGGTTATTGAACCTAGCAGGGTTTATCTTTTAGGCTGATAGCAAGTTCGCGAAACTTTAAAACACAAAAAGCCATTAGAGCTGAACGAAACTAATCGGAGGGTTAGATTGAAGCATCGAAATAATCACAATTCTAGACGAGACGAGTTTCAATCGACTTTGAATGGATGATTGTGATGAGTGGCTATAAATTTCCACTTGTAACACGTGCGTCCACTGCCATTACGACACTATTGCATGTCGTGTCCACGGAGAGCATCCGAATGACTAACACGCGTCTAGTCCGTTGCACAACGGCTCATTTCCTACCAACGCGATCGTATCGCGGTTGTTATGATGACGCGCCAAAAGAACAAACGCTTTGGTCACCAAAAATCAATCATTTACGATCGGATCTCATCGCGAGCGGTAGGGACCTGGCAGACAGATAGGTTTTAACAATGGACCAGGGTTTGCTTCCCCCAATCCCCTCCCCCACGCACTTACCAGTATATGCACGCAGTGTGTACAGATCAGCCCGATGACGATGGTACCGATGGCTCCGAACAGTAGGCCAGCATTTTTGAACGCTACCGGCATGGCCAGAATGCCCGTACCGAGGGAACTCTTCAGCAGGTGGATCAGCGAGCCGGCCGTACTGTTCGGCTTCTCGATCTGTCGGTGCTCGAACGGGTTGTACTCGGCATCGGAGATGATCTGCGAGTCGGCTAGTTTCGTGCTGCAAACGAAAGACGGTGTTATTAGAACGACTTTGTTCTGTGACTGTGAGCGTGATTGACTTCTTATCGCTATCGCACACGCCACCAGCTGGTTGACAACAATCTCCACGCGGACCACGGGCGCTACCGGATCGTTTCGCTTTAGTAGCTATCATTCAGAAGGGCACTCTAAAAGACGCACGTCAAATGAAGTTCCCGGCTGTTTACGAGCTGGTTGATCGATCTGTAGATAACTCGATTTACGAGCAATAAGCTGTCAATCGAGGTGAGCAATAAATTTTGGACAAGACCGAGACGCACCGGTGGGAAGTGTTGTGCTTTTAGCGTAAGCATGAGTAGGTTAAAATTAATCGGTTCTAGTCTTCATGCGTGGGTTGAACAGAGAATCCAGCGTGAGGCGTTAGTTGTGCGATGAATCGAAATGAATTCAACTCACTCCAACTCATTCTTTCTTGCTATTGATATCCGTGATACACTTACAGTGCGGGGCCTTTGAAAATAATTTTTCATTTCCAGGATTAAATTTATATAGAGGGTTGATAATTTGAACTTAAATGTTTTTTCTGAATTTCTTTTTACTATTGAGCATTTTATTTGTATATAAGATTCAAAATTTAACGATGATTTGTTGTTAGTAAACCGTACACTATAGTGGTAATAGTTATTTAATTATGCAAAACTTTGGCTACTCACTGCTCCCAGTCCGAGAAAAGGCTAATACTCACGTGGAATTGAAATCTCCAACGGTGTATTCCGGCAGGGCGGTTGCCGATGGGTCCGTTTTTACCTTCTCGTCTCCCATGATGATGCCGCGTGTCAGTTCGCGTTTTTAACTGCCAAAAACGTAACTGGGTGGATTAAAATTCTTCTCGAAACCAGATGATCTATGCTGCTGCCGCGATAGATCACGCTTTTGATATCACTTTGCGCAAACGTTGTGTTTTTTTTTCGTTTCTTTCTCCACTGGTTCACTAATCCACCGGTTCTCGAGTAATACCGAACGAGACCACCACCCAATGAGCAGAACCGTACGCGCTTCGCCCGAAAAACCGTCACCCTAGTGCACACCGGTGTAGCGATCGTTCGCGACTGTGGCCGATTTATCGCACGGGAGCGTATCAAATAGCTGATAGTAATTGGAAACCAATTGGACAATAAGCACCAGATAGGCCGGGGCCGTTATCGGTGCGCGATATGTCACGCTGACGGATTGGTCGCACCTACCCATCATCGTCCACCCACCAACCGAACACCTCCACTGCCAGGTGCCACCTGGTTCCTGGGCCGATTGTTGGACTATCCCCAACCCCACGGGTTGTTCGACGTCACGGATTTGGGATGCGTCTGAGTTTCATTGTTTGTCGTGCTGCTGTATTTCCTTCTTCTTGTGGATTTTTTACCCGTCTCTTCTATTTGAATGTGACGCTTTTCGCTCAGGCAGGAAAATGGGGATCGCACTTTGGAACAGTCCGTCGAGTGGGTCCACTTCACCCGCGAAGTGACAAGAGTGGTGGCCATCCGTTCGGTTTGAAGTGCTCATAAATATCTGCCGCCACGACAGGAAACTGTGCATACTTTCGTAGGTTAAATATTGGCGCACAAAATTAGGCCTCCAAACCTGGCAACGTGTGCATTTACTATTAAACCCAATAATGTGCCAGGTCCTGTGCTAGACATGATGGTATACTAGCGGAGTAGGATGCACACATGTTTCGGGTGTCGATCGCTCACTCTTATCACTCAGCGACGGGTGGGGAAGCGAATTGCTTCGAGTGTTTCTTTCAAGTAGTAGAGTTTCCCCACCTCCCCCTCCCCCCCAGTTCAAAGTTCGTTCATCAACAGTAGATTAGGGTTAGAACACCGCGTGCCAAGGTACATTGACATGCATCATCCATTGCTACTTGACAAGCAAAACCCGTCAGTACAACACACTCAGCCGTACGCTGTAGGCAATAGATATTGCTACACCCGATACAACGCCGGCTGTGCAAATAGTGAGAAGTTTCGCCTACAGCAAGTTCGAGGACACTGCACCATTTGGTGCGCTTCTTTTATGAACATTAACTCGACACTGAGCACAAGAGGATTATTCATATTAGCTACCGAAGATAGTCTGTATGATTTTCTTGTAAATTTGGAATGTAATTGTAGCGAAACGATGAGATCATGTTTACATCCGTTGCATCAATCTTGCTCAATCCCTGTGTGGACTCTGATAATGGACTCGTAGTAGCTGTCTGTGATTAATTAGCGCAATTGTAGCTCCCATTCGGGGGACTGCTGGACGCTCGATAGCCAACAACAGATAGCCGATCAAGCTCCGAAACCTTCGGCTGCAAGAAGCAATCGAAACCGTCTCCTCCGCCCTCGCCTGACGATAGCAGATAAGATAGTCGGTGGTCGATTACAAACGGTGAGTTGTTCCGATAGCGCACGTTTACGATGCGTACGGGAATAAAACAATTGAAACCATTTTACGGGTGTGCCTTATTGTTGCTAAAGCTACCCGCGGATTTGCTACCCCTTCGGGTTTCGGGTGGATCCCAGCCGTTCGGGTGCTTATCGAGGCAAATTCCGACCACAGGCAAGTCACGGGACTTATTAGATTACAACAACAAGCCGCTCACCACTCAAGACAGCGGGACGTGTGTAAGTGGCACATAAATTTGTCAAATTCTTCCGCCAGCGGTGCAGAAGATTGATCTTACGATTGGTGTTTGGACAATTGAGGTTATGAATGGCGCTCGGGAGGTATGCGCGCGATGTCTTGATGCCTCCGTTGGGGATGATAAAGAGGTCCAGCACCGGTCGACGCATATCTCACCGGCTCTCCGGGTATGTTACGCGAGTTTTGCGCAACATGTGAAGGTCCGTTCTTATGGTGCTTCTCTTGCAGGCCCAGCGATAAGTGGAAGTGGAGCATAGATAATCGATCGCTAGATTAGCTGACCTTAACACGGTTGCCAGGAGTACGATACGAACGGAATTGGAACCCTCAAAAACTCACCGAGCGACGCGAGGAATGCCAGGCCGGGATGGCATCAGTCGGCAGCGTTCATGATCTATCTCAATGAGCGTTTGGGATGAAACCAGTTTTCAACTTGTTCGCGACACCAGCGAAGGACGTTTCAAGTCAGGTTTTTCGTGTGCTCGTGATGCATGCAAACTGCGAGCGGTTGAAGGGAAAGGATAGGTCGACATCCTTGAATTGCGACCCTGCGGGAGGTTAGAAATGATATGAAACTCTCGAAGACACTGCTTCGGCCGTGGGTATGATGGAGATATGATTGATGCTGCAACCTTTATGTCTTTCGATCGAAAACTGCCTTCAGCTGTTCGGGAGGCTCGTCCCATTCGCTTCGGGCCAATGACTGACAGCTGACGACAAGGAAGAAGTCACGAAAACGACCACCGATTAATGGTGATTTAATGCCGCCACGCTTTCCTGCGTTCGTGCTTTCGATCAATCGATCGATCTGGAACCAGTTTGGAGGTTACCTGTGCATCTCGTTCCTTTCCTTTTCACACCACGCAACGCATCGCACCGGGAAGATAATTGGAACCGAAGGAAAGGGTTCCTAACCGTGGCGCGATCTCCAGAACGGGCTTGCAGTTTTCTCATTTTGTGGACTTCATTTTGCCCACCTCTTTCGTGTCGAAAGGTTTGGGAAAGGATACTATTAGGAAGATTTTTTGTGTTTTGGTATACTTCTATGCGTTTTGAAAGCCTAAGAGTAGCTCATTTTGTTCGTCTCGTGATATTGTTTCACTTGGCAATGTCAACGCTATGAAGTGATCTCATAGGTGAGGTTAGGAGGTTGCAGACAGCAAAAAAGGCATTCACAACCCTTCCGGCGATGTTTTCTTCCCTCGTGATGTGAGGGACAGATCGCGCTGAGTCAAGTTTTGGGACCGATTACAGCAAACAGGTTCGTGCAGCGAACTCCAATTGCTGGGAGTCAGTTTTTGCACGAGTTTGTCGTCCCAGCTCCCGACGACCGGGCACGTTTCGGCATGTCACTTTGCATACCTATTTAGGATGATTTTTTTAATTGCTTTTCGATGCCATTACGCCGTCGGACGGCGGTCAATTAGCTCTGATTACAGTGTCCTCCTCCGGTGGGTAGTCCGGTTTGGCGATTTTCGGTGGCGCTGGGTTGGGTTTGTGAGTGTGTATTCGTGCTTTTGCGTATTATAACACTAACAGTTTCTTGTTTCGCGAATCGAGCGTACGCATAAATTAGAGATGAGATGATGACGTCGCGTTTAGCTGGCGCGATTTTATCAAAACAAACTGTTTACGATTTGGTGGCCTTACTTTCTTTGCCACATTTTCAAGGTTATAGGAACGACTTCGGGTCTTTTTTGTATGACATTTTTAGTCGCCATTTCCAGGTGTTGATTTAGTATCGAGAATTTTTTAAATATTTGAAAATTTATTAAAAACCGTGATTTTGTTCAGATTTATAGTATTAATATTTATTTAAAAAAAAACTGAAAAAAGTTCTATAAAACTCCACTATTGGATAGAAAAATGGTTACGAATTGAATAATACAATGAAGGGTACTAACATTGTGAGGGACAGAACAAATCAAAGCAAATTAAATTCAAAATGTTTAATGATTACTCTAGTTTTCAGAAGGATTTTACAAAATATGCATTTATAATCAAAATTATTCGATTACTCGCATAACAAAACTTATGGTTATCCACAGAAACGGAAGTTAATGGAATATTCCGCCAGATGGCACAAAGGCGAACAAAATCAGCGGCTACTATGATGGTTTGTCACGTGATGTCAAAGATGACACTCTTGTGTTTACCAACATTGTACTAATTCTTTCTTTGATAAATATTGCTTAGATAGCCATACTGTATGAATGTTTTTCAACACCAATTACCAGGAATAAAAATAAAAACCATCACTCCACCTTTTCCCGTAAATTTGATGGAAAGTGATGTGTTATTTTTTCACTTTAACGAAGGTAAAGTAAATCAAACTGTTCCTCATGTTTGTTTGTTTTTTTTTTTTTTAAGTAAGTTCCACCCATGAAAACCGCACACCTCGTTGCATCATGCACCTACACCATTCGTGCATTTTAATCGATTGGCCCACACCACACCGCCTATGTGTGTCACTGTCAACTATGCACTTTTTACACATGTCTAGGAAAGGAAATCCATTGATTATGCTTCACGACGGGTGTGCGCCATGTGGTCCGGTTGTACTTTTTCATTCGAAGCGCAATATCCAAGTGCAATAAGTTGAACGACTATGCTATTCTTCGAGAAACCGAACCGTTTGAATACATCATATCTGTAGCTCTATCAAATTCCAATGATTTATAATTTTGTGTACTTATGTTCAACTCTTCCATCCTTGGCAAACCCACCCCTCAGTATAATTTATCCAAAAACAGCGCTCAAACTCCCCCAAATCGAGACCTAATGGGTGTGTGCTGTTAGCAAACAAACCAGGCACTAGCTTCGAGCTCAGCAATGTTTACCTACAGTTCTGATAACGCGCTCAATCGAACCATCTGTGTTGTGCTTTTTTTCGGCTCGGAAAGGTAAGACGCGGCTCTTTTCCGGCCCATTCATGCGATGTGGAGCGATCGAGTCGCAGCTGCACCGCGATCCGTCACCTGATCCTTGGTGAGTTGGGGGCTGGTAAACTTGCAGCCATTGGCAAACTTGTTGAACTTGACATTCGTTTCGTCGTTGAAATAGAGGAACAGCCGACTGCAACCCGTGCATATATCGCGCTGAAAAGCTTGCATCGGTCCGCACGCTATTATTATAAACTCGTTTGGCTTTTGCGTGTTTCAAAAGTGTGTTCACTTTCGTTGAGCGAGCAGCAGGCCCTAATACTCACCAGCGAAGATGTCTTATTCTTGGGGCTACATAAACTTCACCAACACTTGTGAAACTATCACTAAGATCACAGTCCACAATGTCCGAGTAATTCTTGCCGTGCGATAAAAACTGTCCACCCTTAGAACTAATAGGACTTTGCTTCTGATTAGGAAATCACACGTGTACGATCACAGATTTGGTGCGGTCCACCGAGTTCGTTTTCAAATTGCCATCCACACGGCACCGACAATCGGTGGTAATTGTAGTACTTGCTCGTGGGCTCACAAGTTCTTGCCCGCACACACACACACCTGAAAAAGCGCACTGGATAAGGCTGCTAACGCGCTACTTGCCGTGCGAAATTGAAAGTGCGTGCGTATCGTCGTTCGGTCGGGCGCGAACTGTCCAGGCCAGGTTCGAAGGGGTTCGCTTAAATGTTCTGATCACAAACGCGCGCCCGCCCGGGCACACCAAAGCCGCACGCAGCACTGCAATCGGGGCCACCCTAGCTACGCCACCTTTTTTTTTTATCGTTCGGTACTTTCGATACGCGAGATACACCCCACCACCCCCGGGCTGGGCGATTGAGTTGTTCGTAAAACGACAGTTCTTAGGGTGGCCTTAGCACTGCGCGTGTTTGTGTTCAGATTTTAACACAATATTTTAAAGAACGTCTGCTCCCGGGCGCTTCGCTCACTAATCTTCGCGGTGAATATTTATGATGAACGTTTCGTGCGCAGGCACGGTGGGTAATGAGGATCGTGTGTGTGTAGGAAGTGTCCGGCGGAGGTCGATCACGAGCGCGTGTAGGTGCAACCGTGCGATGGGATCCGTAAAACAGGCGTCGTTGGGGAGGCAGCAGGCGGTTTCTTAAAAGTCAGGGACCTCGACAGACGAGATGGCGCGCGGTTGACGTCGCGCGCTCGGGCAGATGACACCGGTTGTCCTTTAGATACGTAACTGGACGGAGGAGATGCTGTCGAAAGTCCGACAATGACCTAGCCGTGGCGTGGTGGCGGAAGTTTTGCGATGACCACTAGCTATCCTTACGCGCTAGTGGTCATCGTTTCCGATCGCCGCCGGTTCGGCACGTGAGGCGCATGTAAACAATGGGTTAACAAGCGCGGTTATGGTTTAGTTTCGGCGTTACGGTGGTGTGACAGGTTTTTTTTTTATTGGTAATCCGATGACGGTGTTTCATGATGGTGTCCACCGTTTGTTTGTGGTATGTTGGTGCAATTAATGGGAATGAAAATTGTTTATTTGGCGGTGGGTTTTGATGGGAATCTGGTTTGATGGGAATGATTCATATGCGGTAGTTATTTTGGTGACGACACTGGTAGCACGTGAGGAGATTTTCGCCTCGCCTCACTATGGAGATTGCTCGCACTACCCCATGATTTATCCTTCCTCATACGTCTCACTTCTATGTGCTGTTCCTGAGGCCGCTTTGAGCTGTTTTCTGTCTCGGTTTGTTTACCTCATCTCATCCTCATCTTTTTCTTACATTAGGAGTTTAGCGTTGGTGATTTAAAGTTCTTCAAGTGTTGGTTTTGTGCAGTGTTGGATATTTTTTTTTAAAGAAAGCGGTAGCTTATACTTTATTTCTTTTATTCTGATCAAGGAAACACAATAACGTTCCGAACTCAATTGAATTTGATATTAACATAGATGGTCTTCCACTACACAAGAAACCACAAACCCAGTTTTGGCCTATTTTGTAAAAAGTGGTTGGCTATCAGGAATGCCCTGTGTTAATTGTAGCATTTTCAGCGGAACGTCTAAACCCGAATCCAACGAACCTTTCCTACGTGCTTTAGTGGATGAAATCAACGAAATATCAGTCACTGGGATAGTATCAGATGGTGTAAAAATTAACTTCCAGCTCAGAGTCATCATCGCAGACACACCCGCTCGATCTTTTGTCAAAGGTACTTCAAAAGGTGGTAAAGAGTATGAATAAATAAGGCTCTAACAATTTGTTATTAAGTTTTTAGGTGTACAAGGGCATAATGGCAGAAGCTCGTGTCTGAAATGCTGCTGCAATGGCGAGTCATTGGACCAGCGAGTTGATTTTGTCGATATAAATGCACCAAGGAGAACCGATGAGGCTTTTCGTCGAGGAGAATACCAAGACCATCTAACTGGTACAACACTTTTAATGGATCTACAAAATTTCGACATGATTGAAGGTATTGTCTCATGGGAGAGATTGCACCAAATAGATATAGGAGTTACGAAGAAGTTATTAAAAATATTATACGATGGAGTGCTACCTGGTCGCATTAGATGGAATCGGCAGCAGCGAGACATCATCGACCAACGGCTAAAAAGGCAAACTTTTCCAATCGAAGCATACCAAAAGCTACCTTGCCTTGAAGAGCTATCAAGTTGAAAAGGATCAGAGTGCAAGACATTTCTCCATTATTCTGCTCCAGTCGTACTCAAAAGTTTGATGTCGGACCATGAGTACAACAATTTTTTATGCTATATTTTTACGCTAAAACAATATTTTCATCGACAGCACTCAGGGAGCATTGGCTTGATGCAAAACGTATGTTAATAGAGTTTGTTGATCAATTTAAGCATTATTATGGCAAAATTTGCCTTACACCTAATGTACATAGTTTAATCCATATACATGATGAAGCAGTAAGATACGGTTCAGAATCAGAATTTCAGAAGCAGAAAATTTTAACTTTCCAACGATATATAAGTCTTTAAAATACCCCATTTTTAAACAAAGAGGTCAAACGTTTACATTAAATTTAAGAGAAGGGTTTACTTTAAAAAAAACAATGGTGTAAATGGTTGGTTCCTGACCAAAAATAACGAAGTATGTAAATTTATTTCAGTCTGCAAGCTAGATGAAAAGATAATGATATCGTATAAAATGTTTGTAACGCTTTATAACATTTCGTCTCTGAACCTTTTCATATATTTGGCAGAACATAACCATCTTTTCCTACACTTATTTGAAACAGATTGTACGGAAGTAAAATGTAAGCTAGTTTCTGTATATGACCAAGAAGAATCGAAACAAGTTTTCTTTCCATTATTGCGAACCTTATTATGATTAAGTTAGGCAATAATAACGATTTATGATAAATTGAATAAATTTACTTGAATAAAATATTTTATTAAAGAACCGAAACAAAAGTTTTGTAACGAAACATGTTTTATTTAATTATTTAACTAAACAATAACAATGATGAAGCCTATTTTAACAACCAATTTACATAATTTACAACTTTGTCCGTGTTCTCACATGGCATGACGTTTTTCGTTCATCTTTGATGTGTGTTCTTTCTGACGCTTGTCGCAATTTACCAATTAAAAATGACTTCAGGTATCTACTATTTACGATAAGGTTATTGTTACTACCTACTTCTTTCAACAGATCTAAAATATTCCCTAAGTTCATAAATGCTAATTATCTTGTTTTTGTTTCACCTTCTTCATTTTTTAGATTTTTTCCTGTCCAGTTCATTTGTGGTAGGAACTGACGATCAAATAGAATGTCGAGAGCACACCACAAACGGTTAACGTGCAACTGTAACGTATAACAGCATCTCGAGACCTATAACACACGCACAAGTGGTGTTTGTTCAAAAAGACATCTAGAATACACCATCAAAATGGTGTATGCAGCTCATCGCTTGCTCCACATTCGCGGCTCCTCGGCGTCACGAAATGTGTTTAGGCTCTCCAACGTTTATAAAATAACAACCAGCTCGTTTCTTTATCACTACCCAGATTGCTCAGAAATCTCCAAATTGTCCGCCCAAATGTGGCCGCCGGCGTCGCGTTTCGGCCCAGTGTGCGGAAAAATGCGCCGAAAAAACGCCCCTGAAAGAGATGCACAATCTCCGAATCTCGAACAAACGTCTGCTACTTGGGACGTCATCGGAGCTGTCACTTTTTGTTTGCCTTTTTTCGTTGTTTATATTTCTACGTTTGAAAACACGTGCAAATCCGCCGGCGCGCTCGTGTGGTGTAAATTGCTTATAACTCTCCCAAAATGCAGAAACAACGTAAATTTAATCCGAAAAAGCGGCCCCAAAACGCGCCCGCCGGACGTAAAGGAAAAATCGCGCAGGCCTCATGGCAACCGGTGATTTTAAACGGGCCCGTGATTGCAGACGAAGGCGCCGATTTTGGAGGATTCATCGGATTGGAGGTGATGGAAAATTACACCAACGATTTTGTGCTCAAGGAGAAAACGCCGGTAATTTCAAATCATGAACGCCACCTTTAGATCAATTCATGCTGAGCTTGTTTAATTTTTGCAGTACGATCGAGATGACTATGAAAGTTTTGGGAAATCGAAATCCAAACGCAAGCGCCTAGTGGCGAGCGAAAGCGATAGCGATAGCGACTCCAACGAGGACGTAAGCTCAAAAAAGAAGAAAAAGACGAAGAAAAAGAAAGAAAAGAAGGCAAAGAAAGCCAAAACTTCCGCGGAAGATTCCGGTAGCGAAGCAGAGGAAGATTCCGATTTCGACGATCAGCCTAAGAAGGGGAAGCCGAGTAAAAAGGAAGCAACTGTACCGGAAGATGATACGGAAGTAGAATCCGTACCGACGACATTCTCGATGTTGCTGAAACCACCACAGAAATCGCAACAGAAGCAGCAGAAACAGACTGATGCTAGTAAGGAAGCAGAGACAACAGTTTCGCCAATTAATTCTGATCCTAAACCGCAGCGGAAACAAACAAAACAGAAGGATGCTGTTAGAGAGCGTATTAAGAGTGATACCGTTTCCGATGCCGCCCCAAAAGATGGGCCAAAAGAAGAAAAATCAAAACCAAAGCAGGTCTCCAATGGTTTGCAACCAAAAGCTGCGACAAACAAAAAGCAAAAACAATCCAAACAAAACGGCAAGGCAGCGAAGGAAGCGGATACACAAGCGCCCGAATCGTACAGCAGCGTTGATTACATGGTGAGTAAACGACGAATCGGTTACCTCTTTTTACTCGAATAAAAACATAGTTGTTTCGCACAGGAATGGATCCAGCTGGGCGTGTCCGAGCCCATCGTGCGAGCCATCGCCGAGAAGGGTTTCAAGCATCCGACGGAGATTCAAACGAAATCGCTTCCGGTCGCGATTTACGGACGGCGCGATTTACTCGGTGCCGCCGAAACGGGAAGCGGTAAGACGCTGGCGTTTGGCATTCCGATGCTGGAGGGCATAATGCGGATGAAGAAAGCCTCTGGCGACCGATCGGCGCCGGATGATGATGCGAGCGAACACGAACTAACGCCACCACCGGAGGATGTGGAAATGGAGGAGGAGATGGAGGTAGGCGACGATCCAAGGGTGCACCGGAACCATATCAAGACGGACAAACCGCTGTACGGGTTGATTCTCACGCCGACCCGTGAGCTGGCCGTGCAGATCAACGATCATCTGAAAGCGGTGGCGAAGTACACGGACATCAACATTGCGACCGTGTTCGGTGGGCTGGCGACCGTGAAGCAGGAGCGCCTGCTGCGCAAGTGTCCGGAGATAGTGATTGCCACGCCGGGACGATTGTGGGAGCTGATACAGAGCGAAAATCATCATCTCTCGAAGGTTACCGATATTAGGTACGACGATGCCGTCGATTATGCTGTGAATTGAAGTGTCACCGTGAGTTTATTTTTGTTTCATTGCAGGTTTCTCGTCATCGATGAGACCGATCGGATGCTGGAGAAGGGACACTTTGAGGAGTTGAAGCAGCTGCTGGAGATGATCAATGCGAACGAGGAAGGGAAGAATCGTCGCCGTAACTACATCTTCTCTGCTACGCTCACGATGGATCACGAGCTGCCGGAACACTTGAAGAGTAAGTTAATTTATCTAATTTTGTTGGATTTGATTGCATTTTTACTATTATCCTATAATTAATAATATTGAATTGGGAAGTCTATCAACACTTTGGGGTTTCTTGTCATTTCGTTTCAAAATTTTCTTCAGATATTGCTTTATTACGAAAAGTTAAGAAAGATCGATGTAATATCAGAATGTTATCTTCAATTTGTTTCGTAGAAAATCCGAAGAAATCAAAACAGGTGATAAAACAAACGCCCGGTCAGCGGATGCAGAACCTGATCGAAATCATCGGCATGACCAACCCGAAGGTGGTGGATCTGACGCAGGACCACGGCACCGCTCGCACGCTAACCGAATCGCGCATCCTGTGCCAGATGGAGCACAAAGATTTCTATCTCTACTACTTCCTCGAGCGGCACCCCGGCCGTACGCTCGTGTTTTGCAACTCGATCGACTGCGTGAAACGGTTGGTTTCGCTGTTCGGCTACCTCAACTGTGCACCGCTCAGCCTGTTCGGTAGCATGCAGCAGCGGCAGCGGTTGAAGAACCTGGAACGCTTCACGGCCAACCCGCGGGCACTGCTGATCGCGACCGACGTGGCCGCCCGTGGTTTAGATATTCCGAACGTCGATCACGTCCTGCACTATCAGGTGCCGAAGACGACGGAAAACTACGTGCATCGCTCGGGGCGTACGGCGCGTGCCAGCAAGGAAGGGCTTACCGTGCTGCTGATCGGCCCGGCGGAGGTGAAGGATTACGTGAAGCTGAACCACGATCTCGGTCGCACCGAAGACCTGCCCCTCTATCCGACATCCGAGCGCGTGATGCGGCAGGTGAAGGAACGCGTGCAGTTGGCGCGCCAAATCGAACGGCTCGATCTGCAGCAACGGCGCCAGGGTGCGGACCGTTCGTGGGAGGACAAGCTGGCGAAGGAGTTCGAGAGCGAATCGGACGTGGACAGCGAGCAGGAGGAGTACCGGCGGTTGGAGGAAACGAAACGGAAGCGGCAGTTCTTGGCGAAACGGACGGAGCTGAGTCAGATGCTCGCGAAACCGATCATGCTCGGGCAGCTGGAGATGAACTATCCCTCGCTGAACGTTGCGTTGGCGAACCCTGGCGTGAGCGGGGAGAAGAATCAGTCCGCTATCAGCTTGGTGCGGAAGGCCGAGGAGGAGCGGGCGCTCGAACGCAAGCAGCGTCGAAACAAAAAGCGTAGAAACTAGCATGGAGAGATGGGAGGGAGTGTTAGCTATGTTTTTGCAGAAAATAAATTCCGTGGGGTAATTTAAAAATAACTCGAAACGAAAGTTCATCTGTTAAGGATCGTTTCCAAAGAAAATGTTGTCTTAGTTTCCGTGGTAAACTGATGCATGATTTTTTCCCGCTTCCTTTATATTGCATTTTTTTTTAATTTCTTTTTTGGGCGAATCCATTCGATGTTATCTGTTTCATGTTATTTCAATAATAGAACTTTCATGGACTTCAACGATTTATTTCTATAAAATGACTTTAAAACTAAAATATTCAGGTAAAAACATAGCACACTTCTAATACTAATGCTTCGACACGTACATTCGCACACCCTTTACGACCAGAGATCGCGTAAACTTGGCCAGTATCGAGGTAACGCCGACCGTCGGTGTCGCGAAGCACTCAATGTACGGTTCAATCTGCTCCAGGTTCCATCGTTCCTTCGTCCGGAACAGCATATCGAGTCGGCCGAGCAGATTCATCGGCAAATCGGCCTCATTCAGCCCTCGCACGCACGGTACCGCTCCTTCCCGATCGACGATGCCGATACCGCGCAGATACTTCTCGTGCGCTTCGAACCCTTCCGGAAGCGCTTCCTGCCAGGTGACGAGAAATTCGTCGATGTGAAACTTCAGCCCGTGCTGCAGGATCTTCTCCGCGAACAGTGCGCAGACGGTGTGCTCGTGGTACTGGAACCGGCCCGGTATGCGTTCGCTCGGGAAGGTGTACACGTCGAAGATGCCGTCGACCACCTCGTACGGTATGATGCCTTGCATCGCTTCCAGTGTGATCTCCTTATCGATGGCATCCAGTTCCCAGGAATTTTCCGACACGACGGACAGAAGCAGTGTAATGACGCGATATTCGTACCTAGAAGAATGATGAGTAAATTGTTAGCGTTGTTGTTCAAAATAAGACAATACGGATTTTGTTTTGCTATCAGTCAATTTAGACTAAACAGTATTTGAATCAAACTCACTCGATGTCCAGCATGCGTACACGGTCGTCCACCTCGATGGCTCGATACTTCTTCAGTCCCTCCTGAAACTCATCCTTACTGCACTGTACCGTGTCCAGCAGCTGGTTGAAGCGAAATAGCAAGGACCGATCGATCAAATGTTCATTCTCCGGCCCGGCATAGCGCGTCAACCGCAGTAGATCGATGATTTTGCGATACTTTGGCCGGACCTGCCGCAGTTCGAAATAATCGTGAAATATTTTCACCACATCTTTGCGCTCCACCTCATCGATCGTGTCGATCGGTTCGGCCCCCTCGCCGTCCTCTTCCACGCTGCTGTCCATCGACGTGTTTACGCCACTTTTGGGACTCTTGATAGGCGAACGGCTGGTGGCTTGCGCTTGTTTCAGATGCTTCACCAGCATCAAACTGTTCGAGATTTCCGCCTCCTTCACCTCGTACGTGCGCGATTCGGTGCAGAAGACGACCTTTTCGTTGAGCGCACCCTTGAAGCACAGTTCTTTGCCATTCTTCAGCTCCTGCAGGATGTGCTCGTCCACCTCGAGCAGCTTTATGTTGCCCAAATCGTGGCCTGCTTCGTCCGCGGGATAGTAAATGGCCTGGGCCGTGTTGGTGAGGTTCTTATGATCGAGTTTCGCGTGCTGTACGATCGCTCGAACGTCGTCGATGGAGCGTTCATAGCTGAAAGATAGAGCACAAGATTCCGTTCCATAAATTGTGATCTTTTGAAAGCTGTAGCATACTTACTCTTGACTGTAGATCATCATTTATGAGCTAAAAAACTGGACTTCGGACGCAAATTTGAATATATTTTCGTTGTAAACAAAATATCAAAACAAAACGATTGGCGCGCTTTAACAACTGTCAAAATGGAAATGCCATTCGAGCAGTTCGAACGAGTATAATTCGAGTTGGATTCGAGTAGATTTTTTGTGCATTCCGTTGAATAATTGAAATAACTCTCATGTTTTTATTATTTTGTGATAGATTCGTATTTTAAAATTCTTAATTCCTACTTTTTGAACACTTTTTCAATAGCATTTTCAAATTTGAAACACGTGTAAAAAAATTTTGAAAAAGGAACACAGGGTGCTTCGAATAATGTTAGAATGAACGTTTTTTTTTCAAAAGCCAGCAATTTAGTTTTTTCACAAATCTTGTCCACAAATTGGCCAGATTATGCGAATATATTCTGGATGTGTTGTTTATTGCTATTGAAACCAAATCGAAAACCACAGTATCATAGTTTGGCTAGGTACTGTCCTATGAAAGCATACGTGTTCACGTGTATTTTGTTAATATAAGATAAACAAAAAACAACCACTGGTTTCGGGCGTATCACTGAAGATTCAAGTGATGAAAACTATTGCATAACGTTATCTATCTGCACAGAGCAAACTGGCTACATCAAAAGGATGCATTGCACACCAGCCAACGATGGTCGTGCTATCAAATCATCAATCCCGTTCGGTCCCGCAACGGCAGCAGAAGCATTGCACGGTTTTGCATTTCACCCTCATCACCCGATAGCCAATACAGTCACTGTAGGGACATCTATCAGGGGCCACGGATCAGACGCAGAGGCAAGAATTATCCACGGCTATCATCTTGAGCACGGGGAAACACGTGCGGAGGAGAGAATCGCGACATCACGCGCCTTTTAAAGAGGTTACAGCGGTTGTGTACCCACACCGATAAAAGCAGTACGTGGGCTACGTTTTGTTTTTACCTCCTTTGCGCAACCCATCGTCACAAATGCCTGCAAGTTGGCCCGGTCGACGCTTGTACCGTCCTCCAAAGACCGTGTGAGACGCTTGCACGTCACGTCCATTCGCGGGACAATCGAATCGGACGAAGATGCTACCCGTCGGTCTGTGTGTGTATGGTGTGCCCGTGTTTGAATAGACCCGATCCGACGCGGTGGGAGGGATAGGAAAACGCGCGTGGAAAATTGTTCATCCCTAGCCCGCGCCAGCTCGCTTTGGATGGTCCGATTATTCGTTTTCATCTCGTTCCGCACACGCGGGGTAGAAGACAACCGCGAAATGGTTCCACGGGGTTCGTTGCACAACATTTCGAGATTGGTTTGCATCGGTGGGAATGGATCCCGGGGCCGGAATGCTGCCGAGCGGAACGAGCTGATCTTAAAAGAAATCTGGAAAAATATCGCTCTTACATTCATCCCCGGGTTTTGGGTCTCAGAGGCCTCAGTGTTGCAGTGAGAATTACTTTACGCGCGAGCTTGACGGTGGATGAGGAATGAAATGGGAATATAATTGACGGGAGCCGGTCGAGGAAAATGTATATATTTTAGCAAAATTCACGATCCGATGCGTGTGAAAAGAGATTTTAAAACATGAGCTTCGTTGTAGCTGCTCGTTGAGTGAACGTTTTTTTGGCTGTCGAAACCATCTTAAATCACTGCTACATAATATATTAGCATAATATTTTGCATGGGATTCTTTTAGAAATTTTTACATGAATACTCTTAGCGGGTCCAGGGATTAAGGCACGAAGGTTGGTTGGAAGAAGGGCT
This sequence comes from Anopheles farauti, assembly GCA_000473445.2. Classification (NCBI taxonomy): domain Eukaryota; kingdom Metazoa; phylum Arthropoda; class Insecta; order Diptera; family Culicidae; genus Anopheles; species Anopheles farauti. Next base: position 2,143,121 of record KI915052.1, read on the forward strand.
GTTCGTTCGATTTGCTTATTTTTATTGTGTATACAAATGTCATTTGATACTAATTGTGTATTATTGAGTAATATGGCTGCGTACTTACTAGCTGCGTGCTGTACGAAATTTGTTTCGGTCCATTTTAAAGCAAATTTTCAAGCAAAACTTCAAAAAGTAAAAGTTAAATAACTCGTTTACAACACTCCCATGTGAAGCTCCTCTAGGTGTTACCTGATAAAAATTCTTCAAATCTAAGTAGCCATGATTTGATCATCAATTGCCGTCTCCAAATGACGTGATGGGATTTGAACCCGATGGTTTCAAATTAAAAAAGATTTTTACAATACCACGAAGAAAAAAGATCAGATTTAGCACCCCATTACAGCATATTTTTTCCTAATAAAAAATAAGATTCAAAAAACCCTCATCATGACAGACCTTGCTGGCACGCACCAACCACCCAGTTGCGAGTGGTTTATTAGGCGCCTGAAAATTTCACGCCTGTCACCGGTGTCCTATTGTGGGTCAGCTGGGTTCGTGCCCATTGCAGCCTTCCCGGTTGTGACATTGTATCTCCATTTCTATGCGCCGCACGCCGAACACATTTCCTTCAAGGAGCAAGGTGGACGCAGAAGCTGCAGACAAACTTTGAGGAAAGGACATCCAGAGGCACGCAAAAAAAAAAAAAATCGAGGCGAATCGATTTACATCTGCACTCGCTGGACAACCGTAGCGAGACGGTATCGTTCGCCCGAGCCCAAGCGCGTTCGTGGGATTATGTTGTGTTTTTAGTTCACTTCCAGCCCGCTCCACCTGCGCGGGATGGTGATGCATTTCTGCTGAAAAATTAATCCGTCAATCAGCCCGCCCCAGGGGCGCTACCGTTTTGCCGTCGAATTCGTTGCCAAAGCCAAGGTTCAGCGGGGTCGTACGGGGAGCGCCGGGTCGCCACTCTATCGGTGCCACCGGGAGATCAGCCATTGCAGCAACATTTGATCGTTCGGCAAGCGTTTTTCGATATCGCCTAGCCGTTGCACCAAACGGTGGTCGGCCCGTTTGGGTTGGGGGTTTTTTTTTTCGCCGCAAGGTGTCCATTAAACGGTTGTAAGCGCAGCCAAATTCATTTCATACGTTTCAGGTGATTAATTGCACTCGATCTAGCAGGGCGCGACACACCCTAGTGCCCTGCAGGAATTGTTACAACTCCAGCGGGCGTGTGTTTGCGTGGAGGTGGACCGTGCCGTTTTCCAACATGTTTTTTTTTTTTTAGCTGGAGCTGAAAAAATATTCTTTGCGCTCAAGGATACGACCGACCCGGTTTGCCCGAAGAAATTTTACGAACCGGCGCGAATGAAGATTGAGATTTGAGGTCGCTGGTTTGTCTTTCTGGGTCGTAACCTTAGGTTAGAAATTTCGTACAGACTTGCACGATGTGTGCAAGTCAGAAAATGAATTGTTGATTTATTGGTTTGAAGAAATTTGTTTTGATATAGAATAAAAAGAAATGTTCTTCATTTCGGAAAAATGTCGGAACATATTTTTTATTATACATTAAAATCCTAGCATTTGAGTAATAAACTTCTTCTTGAAATTATTGAACTTGAAATTGTTTGCTTAGCAAAGTACATAAATAAGACTAGAGGAAGTTAAAGAAAAAGAAATCAAAATCAGATTCAGAATTGAATCGATAAACTAGATGGATAAAAATTAATTATTCATGAAGATTCTAAACTTGAACTAAGAAAAACAGCTTTAAAAAGCTCGAAAGTTGTACAATATTTGCTATTATTGTTATTTGCAAAGATTTGCTACATTGCAATAGGAATGCATCGAGAAAGGAAGGGAAAAAATAAAATATACATAAAATGTAGTAATAGCTTCTTTGTAACGCACAACCACCTCAAACTATTGGCTCTATCATAAAGATTGAAATTTTCATGTAAAGCATCCATTTGCACCATCTCAACGAATGTCCGATGTAAACGTGGTTATAAAAAAAATTTTATTGGACATTCGTTAACCGTTTTACGGCCACACTACTTCAGAACGTTTAAAATCCCATTTGGGATTAGTGTTAACTGGGGACGGGGGAAGGGAGGGAGGGGTATTTACGAGCAGTGTATGTGATATAAGGATGGGTGAAAGTGATTTTGGGCATTAAGCGCCCATAAAGTTATTTCTAAAGGGATACCGTGGAGTTCGAGTTAGAAGAAACATTCGAAATAAAATAAAATTATTAATAATATGCAAATTACACAAAAAATGTTCGAAATGGTTTTAAAGTGCATTGAAAGAAGGTGTAATAATAAATTTCATTTTTTATCCATCATCTTATAGACTTACTGGATTACGCGGGAGGCGCAATTCAATGAATTTATTTTAAAATTTAAATATAATTTTAAACAACAATAAAACCGAATTTTACAAATTTTTAATAAAACTGTAGTAACATAGACGTTAAAAATAAAATAGCACAAAAAATAACCTAAATCGGGAGCCACATCCACTTCTCCTTATGGGTGCGTAGATACAAAAATTTCATCACCACACCCAGGCCAACGGAATCGTGTCATAAATTGATCTCACACAGCAATTGTCCCCGTGCAGGTGGATCACTGTCACGTTTCCAGTCCAGCGCACCTACCCTACGTTTAAAAGGAGGTCAAAAATGGGCCTCCTAGCCCACGAAGAAGCTCCATCTCCGTCGGTGTGTCGCGTCCCCGTAATGGCGTCGACCATTCGTCGGACCAATTGTGCAAAGCGCACACCAGCGCCAATCTTTTATCGAGCATCGGCGCCGTACATGATCGGGAACGATGATCGGTCGCGGAAAGTGCCCGATTACGCATTACGCCTCTCGGCCGTTCGTTCGTCCTCTCACGCGGGAACGATACGCATCCTCCTTCAGCTCCTCCTGCTTCTCCTTCTCCTCCTTTGCCGGACGCGGTGTTACGAACTTCGGGCGGGTCGGGTTTCATCGCTGATCGGGCTTACCGGGCACACCGGTAAGGGTAATTGAATCGTTTATACATGTTAATTGCAATTTATGATTAAACGTTGGGCGCTCCTCTACCTCCTGCTCATTCTCCAACCGGTGCGTTCACCTATTTTTTCCTGCGTGCGAAGTACTGGGAGTTCGATTATATGGTATGTGCGATTTGATAAGTTCCCAGGGAATAAACTCATTTATATTAGTGTTAGATTGAGATAAATTTTAAAAATAATTTTGAAGGAATATTACAATAATGAAAATAGGTTAATGATAGATTTTAGGACTTACATGTTTTGGTTAAACATGTTAGACTTCATGGTGTAGAAATGTTTTACTTTGATCGGTTTGTATGTAAGCATTTCGTTTAAAAAAGCATTTTGCAACTCGTGCCATATATTAAAACAAATTTACAAAAAAAAAATCAATCCTTCTTTTAGCATATTTTTAATATTTAAAATAGTCTACGACAATCAATAGCATTTTATGATAAATTAACTGTGCTAATTAAATGATCTATCATTAAATTAAAAACAAGTTATTTAAAAGCTACCATCTTTAAGTATTTGAAGTAAAAACGTATGAAAAATGAGCAATTAAAAAAGGGTTTTTTTATAGCTCCACAAAATGTTATTCTGCGCAAAATTTCGTTCCACGAACCTATCCATCCATCGCACGGTGAAGAGCTCTAATGAAATTGCCCTAAGATCCTTCTCCTGTGCTCTACCACCCTGGAAGACCAGGGGCACCTTCAGCCACCGCCCAACAACAAAAGGAAGCAAATAAAAAGTTTAATCGATTTCCATTTCCACCACCTCTTTCACCTTTCTTTACGCTAGAGGCTGCATCACTTATCATGCGTTACTTAACAACGCTTAGTACGCACGTGGCCACCAGTAACCGATATTTGCGCCCTAATCCGTGCCCGAGGGAAATGCATTACATGAGGGAGGGATAAAAAGAAACAAAACAAGAGCAGCAACCGGGTGATCGTAACCGCGCCCGATGGAATGCGATAAAGAATCCCTGACGGCGGAACGGATCCTTTCGGGTTTTTACCCCGGGCGGTGGTTGCGTAAAAACGGTGCGCGAATCTATCTATTCGAATCTGACAGTGGCGGATATTGCATCCCTGCTGCGTGGTATCAAATTCGTTGTTTTATGCGAGCGCTTCTAGATGTTGATAACGCACATAAAACACACTGTCACGTGCGTAAGGTAAGCGTCTTTTTTTCTCTCGTTCCGCCTGCACCACCACACGATCTCAGTGCGATCGTAATACGCGCGTTGATGAGGTTTTAATGAAGTAATAAAACCGCAATTAGATGCGAGCGGGCGCACGAAAACGTGTTTGAAGTTGGCGGTGCAAAACGGTGGCGGATGAGTTTGTGGACGATGTTTATTTACATTGTACGCGTGACAGTTCCCAGAAAAGGGGTTTGTAGTTAATTTAAAATTTTTAAGTATTTACTTTTTATCACAAAAAAAAACAAACCCCCATTGCATCGTTGGTAGGAGAGAAAGTAATTTCTTTCACCACTTCAAACCTTTCCTTTTCCACGCGTGCGACTAAATAATGTCGTTTCATCGCGCGCTATCGGTAAAAATCTTCAGCTGACGGCTGGACCGCAGGCAAACCCAGAAAGGAGAATCCATTAATTCACTTGGCGCTGCATCGAACCGGCCCGGAACGTACCGCCCGATGAACGAGAACGGTTGAAGGCGGGGAAAGGGATCAATGCGAGCGGCAAGCCCGGCCGTTTCCGGCAAACGTAGGCAATTAATTATTTAATTAATCAGGATTCGGTTGCCGGGAACGTTCGCGCATCGAATGAAATATGCGCTCGGGTAGGATCGATCGGATCCTAACCGATGATGTCGTTACGTTTGCGTTGAAAGGCAAATTATGGGCGTTAATTATGTGCCATGCTTGTACACTTCCGCCTCCGAGACAAATGTACGTACTTTTGGTGATGGCTTTATAAGGTGTAAAGTTTAAACATACTATTCCTTTAATTTCCGCACAAAATGTGACAAATTTCGCGCTGATGAAATAATAATAAAGCATATTAAAGTTAAATTAGGCACGTATGGTTCCCACACGAGTTGATATAAAGCACGCTCCGTTTGGATTCTCCGTGCAGTGGCCAAGCGTGTCCGTAAAGAAAAACCACAAAAATGCGGCTCGCGGTCGGGTTTTTGGTGCTGGCGGTGGTGGTTTTCTGTGTCGTGCAGGCCGAACGGCGTCGAGCGCCCGAAACGACGACAACAGTCACTACCCGTGCGCCGAAGCGCAAAAAGTGGTTTACAGACATTAAAGCCGCTCTAAAGGAGAAGGCGGAGAAGCGGAAGAAGATGACCACAACAACGACGACAACGATTACTACGACGAAGAAACCAGTTAAAACTACTAAGCCACCACCAACGAAGAAGACGACGCCTGTGAAGACGACGAAAACGACTACTGTAAAGCCTACTAAGACGACTACTACGAAGCGTGTGCCGATTACTACGACACGTACTACGACTACTAGAACTACAAGTGCCTCAACTACGACAAAGATTGTACCATCGACAGCTACTACAACAACCAAGATCCCAACAACAACAGAACCGGCTACTACGATCGCGTTCACTACGAAGGCTCCTGAAACTACTACGACAACGACGGTTCCAAGTACTACGTCGACGACTGCTACGTCTAAAAGTATTGCTCCAACTACTACCACAACAACTACGATAGCGCCTACAACTACTACCCAGACGACTACCACAACTACCGTAGCTCCCACGACGACTACTACCACTCCCACTACAACGACTACTACGACTGCTGCTACTACTACTACCACTAAACCACCTTCGACTACTACGACTACTACAACTCCCACCACAACGACTACAATTCCAACGACGACGACTACCACGACAGCTGCTACAACAACAACAACTACTACCACTAAAGCACCTTCGACTACGACTGCTACTACTCCGGCTACCACAACATCCACAACTACTCCAGCACCTACTACTACTACCGCTGCTCCTACAACGACCACTGTAGCAACGACAACAAAAATACCATCTACTACCACCACAACTACAACGATGCCACCAACCACGACACCACAGACAACGACTACCACAAAACCAACACCACCAACTACCACGACAACGACGACCCTCAGGACAACAACACCCTTCTTCAACGGTAATGGAAATGGCAATTTCAACGGAAATGGCAATTTCAATGGAAATGGCAAAGGCAACGGCCCTAGAGGGTAATGGGATAAATAACGGCAAGGGAAAAACCATTCCTAATTCTCTGATCACTTATTGGGGAACAAATCGGCTAACATAATCCTAATAAAAGCTGAATATGGGGATCAAGTCTGTCGGCAATCTGGGTTCTTCTGGATGAATTGGGGTTAATTTCGGTCGTTTTATCTTAACGATACACTAGTAAGCACAATTGTATGATAATACAGTCATATTTCAGTAAGTAGTCGATTATTATTATGTAAAAACCTTCAGAGTGCACACGTTTCTTTTGGTCTGAATCCATGCGGTTTTTGATTTGGACAGGGTTTAGGATTTATAGACGTACATGAGTACTAATTTTAATGAACTCATACAGAGCCAAATAAAGATACGTTTCCTTGGTGCAGATTAAAGGGCAGAAGAATTCATCTACGCCTATATAGGTGACCACTAGCTACCCCTCAAGCCATATCCAAATTACCTCTTTCAATAGAATTTGCATAAGCAGCTGCCTCGCTAACCGAACTATGGCTTTCATATTTCTTTTTGCACCTTTATCACGCAACGCTCGGATGGGCACCCACCAACCCGCCCAAGCGTAAAAGGGTCCATTACGTAGCGGGGCGATCTCGGTAAGCCAAAGCATTGTGGAGCTTGCGCTGTGAAACCTTTCTAAACCCATCCGCATCCGAAAGAGGCTTTCAGCATCGGCGCTGGCTCACGTAGACCCATCTTCGGACATGCCGGACAGATGCACGTTTTTCAATTATTGCTTCACGATAAAGAAAACGCAATGGAAATTGGGCACCGAGCCAAGTAAAAGAGAGAAAGACCAGGCCTTTCGGGCGGCGAACAATCGTTCCCGCGGGCGCGACGACGGGTTCTCGGGAAGGCTTACCGCGCCAGTCTAATTTCATGCCACTTACCGATTAATAATCGATAAGTTCACGGCATAAATTATAGGCGTTCTATTCGGTGCCGGCTGGCGTTTGCTTTTGCCTTTGCCTCAAATCAAATACGATCGTACTCGACACTTGCCACCAGCCGTGCTGCCACCAGTTTCTCAGGCGCAAGAAGTGCGCAATTGTTGCGATCGGATCGGTGATCGGGCGACGTAACCTTTCAATAGTGCCCGTCTGCTGCAGCTGGCCATCCCTTTGTGATTGGGCATTCGATTGTTGTTTGGGCTATCTGGGTTTATGCTGCAAGATCCACTACGAGTCGGATTGAAATGATTACAAGCCGATCGTCGTTTGGATCGCCCGATGAGCCACGGCCAAAAAAGTGATCTTTTCCCACTAAAAGGTGTTGGGGTGCTACAAATTAATTTGTGAGGAAGTACATCGTGATGGAAATTTCAAATATGAACGGATCGAAGCAAGCTTGGAATTGAATTTTAATAGCTTATAGTCATAAACACCTTTTAAAAACCCTTTTTTTTTTAAAGTAGGAGTGTAAAAGAAATCTTTAAATCCTATCATGCATGTTAATGTTTTTTTTCTTCTCTTCATTCGGTTATCATTTGGCTGTCCCGTATTCATGAAGGATACATAATTTTATTAAATTAAATTGCAAACTAGTTACCGCGTCTGAATGAATGGCTAACAATCACATCAAAACCTATCGTAATAACGATAACGCCGGGTGTACGATATTAAGCTTCATTATAACCAGATTAGCCACCCAGACACCACGAGCCTTATATAAGGTGCGTCGCGTTCGAGAATGGTCCAGTTTTCGTGTACGTCTCTTCATTCGACGATGAAGATCTCGGTCGTTTTTTTGGTGGCGGCCGTATTGGCGATATATGTCGCAGAAGCGAGCCACTTCGAGGAGGAGGAGAACGATAACGATGGGTTCATTAATATTAACAAAGGCTGGATGAGGATCTACATCAAGTGGAAAACGCGCGTCCAAAAGACTACACGAAGGATTCGCACAACGACACGCGCAACGAAGCGAACAAAACCACCACCAACCAGGTGGCTTCCTCCAGGGCAGATGACTAAGAGGACGGCTAAAACGACCACGAAACCTAAGAGGGGTACCAAAGTTCCGACGGTCAGGACTACGGTTAAGCCGGTAATGACAACTACGTTGAGGGTTACGACGACTCCTGGGAAGTTAGTGACCACTTCTAAGCGGGTGTCTACTACGACGGTGAAGACGACGACTAAACCTACGATAACGACGAATAGGCCGACAACTACCGTGGTGATCACTAGTACTAGCAGGCCAGTAACAACTGCCGCTGCTACGACTACAACTGTGAGGCCGACTACGACTACAACTACCACAACTGCTAGACCTACGACAACGACGGCGTCTACTACTACTGCTACTGCTTCCACTACTACTACTACAACTGTTCCCACCACAACAACAAGGCCGGCTACTATCTCCAGCACTGCAGCAGCAACTACTACGACCGTTCCTTCAACTACGCCGCAATCTACTAGCGCAACAACTAGCGCGTCTTCAGCTGGGGCAGCAACTACTGCAACCATTCCCGCACCGACGACTGCTTCGGCCAATTCAGTAGTCTTCAGCGCTGGGGCTGTCGGTGGCGCTTCAACCACCATCGCAGCGACAACGACGACGACAACAACGACGGCCAAGGTCAGTACCAACACTAATGCCAGTAGCAAGTCTGCTCCTATCACAGATTATGTTGATCCTTTCGCTTCCGGCTCAACACCGACCGCGGCTGACAACACGGTGATCACGGTGCTACCCTGCACGTTGCAAACCACTACCGTACCGCGCACAACCACCACCGCCGCTAACAGCCCTTCGAATACGACGGTTACTCCTACGGTTCCTACGACGAGTATCCCAGCTACTAAGGTCCGGAACGGGGCAAGTTCGGAGGAGCACTATTACGACTACGAGGACGAGGATGAGATGGTGATTACCGCATCCACCGCATCCACGCCTCGCGGTGGTAAAGGGAAACATAACCGGAAGGGTAACAACAGGGACAATAAAAATAATAATCGTGATGGGAAAAAGAAGGAGAAAAAGAATAATAGTAAGGAAAAGAAAAACAGGGGCTAAAATTGGCGAACGGATTAAACTGTGCACGGACGAGGAGGAGGAGGAGGAGGAAGCACCACTAATTGCTTCACACCAGTAGTTCAATAAACAACCTTCAAACGAAGCACCGAAAACTGTACCGAGCGAAAGGGTTTTTGGAATGCATGTGCTCCCCCGGAGGACACAATGGATGTTGGGCACGCGATCACTTGGTGTACGGACGTGGCCAAACAAAAACAAAAACAAAAACAGGCGAACAATGCGGTCGACATCGTTACAGATGCGATTACTACGTGATATCTGTAGATGTTGTCTTTTTTTTTTAATTACCTAGTGGGAGACGTTCCAGCGTAATTTCATACATCTTGACGTTAAAGAACGTGGTACAAGTTCATCGAGAAAGGGCGGAAATTAAAACAATTTATCGTTAGAGCGCATTGCACAGCTAAACATTGGATGCAACAATACAAACCGAGTAGAGATTTGAAGTAAATGTACTCCTTTCAGTTGACCTTATGTCAACACATCGTTTGACAACTTCGAGAACTTACATGATTTTCCTTCAGAGGGCGCTCGGTACGACAGAATCAGGTATGGATGACATTTTTAGTTCGGATTTTAAAATATTTATTAAAATGTTGCTTGAAGTATTGGCTTTGAAAATGATTTTATTAAATAGAAGAGATTTTAGAATAAAACACCACCAAGAGATAAGTAAATAATAACAAAATATTGTACTTCAGGGTCTTCAACACGGTGTCATTATTCGATAAGTATCCGGGAACGTCTGTAACTGAGACTGTACTGCAAAAATATTATTCAACCCTTGGATCTTGCATTTTGACGGATGATCCGTATCTCCGAAAGCCTTTCATATTGCGCTCTCGTTGAAAATGCATCTTCAGATTATTAATTTTCCTCCGACGTAGTGTATGCATAACGACACTTTTACAACCGAGCAGTTGCATCAGTTGCATTCTACGCTCAATTCGCCCGTGTCAACTTCATCTCAAACAGTGACCCATCCGCGTAGACAATGGTCGTTGGAATGAAGAGTTCAAGTGGAACGATGGAAAGGGTTGAACTTGGTTCACGCTCTGACAACTGGAAGCTTACCCACCTAACCTGCAGGCTGCAGTTCCCAAAGGCGTTGCACAGGGTGAACGGGCCGGTAAAAATGGACCATGCCAGTCTCGCTCTTTCTCTCTGTGTATGATCTCGCAAGAAGTCAAGCCTGCGGGTGTTTTCTCCCATCGCGGGTGGATTGCGTGCCGTGGGCCATTTTGTCGCCACGGTCTAAGTGTCTGTGTGTGTGTGTGTGTGTGGTGAGCGAACGTGCGCAATATTGTAAATTAATTGGTTATAATTATAATCCGCATTGTCAGGCGGGGCCAGTTTCCAGTGTCCGCGTCTTGTGCCCTTTTGTCGGTGAGATTCCAGAGGCTGGCTCGCCATGCTGTCGATTGCCACCGTTGCTGAACTGCACCCGTTTTTGGGGTGGGCTTTGTTCTGTTGCATTTTTTTCTGTTTTTCCTTTCGTTGGTGTTTTTTTTTCTTTTCCGTTGTCTTTATGTGCTCGCCGGTCGCTTTTCATCGCGGGCAGTCGCGGCCACTCATATTTCAATTGCCGGTCCCGCTAAGGAGGTGTGTATGGGGTGTGATTTTTCTTTCATGCACTCACACCCCCTTCCCTACACCCCTCGTTGGGAACGGACCGATGTTCAGGGTGGCCAATTACGACATTAGCATTCATTTGTCATTGTACAGCACAGCTCTGGTTGATTAGATTGGGCCTTCGTGGCGTTCGCGGCTGGCTGGTGTCAAGCCACCGTGCTGAGTGTGTGGACTCATCGCGGGTTTTGAAATGCTCGTTTACACCATTTTCGTTTTGTTTTGTTTTTTTTGTTTTGGGTAGCACCAGCTAGAGATTGTCAACAAGTTTTGTGTCGGGATTTAAAGGAAACAAAGGGAATTAAAGATTACTGTCATGAGATTGCTAATTTTCGTTGGAAGTGTAAACATATAATGAAAGTTTTAACAATTAATTAAATATACATTTCTCGTACTAGAAAAGCAGTAAAAAATGTATTTTTTTCAAGCTAGTAAAAAGTCAAATTTGTCAATAATTAATATTATGTTTTTTTCTAAATTTTTATCTACCAACTTTAAGTTTAATTTTATGACAATTTTTGGCTAGACTAGAGACTAGAAAACTAGGCTAGAAAACACGGAACTAGAACTAGAAGAGCTTGACCTGAATTTAAAACTTATTAATTTTTATTGGTTAGTTGTTTTTTTTTTTATTTTTTTGGAAGGAACATGTTTTTTTCGCTTAGTTGTTTCTCTGCTGATTTGGATGTTTCTGATGATTAAATTTACAATCATTAAATAGTTTTGTTAGTCTCGGCTTAGACAACAACATTGTTTGCTCTTTTTAATAAAAGATTAATAAAACATGATTTTTTCCCTTTATAATCTTATTTTGAATTAGAAATATCATGATTTAAACTTAAATGAATAAAATGCATTAAATCTACTTGAAAAGATTTAAAAGCGCATAAATTGTGAAAGTTAAGAGTGTTGTTTAAAATAACTACAATGCTCACTGCACAAATGCACTGAAATTTGAATAAAATTTTCTCTCGATTCTTGAAGAAAGTTTATTTTTGGAAGACTAATTTCATTTTGAAAAATGATTGAATACCCGCTTGTCTTGGCGCTGAACATTGTTTAACAGTCTATTTTGCTATTTTAATTTTTTTCAAAATTAATCTTAAAACAATTATCTACTGGGTAGAAAAGAAAAATTCGGTCAATTCAATTACTATTTTTTATTTACATTCGCATTTATATATGCATTCTCAAACACTTATTGTATTCCAAATTCCAAATAAAATAGTTCAACTGCCGCAATTGATTTATATTGTCATACAAATCAATCATCGCAATCCGCCTCGACGTGCTGATACAATCCCACTGCTGCTCGCAAACATTCGGCCATTTGCTCCGGAATGCGTATTTCACGGCCCATCGAACAGCGCACAGCGTTTGTTGGCTTCACCGCAATGTCAAGAGACAGTGTCAAACCGTGGGCTGCCAGCCGCGCTCGGTGGCTTTGTCGGTGCTCTATGCAGCCCTGCAGCCCTGCGGGTGCCCTACGCTAAAGCCTAAAGCGTTTGCGACAGGGTCGTGCCTCGTGCCACAGAAGCCACCGTGAAGTGTTTACCCTCCGACCGAAGCGAAGCGAGCGTTCGACAGAAATGGCTGGAATTTGCTGCATGACTAGAGACTAAAAAAAAAAAATAAATAACCCACCGCAGCATCGAATCGAGTGACAAACGAACTAATTGTTCGCTGTCATTGAAGACCATCTTGCCGTCGAACACGGAAACCCCTGCTGGGTTACACGCGGCACGGAACGTCGATATATGTGCATGGGAGAGACGGGCTACGGCTCTACCGCCGCTCGTATGACAGTTTCCCAAGGCCGGCTTGGATGCAGCGGGAGGGCTTTTGGCGGCGAGATTCGACATTGGCTGCAAGCGTAAATGAAATCTAAATGGAGCACATTCTTCACCGACGACGGTGCTTGTTCTAGTTGCCGCTGCTGGAGCAAGGTTAAGGAGCGTGCAAAACTTGCGCGTTGTTTATTGTAAATGTGATTTTTTTAAGCCTCCCTTTCGGCGGGCTTCTCACTCCTGCACGCAAAGTGACGAGATTTTGGGATAGGTTCACCTACCTGCTCGGCCGTTGGTGGTCGAGGTGGAACGAAGGAACCGAATTCCATCATTAGTCACCCAAGCGATCGGTGTCGACAAAGTTATGTGCGGACATGTACACACACACACACACACACGGTGGAGTGTGGCGATTGGCCGAGGACCAGTTCAGTTGCCAGTTCGAGGTTAGAACGAACGTTTAGAAGGCACTCCTAGCGAGCGAAGTCCACCAAGTCGGTGGTCGTGATTCTGGTGGGCAGACTTGTAGTAGCAAAGGAATTTAGCTACCATTTCCTGGTATCATTAATCTCGACCTGGGGAGTAATGTGTAAGACGCCGACCGAGCGGGAAGGTGCGTTCGTTAATGGATCACTTATTGATCGGACGCGTGGTTAATATTTTTTTTTGAGACAGTAGTTGAACGAAACTGTTCAAGATAACCGCGAAAGAATGGGATGAAAGTACCAGTCATTGTTTTTTGTTATTCGGCAGTAGGAAAGCTTGTCGAAGGGGAGATAGGGAAGGTTGCTTCGTGACGTTGATCTAAACTTGTTTGTGAATAATTCTTCGAAATCCAGAGAACATATCAAGATAAAAGGGTGAAAGCAGATATGACACAATATTTAAAACAAAAAACTCGTTTTTTTCTCGATTTGGATTTCAAGCATTTTAGTTTTTTGCCCAGTTTTGAACGTAAACCATTCTAAATGAGCTTTTTAAATTTAAATTGATTTCGGTATTTAAGTATTACATGATTTCATTTTTTAGTACTAAGTACTTACTACTAAGGTCGTTGTTTTTTGCGTTGTTCTTACTGTTACTATACATACTCGCTCTCCTTCTGTGCTTGCTTCAAAATTTAATTTAATTTTCTCTAAAATTTTGTTTTAGTAAAGTAAATGTTACTCAAAACTCAAGGATTTCATATAAAATATGTTTTAGAAAAAAGGAAACGAAACATAATACAAAAACTTGATCTTATTATTAAAAAAATATTCGCCTTATTGGATTAGGATGGTTTAGAAATCCTTTTCATATAAAAATATTGTTTATCAATTTGTTTATTTTTTTCCTATGCTGCCCCTTGGTAAACAACATTCGACGTCAAATCTCTGCCCGGACAGTATAAACGCGCAATAATAGTGGACGTGTTAGTACGTGAAAATAGTGCGTTATTGCCCGCTAATTGTAGCACACGACCGTATGCTATTAGCTTGATTGGTTTATGATGCCTCATTCGTTTCGCCACGGGATCGATTTTTATTCCACTGACACTCGTTACCGTTTCCGCTGCTGGGATCGAATCAATTACGGTGTAAATTCCTACCGGCGTTATCGGAACGACACACCGGCCGAAGCCCCTAATTTGGCGATTGCTTGTTTGCACCGCAGTTCTGACTGCGACCGCGACGGTTGTGTTCGTTAATATTTAAATTATGTACCAATCCTTTGTCCAACCGTTGCTCGGCCGCTGCTGGCGGTGAGTCAGGTTCAGGAAGTGTCGCTTAAAATAAATGAAGAAAAAAACATCCAGTCCTTGTCACCTTTTGAAACCGTGGAAAATCGCACGCGTTGCACAAATTGCTGCGATGTGGTATCGTGGACACGGTGCGTGCCGTTATCGCAAATCGAAAAGGCAAAACAAAAGCTGACCCACCGGCAAACATTCCACAATCACTTTCCTTTTTCTTTTGCATGCATGCCTGCATGCGTGTGTTGTTTGTGTGTGGGTTTCTTCTGTTTATTTTGGCGTCCTCCTCAAAAAAACGATCCACTTTTTCGTCCCTTACCCACCCGCCGGCAAAGCCGTATATATTTATGCGTAATGATTTTTCTGCGTCCCGCCGGTGGTGGAGCCGCAGTTTAAAAGTGTCGTCCAGAAAGGGTCCCCAAATGCACTCAACGCACGTTCACGGACGGGGGTGCCGGAAAGTAAAAGGTCACCCGGTTATCTTTATTGCCGGCGACGAGGGTAACGAGCGATTGCATGCCCGGTTGCCGCCAGCGGAACGGTGATAAAAGTGCAGTAAAAAGGAGCCAGCCCCGGGTGGGTGGCAGCAGCTCGCCCGGTGCGTTCACGTGCCGCATTCCGGAAGGATGCCCGTCGCCGGGGTCTGCCGGATGCAGTGTGGAATGGGTGAATCAGTCGAAATGGGATGATAAGGGGAGGGAGGGGATATTATGTGTTGGCCGTTTTTCGAAACATGCTGTTGTGGAAAGTGTGCGTGGGTTGTAGCTATTCATTTTGGACCCTTACATTGTATTACTTTTGGAATGGAATGAACTCCAGTTTCAGCAGTAGTGACGTAAAATATACTAATGATGATGTCTGAAAGCGAGTTGGTTAAATATTATTTGTATTTATTTATTAATATAATTAAAAAAAAGAGAATCAAACAACATACGAAATAAAAAAACCAACATAATCAAAACCTTACAAAATTTCTTATAAGTAGAAAAATAAAAACAAATAAATAAAAACATAGCAATAGTGGTAAATAAAGCAGTTCAATTAATCAAGTGATTGCTAACAATGAAAATGAGAAAAAAACTCGTGAAAATGTATGTATGTATATGTATAATACAGTTACGAATTCAACTTATTCTTTTAACGTATATACAATGTGTACAAACCTTACTTTATACAAAAAAGCAATGAAGAAATAGAGATAAAATAAGACGTACTATTTTCTTTATTATTTTTTACTTCTTATTTTACATTATACATTTCATTATTTACTGATACATTTAATTTCTTTTCATTTGTTTGTTACTTGTTACTCGTTATTTATTATTTCTTACTCGTTTATAATTGATTTCATATATATATTTTTTATTAGTTTCAGGAATCAAAATGGTATTAATGTTATATAAATATAAATTTTATGTTATTTAATTTAATCATTCTTGTTTGTATGTTTGAACCCGTGATTTTATTTTGTCTTACTCTTCCAGTGACAAATCTTGTGTTATACCACATATTTTTTTATAGCATGGCTTTTTTATAGCAGTATGCCTCAACGTGTGCTCAGTTCCTACAAGTCAATAAAAATTGAGAAAAAAATGTATCGTGTTTCTTTTTAACCAATTTTTTATTATTCGGGCTACAAGAGCCATCGCTAATTAAATTTGGTGAGAAAGTTTAATATAAAAATAAAACTATCCCACTATGCACTTATAGTGCTTCTGCCATCAAATAAACAGCACTCTTACCATCGTTGTTCCGGCTGACAAGGAGTCGAACCCGGGGCCAATCGGCAATCCAGCCAGACCGTGCAATGGAGTGAAAATCGACCAACAACCGACCGGCCGGCCAGTAGGTCAGTTGCATAATGAGCCGTGTACTTATGTTCAACCGTATAACGAAGTGGATATTCATGCTACGCCTCGCCCGGGCGCGATCGATACGTCCGGTTTCCACCCATCATCGGACCATTTCCACCAGCGCCTCCATAACCGGCCCGCCCGGTGTCGGTGTAAATCCCATCGGCGAATCGGCGAAGAAAGTGCAGCGAAACACAAAATTAAATCCAGCCCGAATCCAGCAGTGGTGTGCAGCCGAAAGGGTGAACGCAACTCGGCACCTCGGCAAAAGGGATGCAAATGCATCCGGCATCGCATGTCAGAATGTACGGCACGCGTGGGTCTCCGGGCCGGTCTCCGGTTTTGCCCCGAAATGTGATAAAGCTGCCTCACAATCGGTCCCTGTGGTGGGTTAAGGAAAATGCCCTGCCGTTGGAACATCGCGCAACACGCGTCAGGGACGTGCAAGGAGCTCCCCAAAATGGATGGTGAAAAAGAAGCTAAGGATCGCTTTTTTGCTTCACTTTTTGTACTCTTCCCACCTTGATCGGTCGCTAGATTTATTGACCGGTAAAGATTCCTTTTCCGAGTGCAGTGGTGTGGCAAAGGAGGACCTAGGGGTTGCTGCTTTTCTGCTCGCAGAAGAGATCCGCCATTAGTACGTTCGATCCGTGGGTTTTTTTTCTACCTTCGCAGGGAGAGGGAATTGATTTATGGACGCACTTTGAACTCACCATAGGATACGGCCGATCAATAGATGGACGCCAGGTCGGGGGTCCAGTGTCATGTGCGCTCCCGGACCCTTTGCTGGAGACACGGGTGTGGTTGTTGTGAAGTGCATACGGCGACGGTGCACATGCTTACCATTTGCGTACCGTCACTGGCACTGGCGGATGCAATTCATACCCACCTTCCCGTACGATTACGCCGCCGGACCGGCGATTCGATCGATTACGTTACGATCCGATTCAATCCGAACCGCACTTCCTGTGCGGTGGACTGACGGAACGCTCGATCGTTCGAAGGACGGCTTATTGCAGTGGTCGTTCGCTTGCACGTACTACGGACCGATGCATTATGGGGATGAGAGTAATTTGTATTGATCGAATTGAATTGGGCTCATGCGTGGGGGAATGTGTGTTTGGCTTGTGTTGCAGTAGAAAACGGGGTAAGTTTTATGCTTTGGAACATTGGGGTAAAACAATTTTAATTTTTTGAGGTAAAATTAATAGAAACATTGATCTGAAATATTGTTTTTACTATTTTTATTGATTTTTGATAGATTTTTTGGAATACTTATGATTTCTGGTTTGTGATTGATAGCATGCAACTGAATCTTGAATATTTTAAATAGTTTTTCATAATTTTTATACTAGTTTTCTTATATTTTTGGTGAATTTTAAATGTTAATATCAATCAATAGAAGTAGACAGTTTGAAATAGAATTCTATAATAATGGTTGTGAGTTGTATAATCGATTTTGTAAGATCAAAAAATCTGGAAAATAAATAAAAAAGGTTGCGATTTGAACTTTTTTTTCCTTTTTTCCTTGAGAAAACCGTAATTTTTATTTATTTATTTATTTAATTATTTATTTATTACTTATTTTGCATTATGCATTTACTTGTTTTCATCGAGAAAGTTTTCAGTTGGAGAAATCAACACGGTAGTGTAAATGAGTTGAATTTTGCTGTCACTTGTTTTGTTAGTACAAAGTTTCTTTTATTCATATTCATTTATGGATATGAATAAAAGGGATTTTTATTCATATTCATGTATGTTTTAATTAATTAATCAAATTTTCATTTTCAACCGTTTCCATCAACCCATTAAAAGGCCATAACGAGGTAGGCTTATTGTATGACTTAGATTTATTTCAAATATTGAACGATATGTTTAACAAATATATGTATTATCTAATGTTACTTCTTTATTCATCAATAATAGATTAAAGTAATTACAAATATCAATAATGCTATTTTATTTTAATTGTTTATTATTTATTCAAACCTAGTTTAAAAGGTTTGAGAGACATTCCTTACAAGAATTGTTTATACTACAACCACCGAGTTGGATCGAATTTGCTCTCGAAGTCATAGGTAACTAAAATGTAAACCAAATTTGTGATGCTGTCAGCTATTCTGTAAATTACGCTTCGAACCGCGTACTATAAAATTATATCACGTTTGTATTGTAAACACCGATTAACTTCTAACCTTCACGAAAATGGAAAAGGTTTTGCTTTACTTCCTTCTGCTCGGGGTGTGTTGATCGTATGTAGAAATTGCATTTGAACTGCATTTGGCTGTAAAAATCTCACACCTTCACTTTCGAAGCCGCGAAGCACATCATCGGCGACCCGTGGTGCAAGGGCTGAATGCACCGATGCACCATTAATCATCGCGGTCAAAGCGCATGCAGGGGCGCAATTACTTTCACTGCCGCAGCCAAAGCCGATGCAGATTTTCTCACTTTGATTGTTTTGTTAATCTCCCGCACGGTGCCGAGGGCCAGAAAGGCTGATGTGGAAGGGCTCCGCTGATGATGACGTATTTTTAAATCTCCTCCATTCGGTGTTTTGTTGTGCCCCTTCCGCAAATTTGATTTATTATTAGCTGCTTCTAACGAGCCGGGAGGGGAAGGGTTTGGCATCGGGATTGGGAGCTCTTCGCTTACAATTTTTTCCGAAAGAAAGTCTTCTCGTGAGAGGAGGCGGGTGTGAGACAATTAATGATTTATGGATCGGAACGATAAAATGTAGCTCGTCTTTCATTTGCATCGCACACACCGGGATGTGGTTTTTTTTGGAATCGGTCCTGATTTTTTTTCCCTCCCTCTTTCACAAACACATTGCGTAGCCTTCGGTGCATCTTTACTCCGCTTTCGCAGCCCACTCGGCAGCACCGTAATCAGACTGAAATTCGGTCTCTTATTTTGTCACCTCGTGAGCGAGAGAAAGGAGATGATCGTGAAAGGAGATGGCGTGCGGTGCGACAAGAAGATGCACTTTCTGAATTCCATTTTTCGCCACCATCGGGAGCGGGTGGAGCCGACGGTGGGGAGGAGTACGGTGAGGGTGATTTTTATGTAACGCGGGAGAGAAATGAGTGAAGCCGTACACAGTTTCGGCCGATGGCACAGGATGCCGCTAAGCGACGGGGGAAGACATCGTTCGTGGATCTGATAAAAGCCCCAGCGGTGGAAACATGATCGCTGCAATGACGACGCCGAACGATGACACGAATGATGTGCATCGTTATGTGGATGGGTTTTGTTTTACGGTGCAATTTTGTAATCGTCTAATAGGGTGTATAAGCTAGAGGTCTTGGAGGTTAGACGAGGTTAGAAATGAGGAAAATAAGAAAGCGAAAATCAAATATAATCATGGCATCATAAAAAAATCAAATAATCAAACATGTCATAACAAGAATAGTGAATCAACATTGTAAAAATTAATTATAATATTTCCTCTAACTCTAAGTGTTCTTAAACACAACATTTTCCTTATGTGAGCAGCCAGTCACCTAATGTAAAATATACTAATAGAAAACAGAAGAATAGGAGAATTTAAAAAATATTATTAATTTTGTGATAACGAAATAGAAAAGGTCTTTCTTCTTTTACAAAATTTGAAATATCTATGACAGCTTATTTATTATACATTGATCTAATAAAAATATTAAGTTTTAAATTTAAAATAAGCTAAATGAAAGTTTGTCTACATATTTACATTTGATAAAAGTAAAGATAAGCTCGACAAAGCAAATAAATAAAGTAAAAATCTGCAAACAAGTTCATGCGACGGAATAAATTTACTAAATGTTTTTATGGAAATTAAATTCTCCAAAAATTTAACCAAGCCATTTTATTTCTATTTATTAAATAATATATTAATAAGACACAAAAGTAACAATAAAAAAAACTATTCAAATTAAGCGTTTCTATAAAGTTATAAATAAATAATGGGAACACATCATACGGATTTTTATAGATTTTATTTAATTAAAATCAATTTATTTCTTCTTCATTTCGCTGGTTCAGATGATGAGGCAAAAAAGAAATGCTTTATTAATCGACTGTCATATTTATGAATGTTCACGATGCAATTGTGCAATATTTCAGCATTGGCCCAACAAGTGTGATAGTGAAGATCGCAGACGAAGGCAATTGCTGCAACCATAGGCTTGTGTGGTGCAATTGAACCGTACGCCACCCGTGAGCCCGAGCGACGAGTCAACTGCATTTTAACATTTGAATGCAACAAACTGAGTGTAGCTTAGCGTTACGGGCAGCATCTACCAAGCGCTACGATGTCTCCACGAATGGGTGTTATGCGGTGTTATCGCCTGTTATGCTCTTCCCTTTCGGTGCAACATCCGCCCGGTGCACTCATAATTTGCACCGTTCCCGGCACGCATCATGCAGCCGTGGCGCTGTGGGATTTTTATTTTATTTTTTGGACTTTTTATCGCTCGCCACTGCACCAAAGCAGCCTATGGAGCTATGGTGATGGGTGAGTTAGGTGCAAATTATACACCTGAACCCAAGTGAGAAAGTCCCTTGCGAACGAGGTGGCCGCCGTCGTCGTCGTCGTTGGAAGATCGTTAGCCAGCTCGATCGCTCAGCTGAGAGGTATAATTACGAGGACACCATCTATCATCCGTCTGCTGTTCGGTTTGGTTTTTTTTTCACCCTCCAGAGATGGTTTTATTTTTGTGTTTGCCTGCATCCCAACTCTGGTGTTACGCACGAGCCCGAGCCGAGTCCTGCATGAATTCTTGTTGACAGAGAAGTAAATGGTAAATCTCGGCCATCCCTTTCGGTATGTTGCATTAAAATGTATCCACTACACCCGTGCGTGGCTGCTGCGGGACACAGACACGCTGCCGGGCGAATAATTGAATGCTCATTTATCCACTGGACTTCGCGCACACACACACACAGTGGAAAGGCAAAATCCCGACGACAAATATTCATCGATCCGCAAGAGAAACGAGCTAGAAAATCGATCACGGCAGAGCCTCAAGTTATTAAAAGAGAGAAGCAAAAAAAAAACAGGTACGATCGAACGATTTCCGCGTCGCTGTGCATCATCCCTGGTACTAGGGGTTGGAAAACGGGCGATTGAGGTGTCCGATTCAACTGGAATGTTATGCAAAGAAGGGCCCAACCCGCGTGACACAGTGACGCGCGTCTCGTTGTGTGGCCGGCAATGACAGCGGAATGCTTTTATAATGTAGGTTAATGTTACATGTAAAGGCTGTTTTTTTGCACCCCTGGAGGCGGCATTGTGCGGCCTGGCGGCGCACTGGAACTATTACGATGAGATTCCCGGGTGGGTTGTTGGACGGGCGGGGAGTTTCTTCTTTAGGTGATGCTTTTGGGTGAAAGTGATAAAAAAAATGATACGTAGTCTGGACCAGTAGATTTCATAATTGAATGAGTGGGATAGTTTGGTTTGAAGATCAATATTATCTAAGAATGTTTAGTTTCCAATTATTATGAAATAATTCCTCTTGACGATGATCTAGTAATGCAGGAATCTATTTTTACTTTATACTAGGACCATCGCCACCAATCACAAGTTAGGTTTTCGTAGCTTAAACAAAATTTGATTCCAATTTGATTATGTTAGAAGCTATCATTAAATAAACATTAATATAAATATAAAAAATTTCCGGTGGTTCTAAAATAAATAGTTTAATTGAAGGTAAAATATATTTTTTTGATTTGACGAATAACAACTTGAATTTCCTATTCAATTGAATATTCTATTGAATATTCACGAATAACAACTTAAATATTCGGCTATAAAACTTGAAAATTCAAACTAAAATTGGATTTGAGATTTTATTTAAATTTTAATATTTCTAATTTTGCTACTAAAAAGCCATACAAGGTTTTCAAAATATGGAAAAATGATGTCTGTTAATTGTGTCTTCAGATAACAGCTAAAAAATCAAAATATATGTTAAAACAAAGTTGGTAACATGTAGGTCTCATGACATCATATGCAAAATCATATGCAAAAAAAGGCCAAAAATTGTAAATTATAGGTTTTACATATATATATTAATTATAGGTTTTATATAATGATAATAATACCCAAAAAATAATGACATTATAAATAAATTGTAAATTATAGGTTTTATAGAGATAAATATTAAAAGAAGTTAAATAATAATAGAAAAACAAACCTGTTTATGACGCGTCGCCATCGTGGCTGTTAAGAAAAAAATCAACGTAGGTGGTTGTCGAAATTAACGGTATTAACAACAAACCGGCGATTTCGAGTCGAAAACCCCTGTAACGAATAGTCCTTTGTAACAAATACATCATGATAAGCACAGGTTTATCACAAATGTCAACAGAGAGAATGTGTGGGAGCGAGATTCTTCGTGAACTCTGTCTTTTTCTCTCACGTCCTTGGTGATTCTTAACGCTACGTGCGATCGATCAGCAGATCGCTCTCTTTTTCCTGCGATCGAAGAGGTGAGAACATACACGCCAATACATTACCATTTTACCAAAATTATAATTATTTTGATATCTTTAGAACAATTTCGATAAAGCCAAATTATATTGCACTAAAATGTGTTTCCTTGATAGATAGATATCCTTTTTTCCTCTTGTAAAAATCTCTTTTGGCAGTTTATAATGTATTGACATCCAGTCATTTGTGTTCCTATCTTTCGCACCTAATATAAAAAATATATGTATAGCACCAGGAAGTAGTAGCGTTTAATTTATATATTTTTAGTCCCTTGCACGATTGACCTCCGATCTATCCAAAAGACTCCAGTGCAACATGCAAGCACAGTAGCAATACAACTGCCGCATGCAATAAACGCACCCCGATTTGCATTACATTTGTCGTGTTGCAACTGAAGGTTGATAATTCCGTGTGCCATTCGTGAGCCCGCGTTCCAACGCGAAACATTTCCTTTCCGTGTTGGAGATGCCGCTCGCTTACACGTGCTTGCCAAACAGAACGCTGTTAGACGCGCTGCCGGAGAAAGTGGTTAAAATAATTTTTCCGCAAAAACAACAAACTCCCCGGCGGGGCAAGAAAAGTCGCGCCCGTTTTAACACGGTGCCACCATTTCCCAAACGGACACCCGGGGCCTGTCACTGATTCGTGATAAAAGGAAGCAACGTACGGCAACGAAAGGCAGACGCAATGTACAACTCGTTTTAATTAATAAAAACCCATTTGATCCAATTTAAAATTTATTTCCACCGGGGGAGGGGGTGATATGCACCACACCAGGGGTGAACGTGTCACACATCCGATCGATCGGGTGCCGGGACAAAACCCGCCCAATTGGTGGGCTGCAGCGCGTGAGTGCGTGTTTTATAATCGCACGCAAAGGGAACGTGGAACCTACCACGCTACGTGCGAATCGCGATAATGTCCAGACCCGAGACCGCCTGGAGCGCGAGGAGACTCCGACAGCAAACACAAGGGGAGGCTTTCCCACCCCAACCGGGAGCGGGAGGGGAAGCGGGCCGGAGCAAACCGGCGAACGAGCGACTGACTGCCTTTTGCTCCAGCTTCTGTTCCTGCTTTAAATCCGATCCATGCATGCGGTAGGGGATTAAGCTGAAGCTGCCGTAGGAAGCGGCAACAGCAACAGGTTAGAAAAAAAACAACGGAAGATTTAAACTATTTTAGATAACATTTGACAAATGAAGAAATATAATCATAATACGCGCACGAGATAAGCGCGCGTTTCGTTCGAGGCTCGCGAACGGGGTCGATCCACTTAGGCACGCAAATATTCTTGTGCATGGGCCTGGGGCCGTGTGCCGTTCGTGTTAGATAATGCACCTTGGAGATATTTCAATTAAAGCACGAACGAATTTCCTGCGCCGGACCAGGGGAGGTAGCAGGGGCAACATGCCACGATCGGTTAGTCTCGCTTATGTCGGATGAAGTGGATGCAGTGGTGCGATTCGTTTGATGTGCTTTGGTCGCATCAGACGGCCTCCGGTTTACGTCATAATCCTGTGGAGATGTAATCCTTGCCGCGGCGCGCCAACCCTTAGAAGTATCCGTTTTAGTAAATGGATTGGGAGCTTGCAATGATGCAGTGCGCTTTCGTATTATGATTACTACCGATGGCATAATGGGAATTGGAGCAGGTCTTCATGTAAGTATTTTGAAAAGAAAACTGATCGAGTTGGCCAAGCAAAAGGACTAAAAATGTTCAATCTACAAACAAACATTCCAGTATTGTTCAAACATTCGAAGAGTGGTGGGGCTTTCAGAGTGATTTAGTGTTTTTGCTTTAAGTGTTAATTTTATTAGATTAATTAAAATTGTATGCGGTTCATATTTATTCGCTTCTCCATTTGCTCAATTTTCTAACCGTAATTTTTAGTAATTATAAGCTTGGTAAAAAAACCTTTCAACAGTCTATAATAAATGTAGAAAAGCTATTGAATAAATAAGTGTAGTAAAACCGATACAAAGTATTTAAAAAAAAAGGAATGGTTAAAATATTAGAATTTTAGGTTTTCATATGACACGAAGAAAATATATTCTTATAGTTTATAAAATATTCGAGGAGACTAAAACTAAAGGACGTTAAATATATTTCGTTGCATTGTGTGTTTGGTGCAATGGAAGAAAAACTTAAACAACATTTTTAAAAATCCTTTAAGACAAGATATGAAAATGACCACACAGTATTTTTTTTACAAAATAGAATCATGAATTTCTGGAAAATGACTTATTATTCGAAAAGCTTTATGAAGATCCAGCATAACAGGGCATACTAAGGAAAGGCATAACGAAAACATATACTGACTCACCAGCAAAATTCACGAAACCCAATTATACTGCCATTAATTTTATTTGCAAATTTGCACCTTCACTCTAATTTAGCACTAAATCATACACCCGCCTCTCACCAACGTTTTCCATTTGTGGCACCTTTTAACTAATGTGATCACTCCACCGGTCGTTCAACACATGCGCCTTTGGCTCGAGCCCAATCCGCTGCGCCTGTCGGTTTCGGTGCTTTCGGCTTAACTTGCGCGGCCTTCTCCTTCCTGGCGGTGTAATTTTGTGTTTTTTTCCTCTCCTTTCATTAATGTTTACGCTTCCGAACTGTCCAAACAAACAAACCAACGGACCGACCGTCGGGCTGTTCGAGCGCCAATTCCTTGCGGGAAGCGAGCCGAAGTCTGATCCGATTGCGAATGCTGCCCAGATAAGCATCGACGGTGTTGCGGTGTCGAGATCCGCAGGTTTTGATCGTGAAAGTTTGGCCCGAGTGAGCTCACAATATTAATGGAAGATGCCCATACGGACGTACGGACGACATTCTCGTGACTGATTGTAATCCTTTTTGTACGTTGTTTTTTGTGTGTGTGTGTGTTTTGGTTTGCTTGCCGAGTCCCTTTTCGGGAGCGAAATCATAATTTTGGTTCTGTTTTCTTCTCATTACGAGCTGACGGCAGTGGCCGCGGTTATCAGATGACAAGTGATGGTGAACGAAAGTGAGTTAAACGAAAGTTTAAAGTGAAATGATTTCCGTAGTGTTTTTTCTAAAGAGTGTTGAGCGCTCGTTTGCTTAAAGTCTGACTGGTTGGATTTAAACGGTCGAGATGATTACTTTCGTTTTACTAGAGCGATGAATTTCAGTTTTTTTGTGAATCACTTTTTACAAACGCAAAAGTGTCGCCAGTCAACTTTATAAAATAGTGTTAACATATAAAAGTCTGTCCACTCTAGCCACAAACTTCATAATTCCCATCTACTGCACCTTTCTCCCACACTGGCAATGAAAACAAATTAACCGAACTAATTGCCTATCGTAAATAAGGGTATCGATGTACGCGGGCAGCGCCTCATAAAACGGAACCGAGTAAACTCAGGGGAAAGAAAAAATAAATAATAACCATAAAACTTTCGGCCTGTTTCCATTCGCATCGTTTGGGAACGAAAATGTGTGCGATTTTTTTTTCAAATCGATATTTTATGTATTTTTAAACGTGGGTTTGGTTGGTTTTGTGCGTTTTGAGCGACTGGCTCATATTGCCTGAGAAGCGTTCGATTGCATCAAAGTGATAAAAAAGCGAACCTTCTCCT
Source organism: Anopheles farauti (assembly GCA_000473445.2). Classification (NCBI taxonomy): domain Eukaryota; kingdom Metazoa; phylum Arthropoda; class Insecta; order Diptera; family Culicidae; genus Anopheles; species Anopheles farauti. Next base: position 2,169,510 of record KI915052.1, read on the forward strand.
ACGCGCTGGCATTTTGCGAAACGGGAAGCGAACTCGTCCTAAATGAGCTCAATCCATCAGCCGATTGGAGTGCCCGGAACTCGCGCAATCGCGCAGATGGAAGTTCGTGCCCTTTTGCGAGAGTTTGCCAAGTTGGACACTGGCAGGCATTAGGAGACACGGGCCGTGTCATATCCGTCCGATTGACGAAGTGGGAAAGAAAGTGACGGCAGTGCGGCACAAAGCATCGGGCTGACCTTTCCGTGATTGGTAATGATTTGCTCGAGGTGGCCCTTGCAGACGGCACCAAAAACGACGGTTTCTGCGACGGTACGGTGTTTTTGCGTGACGAAGAGAGAAGTAATTTGTAAGCAACCAATACTGGGGAGGAGTTTTTCTGTCGGTTTCCCAGGCAGGACGCAAGGGGAAGCTTTTGTTGCACGGCAGGCTGATCAGTTATCGAGCCTCGCGAGCGTCAGTTACCTAATTGATAAAGCGCGATGCAATCGATGGAACAATGGGCACCTGTCACGGCGATCGTTGCTTCCTTTGAGAGTGACTGATGGAGGTGTAATGCCACTTGGTGGCGTTCATAATTGAATAATGCAAGGGACATACTTATTTTGTACTCCATAGTAATAACTGTTGTATTTTTTAATTATAATCGGAGGATTACTAGGAACACTGAACACTAAATTTGAGTATAAATCATTAGTTGGATAGTTGCAGACTTATACGAAATGGAAAATACTACCAGGAAAATTAAAACTTTATGTTCAAGAAGGCTTCATACTGGCATTTATTTGTATCCTTTTATTTTCAGTCATTTTTTGTTATAAGGATTTCAATTGTTTTTTTTTTGTATCTTTCTGTAATTATTTTTCTGTCATTGATAGAACGATGTTGGTTCGACGTCGTGCTACTCGAAAACTACTCGATTTTTATGTACTGGAATCTTTACTATAAACAGTTCGCTCACTGCTCGAATCAATTTGACGTTAGTTCTTTGTTTGTCAACAGGAATATTTACTATGTTTTTCATACTAAGAGATAAACCTACTCGAAGTCTACGCTTCTTGAGGCAACCGTCCCATGACGAAGGCTAATCCCTTCTTCAAGCGAGAAATGAATTGAGTATCTAGAACTTTTAATGTATCACAAAAATAGCACTGACTGTATATTATATCTAGTTCTATTTTTGATTCATACTTCATAGTTCAATCGTTATGCAAAGAACTAAATACAAATTCGATCTTCAAAAATAGTTACCCGCACGCTTTATTATACCCTTCGATCCATCCACTAGCATGACGCTAACTCAATCAGTCAGGCGTTCCGACAAAACAGCATTTTATTTCACACCTCCAGCTACTGTGGAGCTCCGAAGGCAATTCAAGCTAGAAAAATCCCCACAATTTAACGGTAGCGAGCAAGAACGTCCTATTCCGCGCTCAAATAACAATCGTTCTTGCCGGAGTGTGCAATTCGTGACGGATCACTTACTCACCGTTGCACTCCACTTCCTGTGAGCGATCGAGCCGTGGTAGCTACTGAAGTGAGTCTATTCGGCGGTACGCAAAGTCGTGATTAGCTCGAGTGTCAGAATTGCTGATTCGGAGGATTATCGAAAACGAACGTCGAAGGCATACAGTGGGTTATACTAAAACTTGGACCCGCAAAAATGCATGGTAAACCAATTATACAAATCAATTACGTAACCATTTGTGGTTGATTTCCAGAACACATAATATAACACAATTTTAGAGAATGGTTTTTAATTTTGTTTAAAAAAAATAGAAAAACTCCAAAATTTGAGCTGGTTGTGATCGTAATTTGAAAGCACTCTTTGACCACTGCGTCGTTTTGTGGGCAATTTTTTATGCTATTTTTAGAGAGTTCATTACTCGAAGATGTAGAAAATAGGAGAGATAAGCAAAGATCTTATTTGGTTTGAGAAAAAATCCCATTTTAATATAATCCATCGCAAAAACAAATATGGCTCTATTGTAAGGTGTCCGATTTAGCGTTTGCGGCACTGTAAAACGTCACCGTGTTGGCGGACGGCAAGCAAGCAACAGCTGATCTTGATCGCGATGCCCCCCGGTGGTCACTTACGCGGCTTTAATGCTTAGCTACGCGTGGAATGCGAACCTCGATCGTGCGCGAACCCTTTCGGCGGCGTGTTCGACAAACCGTCGTGATCAAACCGACACCGGGGTGAGGGGCACTGGGCTCATTCTGCAGGATTTTCGGACCCTAATGTAGGCAATCAAGTGACCAGCCATCGGTGTGAAGGTGGTGCAATCGGGCCCATTTCTTGGGCGACCCTTTGGGGTCGTCGGGTGGGTTGGGCTGGGTCGCCCCAAGTGCTGCCGAGATCTGTCGAATCCGTGTCTATCGAAGTACTTCAATTAGTGGTTCTCCGCGACACCTCCTCGGTGGGCTGCTCAAGCTGACGAGATAAGAGCGAAATCGGCCGACACACATTAGCGGCGAATGGGCGAGGTGTTTGTAAATAAAATAATTACCCAGCCACCCGGGCTACGACTCTATTAGCGGCCAATTTTCATCTTCAATCCGGCCTGGAAGGAGTTGCGCCTGAGTAGGCCATGCCTGCAAGCCAAACCTGACACACCAACGCGAGCGCACTTGAATTGGGGAAGGCATGAAAAAAAAACAAAATTGTCAAACGTCGCAACGAGTCGTGCACATTGATGGAAAATAGGGACACACCAGTCAGTATCGATTTGCAAATATGATTTATGCACGCCGCGTGCCGAATGCGTGCCCGCATCTCGAGCGTGCTTTGCAGCAGCTTTCGGAGGCGTAGGCGGATCGAATTTCTTTACCAACCGGCCAGATCCGGACCGTCACCAGGCCTCGGGCAGCTTCGGGAGTCGTAAATTTTGTGCGCGAAAATCCACTTTCGGCGAGGTATGCGTTTACATGCCAGCGTTTTTTTTGCGTTTATTTCGTCGGAAACTGTGGCAGTGTCTCGCTTGATTTATCGTGTGTCACGGTGCGATTAGGTTTACGTCGCAGGAGAGGTTCCGAAGGAGATCAAACGGCTCGTATGTCCTCGTGCTATATGATTGGTGCGATTTGTGTTTACAGTCGAAAGATTCGCATGAAAACGAACAGATTTTACATGAGCCGTTGAGCTGCTTTCATTTTTAAGAACTTTAGGTATCGATTTGAGGCGAGATTAATATCGAGTGGCCTACATTTTAACAGAGTTTTCACGATAATATTTATAACAAGATTATGGCATTAATTTTCCATTGAATTATTTTCTTAGTTATTTATCAAGAGTTTCAAGAGTTACTCTAGAAAAATAAGTATTTTTTTATGTTTTGGTGTTCTCTCTCCACGTTAAAGCTATTGTCAATTTATACCGTGGAAATATGATAGAAAATAAGAAATTATGTGTTAAAAATTTTGCCGAAAAAATATAAAAATTAAAAAAAATTGTAATTTAAAAATACTCAAAAATTCATTTTATTGTGAGGCATGTTACAAACTAGTTAACAAGCAGAGATTATGGATACGTGTAAATAATAAATTTTGAAATAAATTTGTAAAAAATTAAACGTCAATTTTAATTTTATATTTTGTAGTATATATAGTTAATTTTGTTTTATTTTAGGCTTATTTTTCTCTTTATTTTCTATTTTATTATTCTTAAATTTCTCGTTCGTTTTGTTTAAAATTTGATATAATACTTGTAAATCGAGTGTTTCAGGTAGCGATATAATCTGTAAATAAGGTGTAATATAAGCACTGCGACCAATGACGTAAGTTTATTTTAAAGTTCATGAACCCAAGGGAGCTGCGAATAGGGATGACGAAAAACATTAACGAATTTTAAAGACATGGCATTACGATTATCTATTTAAATCTCTGACTAGGTTAGTAATCAATCATTCTTTTTTGTTTGGTTTAGAATCGTAAGCTACCACTTAGAAACCATTCTTGTTTCCTAATCTTTCGTCTATTCCGAAACACTTACCAGACTAGAACTCGTACTTAAGATTAAACAAAGCATAAAAACTGCCCTCGCATACTTATACGCACCCTTGAGCGCGTGGAGAAGCTGGTTCCGATAGGAAAGATAGAGCAAAAGGTTCGTCGCTTGTTGCCGCAGTCTAATGTTTTCGTCACGCAATCTCCCGCGTATTATCTCGCTTGCTTGTTCCGAAAGACGCTTTAATATTTGCTGTCGGTATTGGATACGCAGTTTCGGGCCCAGAGATGATAGGTGCGTGGGGTGTTTCGGTTGGTAAATGCCGTTTGTGCATGCCTTTTCGGACGGATGTAACCGGGTGCAAGTAAAACGAGGCCAAAGGCGAACGAGTGAAAACACACACACATACGAGCGCGCGTGCGTGATCTCGGGCAGGAAAAACAAACTCGATCGCGTTTGAAACGCGTTATGTGCGAACCCAGACGAATGTCTCGTTCGCAGCGAACCACTGGACAGGTCATGTACTATAATAATAAGCAACGGAACGATTTCGTTAGGAAATGAGTCAATTTGAGGCCCGCATTTAGTTGGTTGATGTAATGCTGGAGCATGTGCCGAACCAGGGAGTTTTCCTTCTTCCCCGGGTGTCGTGGTGATGAAATCGCCGGACCGGTGCGACCCGATGGCGAACGTGCCGGCCAGAAGGCCAGGAAATAGTGTAGAATTAGTTCGTAATTTGCATTCAATCGATTGTGAAACCGGTGGGCGCGATGTTACATCAAGATCTCACACCTTTCCGGTGTTACATGCCGTCGCTGGCTCGGGACCATGGTGACGAGGTGCGCCCGATATAAGTGGGCCAGGGAAGCATTTAATATCCTTGTTGGATGTGAGGGAAGGCTGTGAAGGGAAGCTTTAAGCTGGAAAGAAGTTATGCGGCTGATAAATGTTTGAAAACAAGGTAGGCAAAAATAGAACAAAACTATTTATCTGAATTTGGATCATTGGAGATGCTAAATTTACAAGGGTTAATTGTTTTCTTATTACAAAAATATGAAATTCGCTTTCATTAAACTAACACTGTAAGAAATATTATCAACACCATCATCGATGTGCGCCCAAAAAGGGTACTTTTATGTGATTTAAATTTACGATCCCTAACCTGATTTATTTTAAATGATTCTCTAAAATGATTCTAATGAATTTTAATTAAAAATATTTGAAATTTTCGTAAAACATACATTATTTTCCTGTTTTTAAAGAATATTTAAACGTCTCCAACAGATAACCAAGACAACTTGGGAGATATTTTAGGAAAAATATCTTTTATTATTACGCATGCATTTATATAAAACCATCAAAGGTATGTTTGAATTTAGTTGGAAGGGTTCCCAAAATTGGCAGCTACAATTTCGGGAGTGAGAGGCACATTGTGTTTGGGAACATCCTTCCAAAAGATGGTGTAAATGAGATGAGTGATGGCTCGTCGGAATCGTATACATGCAGCTCATGAATTTAGATCGATCACAAACCCAACGGACGTCGTACCGTGGCCCGGGCTGCATCTCCCTTCGACGTCACATTTTGAGAATGCTTCGCGCTGGATGGCCCCTTCGCCGTTTCCTTCGTCCCTTTGGACTTGCAGTCGGAGTAAATCGGGAACTTTTTCTTTGGCGTTTTCTCACGCGCCGTACGGGAGCGACGGTACTCTTCCACTTCACTATACCAGGTCCTGCCGTACGTCCAATCCATTAGGTTGTCCATCTTTGGTTCACCTTCCTGCGGATAAGGGCAAGCAGTGTGAACTATGTTAAAGTAGACAATTTGTTACACTTACCTGCTCGTACGAAGGACGGAACGATTGCTTCCGATTGCTGTCCGGATGGGCGACAAGATTATTTTTCGGGCGGACCAGGTATGCTTTGCTCCACTCCTGCCTTATTGGCGTTGCGAAGGATACGGTTTTCCTGACTTTGCACTGCGCCATGGTTTCGACACGGAAAGCAAAGGAAAGAGAAAAGTACCTGTTCGCAACGAGGGTTCGATTGCAAATGGAGATGATTTAGTTTGTGCAATGGTTACTCGGATGGAATGATGTGTGTATATCGATTTAATATTTTCAACGTAAGCATTGTATTGTTATAAATAGCCTAAGATGGTAAAACTTTAATGATTTGCTTAAATTTATCAAACGACGATGTTTAAATTTATTGCAACTGCTTTCATAAAAAAAATAAAAATAATTTAAAAAAAGCATAATGCTTTCCCACAATTATAAACCAGCAGATGCATTTTGAATGATTTGTTAAACATTTAGGCTTACTTAACATGGGAAAATTGACGGTAATAAATCGCATGACTTTTTTATATTTTCCGTACATTTTTTAAGCAATTGATCGATTTCCTTCGAAGACAGTTCAAAAGCTGGAGAAAATATTTTTTTTTATTTTTAAAATACTGAACATTTTGTATCTTCATTCTGTATTACATGATGAGTCATAAGTTTTACGAATGAGTTTTTATAGTGAAAAAAAAATTACTACGTTTTAGCTGCTGTTCAAACTTTTTCGTGCAAATTTTGATAATTTTCATCGAAAATTCATTGAAAAAGCTTTAAATTTATAACATGCTTTAATTACAACCGATGCTTTCAATCATAGTTGGATTTATTAACATCCCCTTGCCGCACTGACACGAAACGGTGTTTAACTTTCCGATTTGCATCCTCCATCCACACTCGCTCTCAAACACGCATAAAAAAAAAACCAGTTACTGCATCTCTAAATCGCTCGATAGAAAATCGATAGCTTTAAAACCGAGCCAAACGTAACGATTCCTGCGTGTGGCGCCAGCACCCGCCTCCCGACGCCAGTTTCATCGCCGCGGCACGGATTAGATGCGAAACCGTAGCATAAATCATAATTACTGTCCATTTGGGCAGAGTTCCCCAAGCCAGCGCGAACGGGTCGCAACTCGTCGCCAGCTCGGCCACTTACACGATTATTCTACGGCGGTTTTTGTTTTGTTTTGTTTGGCTTTGGAAGCCCGTGCGTGCCGGGCATTGGCGCTTTTCCAATTCAATCCAGGCCCTGGAGGTCGATCGAAGCAAAGGGAATGGTGCTGATGCGGTTTCGGGTGGCAACATTCGCATGTCTTTTTTTCTGCTTTCGGGAAAGGACAGCACCGAACCGGGGTCGAATGGACGATATGGGCGAACTTTTACGTCTCACTTTAGATCGGAACGGTCGGTTTCGATTCGCCTTGCGACCTCATTTCGAGCCTCTGGGTGGGGTGGTTGCGGGTGCTAATGCGTTTTCGGATTTCGGCCCGCCTGGCTGTGCCTGGCAGTCTAATTGCAAGCCCGTGTTTAATTGCAGCCGAACGGTGCGTCGGCAAACGATATCGAACCGCAATCCTGATTTATTTATTCCGAATCGCTCGATTAAAATCAATCAAATCGCCGTCAAAACGGAGCGCTGGGCGGTAATGGGGCCCGTTAAACTGGCAGAGGGGAAACTGTTGTAATCTACGGTTGTGCGGGTCAGTAAGATCGGCATGTCGGATTTATGTCGGGGTTAGGGTAAACACTCCTTTCATCCTTGGAAGGGAGCCTGATTTAAGAGCGAGCGGCTACGATAGAGCTCAAGTTAGCTATTATCGGCTGGAAATTGTATTACTGTGGTGCTTTTCTCAGTGGGACACACACTGGTAGCAACGATTTTGATGATAGTAATCGTGGTATTTGTTTGTTGTTGCATAATTAATTGAATATAAATAAGAACACAACAAGGGTTGGCAATGGTGTGTTGATGATAATAATTTATTTGCCAAATATGGGAATGGATCGTTTGGAAATTTGGTTTGTTTTAAGCAACGCATACTTTGACATTATCTTAAAATTGTAAGTAACTTGATAATATGAACGTTTGATCTATGTAACCAACAAGGAATGAAATCAAAATTGTTTCATAATAGGATTATCACAAATTTTACATAAATCATGGTTTTTTTTTAAAATAAAACAGTAACAATTATTTATCCAATATACTTATACACTACTATTGCGCTAAATACATAGACAGTGTGTCTAAATTCATGCCTAACACTGTGTGTCCTGATATTATAATGTCCACGTATCTTCATAATTATATTAATAATATTTTCATAATTTGTATTTTTTGCATTAGATTGAATTTTTTGTTAATACTGGGTTTAGTAGTTCCTGAATAGAGGGACATGGAAAATTGTTATAAAGTATAATCTGTTGGACTATACGGAGTTTTACTCTTCGACAATTTATTAATTTACGTTTAAGTGTTTCAATTTGTTCACAAAACTCGCAGTTTGGATTGTTGACAATAATCCATTCATTAGGTCATGAAAATATAATGTTTATTAATTGTTGATAAGAACATCAATATAATAGTTGTAAAATGAGTATATCTAAACTGCCCAAATAAAATATATTTTCAAAGAATTTTAACAATGATATTGTTATATGATTTTACCCGAATTTGTTTTTCAAACTAGTGTCATGCATACCATCAAGTCACACAGTTAATTTAGAATCATTTATTGACGTACCAAACCAAACCCTCCGAAGAACATCTTCATTTGTTCGAGTAAAGTGCTCTCCATCATCAGCGCAACACTCGCTGGCTCGGGAGCCAAACGATCGCTGCGGAATAAATGTCTCGCAACCATGCGCAATTAACGATGCAGACATTGTACAAATCATTCTTGCATCTTTCGTGCCAAACACAAAAAAAAAACAAACAAAATCGAAGGGTAAACGATGAGGCTCAGGTTTTTCGCACACTTGTGCCACGATTGAGAAGCCATCGGTTTCCCACAGTGCAGCAAGCGGAACACAATCTCCCAGCCAGGCGTGATGGAGCTGGTCGCGTTGTTTTGCTCATGCCAAAATGTTCCCATCCGAGCCGAACCGCACCAAGGGAGCGGTCTTGTAACAACAAATACACACAGAAAGTGCAAATGACACACGGCATGGAGCGGCCTGGATAGGGATTTGGCTTACAAAAAAAAAGGGGAAAAATGCTGAATTTACCTACTTGGTTTTTGTCTTCCGATTCGCCCTCGAGCCCGGTGGGAGTCGAAATCGCGGCCGCCCCTAAGTGGGTCGCTGTGATGGGGGTGAATACGGCGGGAATCGGGGTAGGTGAAAGTCATTAGAAGAAATGGAAACCCTTGATGGGTTTCTGGTTTTTGGTATCGAACAAGACGCCAAGCAGCCTCCCCAAACGGGAGGTCCCATCTTCGGATGCCGTTTTATGTTTCAGCTCCAAATCTACAAATCTACTCCCGGCTCCCTTCCCTTCCTACACGCCCACCCAATAGCGTAAGCGTAGCGCCTGCTCCTCAGCGAACCGATCGCATTTCTTTTTTTTTCTCCTTCTGCCAGCGCAAGTGACATAACCTTCAGTGGCGCGTGATGCACGTTAGCGTTACCATGGGATGGGACCACGGGGATTACACGGGAATTTAATGTGATGATGCCCGGATGATGCAACGCATTTGGAACGACAATCCTCGATCCTTTCGACGCGACAATCGATGCCCGTGCGATCGAACTCCAGATCGACCTGGACGGTCGGGTGGAGGAAACAAATCAATTGCAATTGCAATTTGTTTGAGTTTTTTTTTTGCGAAAACATTGCTTCGTCCAAGATGCCTGTGTGGTAAGAATGTGATGAAATATTCGTGCTGTGGGAACGTGAGTAATCGAAAATTTATTTCATCGTTCTAGAGAGTTACATTTTTGAGATCTGTTACAAGAATGATTATGCATGCAATTTTACCATTTGTTATTTTTTATTTTTGTTTGCATATTTTTAAACATTTTTATTATTATTTTTTTAATTTATACATTAAATAAATTTAACAAAATGCAGTCTTTGTCAAATATACTAGCTGTTCTACTTTTGTATAAAATTGGTAACAATTGATAGTAATAAATAAAAAAAAAGGTATTGAAGCTACTAATTATACTCAAAAACACTGAGACTGAAATACTTTATACACATCAAAACAAATCATAATATTTTTGTATTTGATGCCAAAATTGTCGACTTAATTACTTGATTACTTTTCCTTAGCCCTTAAAATGTACTTTTGTTTCAGCTTTTTTTCGTTCTTAGACATATACAAAAGTGAAATAAATATTAAATAAAATCATTTGAACTTAACTGACGTTCATTCCATATTTTATACTAATTTGGCTTATTTGTGTTTAATTTTTGGTTAAACTGTGGAATATGTCGGCTACATGAAGAATTGAAACACTGCACATTGAGAACACTGCAGATGAGTTTTATCAAAAGTTTAAATCTGATATATGCAGAAAAATTACAATAAAATTTGAGTATTTTTTTTGATAACGGAAAATTAGTGAAACATTTTCAATTTCGCTGTTGAAAAATGTAGCCTCAATGCTTGTAAAAGAAATAATTACCATTTTTTAACTGAATCTTATTATATCATCACGAAAGTGTAGAAAAATGATTGAGTTTAAATAGGAAAATATATTGCAAACATCCAAATGGAACAAAGTTTACCACTGAATGACTTTAGCTGTGATTGAAATTTTACTCCAGAAATTCTCAAATTTAAAACAAAAATGTACTCTCTACTTGAAATTAACGAGAGCTTGAACCCAATCCGTTAACCGTTGCCCAAATGAAAAACGTTGCAGAATCAATTCGCTTTTCCGCAACGATCGCTGCTGCGCTTTTCGCTTGTCTTGCTTTCGCCGACCACCACGACGCTGTCTGTTGCTTCCAAGCACGAGCAATTTAAATAGCTAATCACCCGGTTTAAATACCGATCACATTACACTCTCGCGATGTGTTTGTATGTGTTCCTCGTTCCCGTTTCCTCCACCACTGCGGCCCTCCGCTAGCAACATTGTTTACGTTGCGCGTTAAAGCACACCGACATCCATCATCCTCAATCGATTATCGTGTGCGTGCGTGACTGGAGCTGAAGCGATTAGCATGATCCTCATCATGCAGCCTCCGTGCCCGACTGGTGGTTGTGGATATTTATGATACTGGAGCGTACGCGTGGACGAAGCAGAAACAAAGCGAAATGAGCCTCTTCAAAAAAAAAAACCTTCCCAAAACTGGAAGGAGCGCATCAAAAGCGAATAATAATTTCGTGGGAAGAAAATTATGACGCCGTTCACGGAGGAGATGACCGGCGGGTTTTCTGAGCCACAACAGCACAGCCCGAGCCAGCCCATTTATACGATAACGCGTGCGGAAAGGGCTGTTGTTGTTTTTCCCTCATCAAATAACATGTAATACTGATGCGGTCGTGTTGAAGCGACGTGTGTTGTGTCGTCGAAATTCGTTCCGGAGCGTAAACTTAGGCTTAGGGAAATTATTCCCGCCTCCCCACCCAAGTGCTATTTCGGGGGAATCTTCGAACCTCCGTAAGCTTGCAGTCTGAAATCGAGACTGATTATTTTGATTGTTTTTGTTATGTTTTTTTTTTTTTGGTTTTCGTTCGACTTTAACACACGCTAAGCTGCAGGAAGGAATGTGGGCATAACGCATGCATGCGTTATGATTCTCCGTGCACATAGAAACAAAGAAAACGAAGCGCCATTCCACCCTCGGCCCGTGGGCGTAAGTGGGTCGATTTGGGTTCCGCGTTGGAAGGAATCCTGGTGCTGGAGGAATCTCTAACACTCGAGACGCGAAACAGGCGCGCGTAATAGGGGTTTGGGAGGGTTAATGCAGCATTTGTATGAGTGTTGTTTGCTTCCCGGTGGTACAGCATGTCCATGAGAGGGAAACAGTTAGTTTTGCTTATGCAATATTACGAGTTTTGTTTACAACTAATTTCGATACCTATTCTTCTTAACATAAAATAATTTTAATTTTTATTGAAAAAAATTGAAATAATTTCTAAATCATCTTTTAAGTATGGAAAATAATGTGAATGAATTTTTAAATTTATCGAAACAATAGAATAATATAAATAAATAATACCTGAAATCATACTTAAACCGTTAAAATAATAGAATAATAGGATGAACAGTATGTTGTTCTCTTTTTTGATTTTTTAATTTGATGCATTTGGCTTTTAGAAATTTAGAATGTTTTAAATTTTTTTTCTGTTGAACCAACTACCTACGATTTGTTTTAAATTGGATTTGGACTCTATACTATAATTTAATTTAACTTGATACAGGAATAACAAATTATAATTTATATCATATAAATTATATTATAAATCTTTCTTTGAATGAAAGAATTAGTAAGATCTAAATAAATTGAACAATGAATAAGTTCACAATCAAATAAAGTCAATTTAAATAATTCATAAATTGAGGCTTTTAAAATATTTCATTAATATACTTTTAAATATTATTGTTAAAAATCATTCATGTAGAGAATATTAAAAAGCAAAGAAATCATAAAACATTTGATGAGCTATTTACAATAAGGAGCATAATTTGTAAAAATTCAGATAAAATCGAAGAAGCCGAAAAAGCTCTCAGTCACTTTGGCAAAACATTTGAAATATTAAAAAAATATTTTTGTAATTGAGTTTCATAATTTTATTTTCATCGTTCAATTCATTTACATAACTTTTGGCGTAAAAGTTTTGTTTGTGCATCCACAAAATGAAAAAATTCGATGAATAAACGAATTAATTTAGAGAAAATAAGTAACAAAGGAAATATAAAATTAAAATTAAACAATTTATTAATTCAATAAAAACACGGTGTAAGCATTCTTATTACATCCACTATGTACCTTTGAAAGGCTAGTTAAGACGATGCATTACGTCCATCACTCGCGCACACGGACGGATTCGTTAGAAATCGGCATCGGGAAAGAAAACGTGGTTTAATGCATCCCCTCAGGTGGCCAGTGGCCTAGTGACTGGTTTGAGCTGGTTCGAACTGCAGGGGGTCGGTAGGAAAATCCATCTAACCCCCGTCTTGCCCTCACTCCACGCGCCGGCACATTCTTTTGCACTTCTGTCTTTCCTGTTCACGTAAAATGTAATCGCTTCCGTCGTTTATCGAGCCCGCCTTACTGACCCGGCATGCGGACTTGGTTGGTCGGTGCGTCCGAGTGCGTTTTAATGGTTCCAGTGCTGCGTAATATGTTATTAAATTATAATTGTAATCCAATGTCCCATACACACACGCTCAAATGGACAGTAAAGAAGCGAGTTCGCATAGGTTCGAGGAAAAGAAGTGCTTCTCCTCCTCCAGGGATTGTAAAATGTAAATTATAAAATTAGCCCAAAATTTAGTTTTAAAAACAAACATAGGGTGAAACTAAATAAAATTATTAACCCCCATTAGCTGGCAAATAGTTAAAAACCGCTGGTAAACATAATTAAGTATTATGAAAGAGGCTGAACCCGGGCAGTAATCATCATCGGACTCAATTATTTCTTCAACCACCACACTCACGTGGCGTGTAGGGGAAAAAAACAACGTTTAAAATAAATCGCATTCAGCAAGTGATTAAGAAATTATCGATGGGCTCGACATTACGCGGCCAGCTTTAGTGCGACCCCATAAAAGTGACCCCCTTGAGCGAACGGGGCGGGGTGAAAAAGGGGTTGACAAATTGTTTCGCAAAATATGTCACCCAAAAACAAAACAAAAAAAAACTGCCATCGAAAAATTTGCATGCCACCGTAAGAAATGCCGGGCGAGGAAGGTGACATTAAAATCACTTCGACCCTAATTGCGCCCCAAACGGGTCCCGTAAACCGAGCGCCTCAATCTCGATGCGTTGATGGATGCGTTTACTGATCGGTGGTAATGTAGCAACTGGGACGATCCTGTAGCACCAAAAAACAAAAAATAAAAAAAAACATGAAACAAGAGATTTTGCGTAAAATAAACACTGCTGCACCCAGGCCGAGATGGTGACCAAAAATAAATCGCACTCCTTCTTTGCGGCCTCCCTTCGATTGCTCAAGAATCGGTTGTAAACTCACCACAGCAACGACGACGCTCCTCTTTTTTGGGCACTGCCTGCTTGGATGAGCAGCTGGCGGCAAGCTGGAAAGGTCAATAGTGCACGAGTGCGTTTAATTATAGGTGGCAGGGTGGTAAAAATCGGTCGACTTAAGGCATGCGAATTCACCGACCGGTGCTACACATCCCGATGCGCATAATAGGCGAAATAAAACTTGACCTCACACACACTTCCACACCCTTCCCTTCTGGGCGATTGGTTGGCTCATCCCAGCCAAGCCGAAAGCGAGAAAACAAAAAAAATCACCCTCGTAGGACGACGGTGCTGGATGGCACGTAAATAGGGTATCGTAAAACGAAGCGTAAATCCACGTCCAGCGACCTTTATATATATGCGTGGCGTGTAATATTCGGATCGGTTTGGATAATGATCGAACTGTAGCGAACCATCGACTCGGTTTCGAATGAGGAGGGCCTACATGGAGGGGAATAATTTACGAAAGTATGTCAAATGAGCGTTATTACCGACGTGACGGGAGGATGCGGCTTAAATCCTTGGCCCGGGAGGATCAGCAAGGCCAGATCGATTGTTGAATGTTGTTTCGTAGAGGCATGGATATGGATCTGATACTAGGTTTTATTCATCAGATCGGTTCAGTAAACAGTACACGAACTGAAATTGGATGAAATAGTTGAAACATTTGAATTATAACCAGTGATATCTAGCAACAAAACTAGACCGACAATGTTAAAGCTCTATAAATACATTAAACAGTTGTAAATATTTGCTAAAAAGGATAATGCATTTTGAAAGACTACTGAATAAAAAAATATATTAATTGAACCAAAGGGGTTTAAAAACAATTGGCACGTTTGTTTTCAGTGAAAAATCTGAGAGGAAACAGAAGTAAGGAAGTATTTTTGAACGAAATAAATCGCCAATTATTAAGTGATCTTTAATTTCGTTACATTCTGCACTTATAAAAATAATTTCTTTTAGCTGAATTTAATCATTTCGATTCCATCGTTTGGACTGATCGAGTTATTTGGAGACTCATTAACTTTAAATTAGACACAACATTAAATAAGACAAAAAAAAACATGAATTTGAATTTGAATTTTACATCCAACATGCCCTGAATTAACTTGGCACAATAATTGACAAAAAGAAACGATAGAATTGGTCCTTTGAACCGGATTTTCGTTTTTTTCCCAGAGATGATGATATCTCAGTTGCAAAATTTTGTGCCAAAAGAAACGATCGAGTTGGGTTGTAATTTTAGTTCTATTTTCATCTAGCCAAATTCTAAAAATGTTTATGCTGGTTTGAACTTTGCCTTGAAGCGATTCTTGAAAATTTATTTTGGAGGTTCTGTAGCTTAAAAGTCTCTTAGTGGTCGAATGTTGTGGGACCATAATTCTCATAAATTTATTGTATCATGATCGAATAACATAGTTACCTTTGCAGCATTTAACTTCGTTGTTTAAGAACCGTTTACGCGGAACGTTACACATTTCGCTTCCCCTTTCGCAGCTGCCCACCCTAGTTCTCTCGTAAATAGCCCAGTTTCCCTATTCAACATCCATCCATCTCCTCTCTCCCGGGCAGCATTGCCTCACCACGTCACGTCACATTTTCACGATCGTTCACCTCACCGGGTGTCGATTTCTAAAGCCGAGCACGCGTGTGTTGGTTTTTCATTTCGCTTTCGGACGCCCCCTCGAAACAAAAAAAAAACAACCTGCCCTGCACCGTTTGTGGGAATCTTTCGCACCGTCAAGGCCGCCGGACCGCGTGCGAGCCCTTCGCGAGTCGGCGGGGCAGGCAGAAAATGAATCTGTCACGAGTCCACGAAAGATAATGGGACGGCAGATGAGGGTTTCCCGGCGATGAGCGTGTGCGCCTCGGCTCATCTCGAAATTAAGCACGGCACGGAGGTGAGATTTCCTCCGCGTAATTGCTTCACATTTGAACGGGTATTAGTAGACACTTGTTTAGGATTTTTGGCGCTTTAAAATTGGCAAATATTCCTTCCCTCAGTCGCTCGCTTCGGGTCGTCCTTTCGAACGTCCATCGGCAAAACACTTTTCCCAACAGCCAAAGCTATCGAAAACCTATACTTAGTGCTGCACTTCACGCGGTGAGAGCCGAGCGGTTCCACTTTGATTTCGGTGTTTCTTTAGCAAAAACGTTTCAATCGCTGGTTTCGGTGACGCGGTTACTTTCAAAGCCAAGCCTCATCTTTCCGTGGGCTGTAGATGGTGAAAAAATGAAAGCGAAAATGTAGATCATTCAAGTGTGTTTTGCTCATGTGGCTCACCGAGTGCCAATCGTTTTGCCAATCACAGCCATCGACATACACTCGAGCTCAAAATAGCAATAAAACATCCACCAACAGTCACTCACAGTTTTTCCCTCCCCCTTGGGTTTCAACGAATGAGTCATTTGCGTGACCTTCGGATGTGAGTGTGTGTACGTAGTGACCCCCGGCTTTGGGTATTTTCTTTCTAGAGCACTGACACCGATGAAGCACTAACTGACAGCTGTCAAGGATGGATCACCCTCACGCGGTCATCCGGAGATGTTTCGGGTCGTCATCCAAGCGACGCTTGGAGGGCCGCCGATCGCGTAGCGAAAAACCGATTTGCCTTTAATTAAATTGCCAGCGTACCGTCGGTCGGAACCATCATCGCCGTGAGTGACATTGATACACCGTTGGTCTCGGCGAGTAATTGGGTGTTTCGGTGTGTCATTTTTGAAGATGCATCTCGGGTGGATTGGCTCTTTTGCTTCCCCTAATGAGGCAGCGGCACATCGAAACACACCGCAACCTCCGGCACGGACCACCAATCGAGGCCATGGGTGCCTGAATGGGGTGGCGGTGCTGGATTCTTTACTACCACCCGCAGAACATTTGTGGAATTTCCGATTCCCCAAGCCCACGCTCGGGTCAAACGTCACCGCTGACAGGTTTTCATTATTCTAACAAACGGACCGAGCGCAGGTCGATGGATCATCTTCGGTGCTGGCGTGCAGAAGGTGTCGAAGGTGTTCCACTGTACGGCCGCCGGTTGCACAATTCTACCCAAGCCTGTCAATAGATCGATCCATCAGCGCATGGGTTGGGACGAACGATGGCGATGATGATGTACGGTTCGATCGGTAATGCGACACGAGCTGGCAAATAAATAGCAAAGGTTTATTTTGTTGCCATTGACTCACTTTCCGCGGGATCGGTGTGTACGTGCTAACGGATTTGTAAAGAGGAAGAATTTGCTCGGATAGTTTCGTCATGTATCGTTGTAGGCATTGAATATGTTGCAATATGTATCAGGAACACGCATAAATTATTCGTTGATGAAATTGATTTAATTTATGTATATTAAAATTTAACATGAGACAAATAACTAGTTTAGTAATTAAAGTATATAAATATTATTGAATGTAAACAAATAAATACTATAGAAAAAGAAATATGAATGACAATTTTCTACAAAAATAAATCATCTGAAAACGAATAATAAGCAATAAATAACCAAAGATGAATAAAATTGATTTTTTAATCTTAGAATAAACAATGTTTCTATTTGAATTATGAACGAGAAAACATACAAGATCACTTTTTTTGGTTTTAAACTTTTACATATTTGTAGAACGTGTTTATCTTGTTAAATTTTCCAGATTATTTATTTGTTTTGCTATAGTTATTTGAAACGAGCTATTTATAACATTCAAATATTTTCTATTTGTAATGAAATAGTCAATGATTTTGTCATAGTTTTGATAACGTCGTGTGGCAAGGCGTAATTCCTTAAAAAAAAACAAATATATTTATTAACACCTTTGAGTTTTTATTATTTATTTCAGCTTTTTTGTTTTGGTAGCTTTTTAATCTAAGGAAATATTGTACACAATTTTCAAAACAGAATATATTTGTGGATTATGAGTGGAATTGGATTCTTAACATTGAGATTACTTAATGAAGATTTTTACTGATTTATGATTTTTTGTAAATGTAATATATGTGTTAATAACAAACAAACTCTAAATACTTTATTTAAGATCGAACCCACATGAAACTAAAAGAAGAGAAAAGAAATGATCACACTCGTTGACTAACGCTAAACATGCATCTAAACAACCCATAAACCACTCCGATGTCCAAATATAGCCCATGCTAAACATTTCCCATGCTCTACTGCCCGTGCGCGGGAACAATCCCGCGTAAAAAAAAACCCCATCTGCGGAAAATAAAGTGGTGGCGCCTTCAGCAACGCCTCAGCTGATCGTCGATTCGGCCGGGCTGGAATCTTCGACGCGATCTCCTATCGAAAGCAAAAGTGAAGAAAAGCCGAACGAAAACATTCCGACACGCAGTCCACTTCATGTTCCTCCTCGTCTTTCTCCTCCCTTCGCGCCCATCAAGCGGGCTCGGTAACACGATCACCTCGAAAGCTCGCTCCCGAAAGCTCCGAACGAGTTCGTCGATCGCGGCCAACTTCGGGCCTTTCGCTTTCGTTGCCGCCGATCCGGGCGCTGTCGTGGTGGGAGAACTCGCGGGTTTTCTTGGCGAAGGTGTGGTGAGCTTAGGCCTTTTGTCGGCCACCATCGAACCCTTCGGCTGCAGTCGTTCGTCGTCTTTTGCTCGTGGCGGTCGTCATTTCGTTGTGCTTTCGACTACGGCGGTGGTGTTGTTGCTCCTGTCCTGAAGGGTTTGCTGCTAAAACGCAAGCGACGAACCCTCCCCGTGGCGGATCGCGTGTGCGTGTGGCATTGCCCAAGTTTCGCGTGTGATCACCACCGCTCGCAGTTGCAGTTGCGGTGCAGCGAACGAAAGGTGCTGTTCGGTTGCGTTTCGAAGTGTCCCGCACGAAGTCGGGAGGCTTGTGTTTTTTTTTTATTTTGTTTTTATGTGCGAGTGATTGATTTTGAGAAAAATTACCAAAAAAAAAACAAACCGTTTGTGAAGTGCCCATTTTCAACACAACACACCCCGCTGTGCGTGCGTACCTTTCCGCAGCGAACAGTTTGATGGACAAAGAAAAGCGACTACAACGCTTGACCTCGGACAATGTTGTTGATGGTTTCGGAGGGATGCGTGTGGAAAAAAAAACTCGTGCAGCAATCGTGATGAATGGTTTTCATCGGTGTTCATGTGAAATTGTTTAAACGGTGGTGCGAGTTTCGTATGCCATTAGGCGAACTGTTGGTTCACATCCATGGGAAACAAGATTGAAGTTGATCATTCGTAGAACACAATGACCGATGAGATCAGGGACTAGAAAAAAAAAGTCTACTAGAAGGAATACATAATGAAAACGGTTCAATTCATAAAGAAAAAAATGATCAGAATGGAAGCAAAGTTGAGAGAAATTTAAAGTTTTTTAATTTAAATTTTAGAGATTTTCTGTTGATGATTTTTGCAGCAAATATTCCGACAATTTAAACTATAATTTGATCCAAATTTAGAGCGAAATTTTCACATAATTTTAAATGAAAAAGAATTTTAAAACTCCTTTCGAAAAGAGCAAAACAAAATTCACTTGGTTGTCAGACATGATTCAAACAATTTAAGAACATTTTTTTTATTGAAACTTAATTTAACTAAAGCGATTTCCATTAGAAACTGTCAATTTGTCAGTAGAAATTCGAATTTCGTATTTAGTGGCATAAAAATTCACGAACACTGTTTTAAAATTGAGTGCAACCGAAGTTCTTTAAATTTTTAAATTTCAAATTTAACATTTTATATGAGAAGTTTTCTTGACAGTTTTATTCAATTTAGGTGGTTTGATTGTTCTAATGGATTGTACACATTTTGCATTGAGCATAGAATCCTTTTTCCATAATTTTATTTTTTTAATTAATACATCTCCACAATATGAGTAGTAACGAGTGGTATCAACAAATAAAACCACATATTATATTCGGGTATTTTCTCTGCGGTCCCTAAAGGAAAATGATTTCGACGAACTCTGGCGCCCGAGGTTTTGCTTATAAAATTATCTGCAAAAAAATGTCAAAAAATTGCACGACAGTATCGTAAAATGTCCCAAAATTGGCCGTTTCATGGCGGTTTCGTTCGCTTTCTAATTTCGTGTGCTTATTTATATTCGCTTCTGATCGATTAGGGGGTGGTAATAAATAACGAACAAGTGAAGAAAGTGAAGCAAACAGTTCGAAAATTGAGTCTTTTGATGCGGAAGGTACGGAAAGCGGTAGCGGTCAACGACAACCGATAGATACTTCCGCAGGCAGAAGAAGAAATATCCAACAAACATACGCATTGAGTGGTGGAACGAAAACGTAGAAGAAAAAAACCACAAACAAATCAAACAGCTAGCTAACATAAAGCAAACAAAAAGCTGAAACAATGGTGAACAAACAATACAACGTGCATAATCCGAAGCTGCACAAATCGAAGCAGGCCGGCCAGGCGACCGTGGCCGGAAACAGTTCCCCGTCGCCGTTGCGCACCTGCTACCCGATCGTTTCCACCCGCCCAGCCGGTGCGAACATGGACGAGGACGGCTGCTCGGTGGAAAGCGACAGCAACAATCTGTCCGACCGTCAGTCGTCTTCGTCGCCGCCGTCGTCGTCACCGTCGTCGGTTGGGGGCGGTTATGGGGTGGTCCACCCGCGCCAGTTGCCACCGCCACCTCCACCACCCACCCACCGGCACCGGGGCACACAGAGCGGTACGCCCCAAACGCATCAGCCGGCGAACCGTCAGAACAACCTAAACGTCAGCCGCCGTTCGGTGTCGGCCGAGTTGGTGCGGGGACACCATGGGAGAGAGGAGGAGGAGGAGGAGGAGGCCGACGGTGACGGGCTGTACGGACGCAACATTCAGTTCTACAGTGAGGGCCGCGGTGGGACGGAGGGTGGAGCGGGCGAGGTGGTGGGTGAAAGTGGACATGGCGGCCGGTTCGGTCACGGACACGGCGGCAAGGAGCTGACCATCAGCGACATTGGCCGATTTCAGTACATACTGCAGATGGACCGTGAAGTGGTGAGTTGGTTTTGCATTCGGGTTTGGTTGGAATGTTTCTCACACACTCACCTCAAGGGTGAGTCTCCGTGGGTTTATACCTCATTACCGTACGTTACGATGAAATGGAGATTTTATTGCGTAAGAATTTATTGGATTCTTTTTATTGAGCCAGCCGCAGGTTTGAGAAGATGAAAACCGTGAAATTATTTATATTATCTGTTAGAGAATTTATATCATCGCAATCCTCAATTTAAGACACACTTCGTGAGAAAAATATTCGAAAATCTTAACGAATTTTACTCTCGACCTTGCCATAAAAAAGAGGTTTTATTCGATACGAAACAGGTTTTAATTTGAGCTTTAACTAGATCGTTCATTTTGATATTTGGAACGTAATGGTAATATTTTTAACTATACTTTCTTTGGCAAGGTAATAGATTGTACCCCAAAGATCCATTTTCCTTGAATGTTACATAGTTTCAATATAAAAACTTATGCACTGATACTAAAATATTGCGAAAAATACTAACCGATACGATAGTAAAATATTGCGAAAATTACTAAAAAATACTAACTAGGAAGATATCTTGTAGAAATATTCTCCAATACTCACAATGTTAGAGAAAAAGAAAATGATAACTACAAAAAAATGCAATTTGCATGGATTTGAAGAACAACATTTTTCTCTTACCCTAAGTCTTCAGGGATGAAAATGTTGCTTAATTTTGCAAAGATAAATATTGAATCTTATTCTTTATTTTGCATCTTAAGAATAAATCTTAGTTTTAATCTCAAAATAAATCTTAATTTCTACATGAATTAAACATGGAAACATTTTGTTTCAACGTTGCAATTTTTCCTTTTTCATATGTTTTGTTGTCTTTCATTTGACTGGAACTGTTGTAATCTAATAATTTATCCCATCAATTTTGTATCAATTGATACTAAGATTGTTAATAATTAGTAATATTAGTTTTTCTATAATATTTTGTACGTAATTATTTCATATGAGCTAAAGACATAAACCATAAATCCGACGATGAATGTCTTACATTTTAAACCTCTGAAATTTTTAATCGCGACGTTTCAAGGATCCCTACCAATCCCATCACTCATTCCAATCAACGACACCAGAACAGAAGGAGATTAGTTTTGTGACATTTACCGTGACACGTGGAGTAATGCACGCTCCCAACCCGCCTCCTCAGCCACACGAGCTAACAAATCGAAACCGAGCGTATCGGTTTTCCCACCCATACCGATCAACGCCACTTCCGTTCCCAAAAAACAGCACACGCAAAATATGAAGACATCGCGTGTCCCGCGTCCCGACCAAGTACGATGTGTCTGCGGCTGCGGCCTCGATCTGTCCAAAATCTCATCACAAACATGAAGCAAAGCCAACAATAAAAAAAACCTCCAAAAAATCTCAAAAATGGGTGAAGTTTTCGATTGTCCATTTTTGGGGTTTTTTTTTTTTGTGTGCGACGTTCGTTCCTTTGTTCGTGCAGATGCATAAACGGTGTAGCATAAAAGCGTTTTCACACCGGCGGCGAGCAGAAAAATAGCCAAAATTTGGTCGCCGGCGCCCTATACCCACGCCCGCCCGATCTGATGGCTAATCAATCAATGTGTCACGCAAAATTAGCTCGCACGTTGCGCGTCTCGCAAGGTGGCCGGCTCGTAATTGTGTGTGCGTGGATGGGCTGATGTAATGGGCCCCAAGTAGCGATACCGTCTCACCTTTCAGGGGAGATTTCGCACGAAAATGTCACACGAAACACGCGTAAAAATGTAGGTGAAGATAGTCGAAGTTCATTCACGGGGTGTTTTTTGAGCGACACAATGCAGTTGCGCTGCACACGGGGCGTGTTGCATCATTGGTTGCTGCATTTTGGTATTGTTTTGGCTGTGCGCGTGCACTTGTTCATGGTTACCGATGTGATGACGCGGTTGAAAATGTTTTTCGTTCAAAATTTGATGGTTTTTGGATTCGTTATCGGTTTACTAAATTTACTAATAATTGACTTCGATCTTTTTTAACAAAATCTTATCAGATGTTGTTAATATACAAAAAAAAATAATATACTATTCAAAATACCTAAATCCTCTCAGAGCATGAAAAAGCTGAAAATATTCTTCATATTGAAGAGTACTGAAAATACTTCAAATGTTTAATTCGTTTGAGTTATACAGTTTTGGTTTTTCTAGGTTCTTATACAAATGTTTCTAAAAATCTCTCAGATAATTAAGTAGCTTTATTTTTATTACACTCATTTAATATATTCGTCTGATTTTTTCATCTAAAAATTCATCTTATATGATACCCTAAAGTGAGGAATCACTAAAGATTTGACACAAAATTAATATTTAATAAAAAGTATGAAATTTTCTCCTTAACGTGAATTACGTAACTAGTTCAAAAATGCTTCATTAAAGCCAATATTTTCGGCTCGAGTATAATGTAACGTAATCGACACCGATTTCTCAATACCATTTTTTTTGTTACAACAAACCAAGTGCTCCTAAGCAGGAAGTATCTTCCACGCCTCGTTAAGGCGCCCTTTCCCCTTTCAAATTCGGCTCACATCTTCTAAATGATCATCATAAAAATAAGCGAAATGCTCACAACCGCACACCGGTGCTAGTCGTAAATACTTCGCATGACTCTCCAGCCAACCGTGACGCATTTGAGCCCCAGGAACGGAAGACGGATCTTAGGAGGTCGAAATATTGCATCGGCCAAACTCTTGGCACCCTCTGAAAAAGGGCAACCGTTTTAGTGTGGTGCCCAGTGGCGCCGTTTTGTCGCGGCCGGTCGCGACGTGAAAGATTGGCATTGTTTGGCGGTGAGAGTCACTCCGAAATCGTGCGATTTTGTGGATAGGCAATTGCCAATCGAAAGGAATTTTGAGTAATAAAAGATTGACGAGAAAAGAAATGGTATTTGTGTCTGACCCGGATTTGGGATATTCCACGGTTAGTTTTTGTTATTTCCTATTTTTTTTATAACGATCTAAACATATTTTTCGGCGAACTTCAACCTATAACAATAAATCCAGTTCTATGTTACTTCAATCCACTGTTTTGATTTTCTCATATACATATATCATTTCATTGGTGCAGAAAATTTTAAAGCAGCTTTTTTATTATTTGTTTAGAGAGAGGAAAGAATTAACATCGACCAAGAAAATGAGAGAAGCTTTAAAATCATTCAAACATATATTTAAAAATCAAAAATATTTGAATATAATGTTCAAACGTTCAGATTTGATTAAAAAAGAATTATGCGAGTAAAGTAAAAGTAAAAAAAATAACCTCTTTTGTGGCAAAAATGTTCTTATAGAAGTCTAAAATTTAATTTAAATTAAAAAAATTGTGGAATATTGGTAAAATTATAAAAAGTTTGATTTGAATGCTGTGTAATTTGGACCGTTGAGCTTGTTAATGCATCTCACACACGTCGCATACAGCATCCTAAAGGTCATGATATATCATCACTCATTTGCATCTCGAGAGAGCTACCTAGCCTCCTGGTAATCCGAGCCCTATTCGTTACATTTCCCATCCGCAAACTAAAACTCCTTCTGCACAGCTCAACATATCTCACGGGCTGGTGCTCCGACTGGAAGCGCACGGTCGACATTACTCAAAAACACTGTGCCCAATTTTGTAATGTCAGTAGAGCACCAGTCATCGCCGTCACATGCCGTCTTCAGCTGTTTCTTGTGTGGTTTTGCTCGCACGCTCTCAGCTTCCCCGCACACTTCCCCGCTCGTGGTCTTCACGTACCATTTTACATATCTTCTCTGTCGATCTGTATATTTGTAGCCAATCTTTGTGGACGTGGAAGCCTGACAAGCCTCATGCTCTCGTCTCTGAGCCACCACCACCGCTAGCAATCTTACCGATCTTTCCGATTCTAGCGACCCGATCGCACGTATTTCCACCGCGCTCTTCCCACACTGAAAAGCGCTAAAGAAAACCGCCCGGTTCCCAAACCGAAAGCCAAACAAAAAGCCACCTCACGCACTCGCATCCGAGCAGATTGAACGAGAAAAAAATTCCATTTAAGAAAAAAATGCATCTACTCTTTTGTGTAATAGGGTGCGGGTGGTTGGCGCCCTGCCAGTGTGTTTGCCACACATACACACACTCACACCAGGCTTGTGCCATACCCCGGTTTTAAATTCTCACAGATCTGAAAGGTCCCGTCAGTTGTTTTTTTTTTTTTAGTTACTCTATCTGACGAACGAAATGGAAGTCGGTTTTTTGTTTTCGACCGAAGTCGGCTGGCAGTAACTTTGGTTGAACAGTTAAACAGCGCTCATAAAAATGTTTCATCATCTGTGAGGTTCATTTTGAGGCTGATTTTTGGTTTTTTGCGTACGTTTCATCGTGGGTGTTGGCCTGTTGACCCATTCATTGCTGTGGGTGGGAGTTTCATAAAGTCGATACTGATTGTACTTAATTCTGTTTTTAAATGTTTGTTTATGGTCAAAATATTTAATAATCTTAAGTGAATATTAAAATATTGTTTTTTTTTTATTGAACAATTGAAATCAAACTGAAAATTTAAAAACCAAATCTTTGAAATGAAGAAAACTTCATTCTTATACTGTTTACCATACAAAAGACTTCAACTCAATATAAAGCGACGAACCCCGTCCATTGCAATCCCTTCCGATGAAATCTTTCTCAACCGACGGCCGCGTGGATGATTTCGATCGCGCATTCAACAACATGTACCACTTGACTCGGCTTCCTTCACCATCATCAGGTGCTTGGGTGCCGCTGGTGCGCTGTGTAAATACCGTTCGGGTGCATCTTCCCACCGCCCCGTGGTTTCGTGCGCGCGTTCGGTTGTAATCGTTGCAAAGGTCATCTTCGCCGCCACCGCCGCCGCCGCTAGTCGTGACTAAGCTTCACCATGAATCAAACAGCAGGGTAAACGGTGCTCGATCAGAACGGTACCGATGGAAAACTGGATGGGTATGTAACCGTAGGCCGAATTGTTGCTAGTTAAATGTCATTATGTATCGATGGATGGCCTATTTAACACTCCCTAATTTTTTCAGAGCACAAAATAGCAATAACTACAATCAAGGAGTTATTAATATTTAATGGTTTTTGAAACCTACCTTTTTTGAAAAAAGGAAATCAAAATCATCTACTAAATACATCGCTTATTTCGTAACACACCCCGCTCCTCCATACAGTCTAGAAAAGGAAGAACGGGGTGTGCGTAATTTCGACTGCATTTTGGCAGCCCACCCGGAAGGTTGTTGCACGGAGGCGCTAATTGTATCACAATCCGGCTCTCTCAAGCACAACTCTGACACAGTTTGAATGTTAGGACATGGAAGTAGTTTTAACGAATTTTAACACCCCCGTAACGTGTGCGTCCGGGTTCGGCTGATGGACGGGAAGAGAAGTTTCGCAAATGCACCGTGGAGAAAGCGAAAGGAATACGCGATATCTGCGAACGGTGCATGAGCTTGGAAAGGGATGGTGTGAAATGAAAGATTTTTGTTTTTTTTATGGGGAATACATTTTGGGTTTATTTATTTTACTTTCGAACATATAGTATCTTTATTTTTAATCTGTTGTATGTATGTTAATATAAGCACACGTTTACTGAGTCACAAAATGAACTAAAAAGAAATTGAAACAGCTTCTACTTCGAATGTGAGTTAAATAAAACAAGGGACTTCGATGAAAGATGAAGCGACGAAACGCGACCCACAGCAACATAGCGCAAAACTTGCTCCACTAGAACGACATCAAAGTGCAGAGAAAGAGAGGTGGAGGAGGCAACCCAGCAGCCCATCGTCGGCTTACCTTCTACCAGTTCACTCACACGGCAGTGACCTTCGCCGACCATCGCCCCGCAGCAAAAGTTCTGCCCAAAAGCGAACCCCACCGGGGCCGGCGCTGAAACCGAAAGCTCATTTCATGTAGCAAAAGAATGCCAACTAGCGCTCGTACCGCGGGGGGGATGGAGGTTATGGAGCCAAAGATTCTCCATCCCGGCACCATTCATTTCTTCCTCGCTTCGGAACCTAGTCGATCGAAACCATTTCGCGGAGCGAGTTATGCAAAGCAGGACGGCTCCACCCCGGCAACGGCGACGCAAACGGCTGCCAAAAATAAATTCTAAAAATCCAGCTCCTACCAGCTCAAGCGATGGGGTGAAAAGCGAAATTTAGAGAAAAAAAAGATTCAAAAACAGCAAACCATCCGATGAGTAGGATTTCGAAGGTTGCATTGCATTGGCCCAGCCGAAATGGTGCCCGGTCGTCTTCTTCGAGCCGCCCACCTTAATGCATCATAATCGCTTCGGAATGCTGCCGGCCTGTTGGCTGAAGTGGTTCAAGAGCGCCATACGGTTCGTCAAATTGATCCGCGCGAAGGTTGGTCAATTTTGGTGCGGCACAAATTGCGCAAATGCC
The DNA here is from genome assembly GCA_000473445.2 of Anopheles farauti. Taxonomy (NCBI): domain Eukaryota; kingdom Metazoa; phylum Arthropoda; class Insecta; order Diptera; family Culicidae; genus Anopheles; species Anopheles farauti. The sequence continues at coordinate 2,196,873 of KI915052.1, forward strand.
AGCAAAGTGGGTCTCATGAGTGAAGAATGCACGGCAAGAAAGGGTGAAGATTCTTTTATGACGTTCCAAAAGGTTGTTTCATACTTTGAAGTAGATTGAAGAACTGAAGATAAAGCTTTATGAGAATGTTTATGATAAATCACACCATGAACAAAACGGCTAAAATCTATGCAGGAAGGTGAAGCACTTCTTCGAAGCGATTGCTTAGCATATTCATCCACCACTTCAGGTGAGGAAATCAAAACACTTTTCTCGCCTGAGGCAAGAAAACCCTTAAATGGGATTTATTCCACACGAGCGCAAACGGTTGCTCTATTAGCTTTATTGGCGCCCAAAGCGGGTGCACTTGACATTGACGATTGGCTCTCCTTAGGCAAGCGCACTCTATTCATCAGCATTTTCCTCGTAAAATAAAATCAATTTCAACACATCGCCCAAGCAGGCGACGCTGCACGACGAAGCATCAACTTAGCATAAACACCTTCGCGACCATTTCTTCATCAGAAGAGTTCCTCGTTTTGTGTCCAAAGTTGTTCGAGCGGTTTTGCAACGCTCCCGATCCAGTTTGACCATGCGACGCGGTCGGAATCGAAATTCACGAACAGATTAATCGTATTCGGAGCTGCTTTGCTAACATTGACCCGTCGGGAAGGCAAGAGGTCGCTATAAAAAAAAAACGCTTCACCTAACGCGCTTCATTGGTGCGGAGCCACCTTGGCTTCCAGGTGGAACCGGTGTACGGATGCCTTCCCTTTGCCGCGTGTCAGAGTTCACGATGACCGATGGACCGGGAGGTGACATTGAGGCTTCACCGCTGCCGTGAGGCCAAGAAGCCAACGATGCTAACGAAGTCGACGGTGGTAGCTAAAAATATCCGCTGTATATTTATGAGCGGCTAGTCGTTTCTGCTTCCCCAGCTGCGGTCTGCTTCCAAATTTGAACCCATCGGTTAGCGCCCGGTGTGTGTTTGTTACGAGCGTGGTTGGGAGAAGTATTGTGATTTCCGTGGGTTGCGGAACAACATATAGGTTTCGATCTGTTGCTCGTTGAGCGGCGATAAGATTTCCCAATTTGGAGCCCGGATGATTGAAACAAACGATCGCGATACTTTGTTGAATGTTCGACGCGTTGAGCTGTTAACGCAATGCTTGTAAGATTGTATGTTCTTACATTTTTATTTTTATATTTTAGAAAAAAAGAAAGTTTCGATAGAAAAGATTTATTTTATGCAATCGAAGAGAATTGATTGATCGATGAAAATTTGAAAAGACTTTACTGACTATTACTGACTAGATTGAAAAAGTCAACTTTTTAATGATTTTGAAATTAGTGTTTTCCTTTTCAAGTCATTACACTAAAAATATTTAAAAATAAAAGATATATTAAAAATGATTGGAACTTTAAATGTTGTTTGGTTTGTTTACTGTTTACAGTAAAATACTGCAGCAAAAATAATTTTGGCTTTTTTCTATAGTTAAATAATGTGGGTTGGTTGTTTTGTTTTATTTTTTATTTATTTTCTAGATTAATGCTCAAATCTATGCCAATCAAATTCATTCATTTAATTGCCGTTACTTTCCTAATTAAATAAATAAAATGATTTTACAATTTTATTATCCTCAACTTTTTAATACCAGCTACATTAAACAAGTAAAAGCGTTCGCTATTCATACTCCTTGGTATTTATTAAAACTGCAAATGGTCACTTAACAAAATGTCAATTTTTATGCTCCAAAATCCCCACGAGTACCTTTACTGTGAGTCATAAAAAGAATCGTCCCACAGAACATCATTTCCCATACGCACCGGAACCTGAACCATCGTCAATTGCAGGAAATCCATATTGCCGCAAAAATCCCATCTGCAATCGAATCCACACGCTCAAGGACTCACTCGGTCCTTCGGAGCACACTCAATTGCATCGATTGTGAGTCACTTTGGAAGGAAATACCCGTCGAGAGTGTGTCTGTGTGTGGGCCAGTTGTTGAAGATTGCGATCGCGAGCATAACTAACTGCCGATAAATATTTGTCCTCGCGGAGCGTGTCACTTCTCGGGAGCGTTCTGATCTCACATTCGCTTCACGACGACGGTGCGCTTTGTGCCCTGAAGGAAACCTTCAAGGGTTTCGTGAGATGAAGGTCACCGGTTTGCAAGCGGCAAGATGTGTTACGAGTCAGCGAAAGGACCGTTCGGTACTGTTTATTACATCATAAAGTAGAACCGAGCCGATTGGCAAAGTTTGATTTTATATCCATCTAGCCTCCGGCCGAAGTGCGGTTTTTTTTTTCTTCCAAAGATGATGAAGATGATCTTTTCGATAACACGCCGCGTGAGGGTGTGTTCAAATCCTTCTCTTTCGGTGCCTTATTGAGCAGGGGATTCTTGTTGTTTTTTTTTGCAAACAACCTCTTAACAAGCTTGAAACGCACCCTACTCGTAGCAATATCTATCGGAGATCGAAACGGAAATGTACGACGGATCGATACACATCGGTATCGAAGCGCCTGAAACGCATGTGAAACGGCACACACGAAGCGAAGTAAACATATTTATGGTGCTTTATTTATGACTTGCCCCCTGGCAGGAAGCATTTCGTACGTTAGCGGCTTGTTAAGGCTGGGACCGATCGTTGTGAGGTGGTGCTATAAATTACGATTAATGCCAAATTTGAACTGTAGTATCCTTGAGTTTCTAAAAATAAAAAGGGGCATAATTTTTATAGCAAGCAAAAATAGAAGGTTCGAATATGATGTTCCAACACTCGCTTGGAGTGAGAATAGTTATTTGTTTTATTTCCTTACACATTCATTTAATAGGGTTTTTTTTCCTGGAATGATTTTTTATGACAATTTAATTAAGTGATAGTTTGCTAGCATATACAGAAGTTTTGCTAACGGACACTAGCGCCATCTACAAAAGTGAGTAGAATGGAAGATTCCTCGATGGTACGAAATATTGTACTAAATTCTAAAGTCAAAATGTACTAAAATTGTTGGTAAATTGCTTTGTTGGTAAACACGTCAAATTAACCCGAGCCGAGCGTAAACTCGTTTGGTTAAAAGGAAGAAATATTAAATATGAAAGTTAAATATTAAAGAGATTACTAAAGCTAAAAGTTTATTTCAAGCGTTTTACTGACAATAAATCTTAACAATAAAAATTCTAAATTTATAGCAAAACCAAAATTACCGGACCATCAATTTTGAGGAACTTTTAATCTTGTTCAATTTTTCATTGAACCATTGGGTTTTCCATTAAGGTATTTTAATTACAGTGCAGTCTTTGCAGTTCAAATGTGAAAAAGCATAAAATCAAACTAATTTTCTCCTTGACTGCGTGGCTACTTATTACAGCCCGCCTACCATCGAACAATCTCATCAGCAGGCAATGATTTACAGTCGTTTAAGCTAATGCTACGTTCAATTTCGCATGAGTTACGGGCAAGTGAGCTACCGGTTGGCGATGCGCGCCTGTCTTGCGCTTCTAATAATAGAAGCTTGCTACCGCGCAAGGACACGGAATGATGGACGGCTTTGCAGCCTCCCGAACGGCACAAACCCTTCAAATTCGCTAGGGTCCATCACGGGCCAGGGCATGGAAATTGGTCGCCGACATTGAACAGCTTTTAAGGCTGCGGTTTTGGTATCCTTGAACAGAAAGGCATCTGCGCAAAAACAATACATCTACATCTTCCATCCAGTACTGATTAACTGCAGTGAAGTGCTTTCGGAATGAGGTATAATAAGTTCACTTAGTGTGTTGCTGGTGCGTCGAACGATTGCTTCCGCCATATATACGTTACGGCTTCGTTCGAGCCGGTCGTTAAATAGGATGTTAAAATGGAAAAAAGCGCCGTCAATCGTCATAACCGCAGCTGAAACCGAATAGGTCTTAAACAGTGCCAACCGGGCAGATCTGATCGCTCCGGCCACAAACCAGGGTCGATGCAGTTTAAAGACAAATCTTTTCCCTCTTCGCGCGCCTCTAGACTGCACTAGAGCACGCTGCAGTGTCGTTAAAATGAAGCCCAAAACGCCTCACACTAACCAACGCGTCGTTGTCATCGATCGGTCGGCAGCTAAAATTCCAACCGGACGGAAGATTCCAGCGCGCCGGGACGAGCGCACGAACTGGTTTTCCTTGGATCAATGCCAACCCCGACACCGACCGATGGCGACTAATTTTTTTCATTAGCATAACTCACCGCCCCGACCCGCAGCGGAGAGGCTTCTGCATTTGAATAACTGGAACAAAATCGGATGATCTCGGTGCGGATTGCCTTCGGTGGCTTTTGGTTGAGGTCAGGCACGGTGCGCCCGAACCAGTCTGCTGCAAGGGTTGCTGTTGTTTCGCCGCCGGTCGCACTGTGCCAACTGTCACACGGTGACAACCGCTGGAAGACGGCGGTTCGTCGGTTACGGAAGCATCGAAGTCGTTCGTTTCGTTTATCGCTTTGGTCGGAGATTATTAATGTGCGGCATCGTGACGTACCGCTTGCAGTGGATGACGTTGTTTTTGGTGTAGCTGCCGGGAGAATTGGGAGAAAATTAATCACCCAGAGAAGTTAGTTCGGGCTAGCCGATGGAGCGGAGAGAAGCAAGCGGTGGTGAAATTATTGGACATTTCTAATAATATGGCTACAAGTAAGCCATGAAGATTATTTTTCATCATTTTTTTATCGCCTGAAAAATGAAAAATTTTGTCAGTGATTAAATAGCAATGTTCAATAGCGACACAATAGTCTTAAATAAAAACAAAATTAAAAAAAAAAACATGAGTGAAATATACAAAAATTGTGAAAAGATTTTGTATTTGTATTTTTGTATTTGCTATAGCTCAATCGGTCTTTTCCATTAAGTAGCCCATTTTTGAACATTGATATTTTTGATATTGTATTTGCATTTTTGTATTTGCTATAACTCGGTCGGTCTTTTCCATTAAATAGCCCATTCTTGGTTTATGTTCCTGTGGATAAGATGCACGTGCTCATGTAAAACGCGTTGAAAGAATCAATTCGCCTAACTTATTTGTTCGCACGATGGACCGAATGGTGAGACGAGTTAATTCTTCGAGCGAATCGAGCACCCGGCTTATTGTCGTTTCAAAGTAAATTGGATTCTTAACTTTACGCAGAGTCATGATTTCTACACTAAGAGGCAAGGATGATATTATGTAGTTGCTGTTCGCTACTAACTAAGGATGATTTATTGCTGATAGGATGAAATAATGCGAAAAAAGTGCCGTAGTATGTCTCCAAACCCTTCTTTTATATTTTTTGATAGTTATTTCTACTTAATTGACAAAAATCTTGAAAAAATTGATACAACGTTCACTTGAATTCAAATGGTCTGATTATTTTTTTCTATTTTAACTAATGACTATAGCTTCTGTCGGTTAAAAGCTTAATGTTTTTATATCTTGTTTTCAAATTTGCTTTAAATTCTTTAACAAACTCTGGTGGTAATATTCATATCACCAGTTGCATAACCTGAAGATTTTTTTTTACATGAAGCTACTGCTGAAATTATTTTGTTTATCTTACACGAATAAAACGAAACTGTTTACATGAGTTAAATCAACATTGCAACACCTAAAACTATTTTTGCTTTAAGCTTTTATACCGAACCTGATCCAAAGCTACAGCCATACATTACTCTGAACAGTAAAGTGACAGTAGTTAGCAAAAAAAACAAGTTAGTACTTCATTATGGCACCCTCGGCAAACAAAGCTACTGCCTTTCCTAAAGATACTACCTCCATGACTCACACTCGGCTCCATTCGACGTTGAAGGCGGGCAAGCGCAGCCACCAAGCTAAATGACACACCAAAACTGCATGCAGCTATCGCATACCATATATCGCCTTTATTACGTGACTAATCACACCATAATTCCACACCACAATGGCTTATTTAGGGGGTGCCAGGAGGGAGTACGATGCCGGTCTTCACACACAATCAGGAAAAAAACGCAAATACGACAGCAACACTTTTCGTTCCATCGGGCTCCGAAGAGTGCGGAAGTTATATTAGACCCTCCCCCGCATCCGCCGTCGAGGCTCCCCTCGGCGATTGGGCTCGGTTTGCAATGCCCGAACGACGGTCCGGTCCCGGGCATTGTTCTGCCGCGCAAAAGGGGTTGCTAATAATTCACGAACGCATGTTTTTTCGCAACATTAAGCTATGCTTCCCCTTATGCTGGGGGTTTGCCGCTGAATTAGTGGTCTAGCTTTAATTGCTTCTTTGCGAGAACCGGCTCGCACGTTTCAGGTGTGTAGTTATTCCGTGTGCGAAACAATGGTCGTGTGGCCGTATGTTTGTTGCAAGGGTGTCTCTGAAGGTGCGTTCGGTTCGTTGCTTACTCATATGACAAACTCGACGAGCCATGTTTTGTGTGTACTTCTCGTGAGATTTACCTTTGATGTGGCTTTCAGTTAGGAAGAGGAAACATGTGTTCATTCGTCACAGGGCGAAATGAAGCGTTAGTTGAAAAATGAGTTTGTGTTTGTTTTAATACAATAAAATGAAATAAACATAGCATTACTTCATTAATTTCAGAAAATAAATTCCTTACTATTAAATATATTTGTGTTTTTATCTATACCCTGAAGATAATTCACTTCGATTAAAATATGATCTATAACTAAATTGTACTTATTTTAAAGACTTTTGCCCATTAGAAGAAATTGTTTTAAAATAATGATAGCAGAAATGTATCGCTAGCAGAAGCATGATTTATTTTTATTCCATCGAAGAAAATTGAACACTTCGTCTAAATTGGAGACAAAATTTTGATGAAATGTTATTCTTCTCATGACGATATTTTGTAAGCGTAACTATTCCCATTCTTAATAAAAATCGTACCATCCACGCCGATATCTTTCTCATCCAAAGATGGATTTACTAATTTGCTTGGTTCAAATATAAAAAATTCACAAATCGATACAATTCTGTCGTTAAAAGTACTCAACCTGATACTTTAAACACGAAGATACCCGTTTTTGATTTATTTCTTAATAATTCTTCATGTGAAAAAAGAAATTTATTTGCCGAATTAAACATTTGACTTGACTTATTTATTATTCTTTAAGACAATATTTTTTTGATGAAAATCCATAATTATCTTGAATTAGAATTTGATTAGAAAGGATTGATTTTAACGTGCTATAAATATGGTATAAACCTGGTATTTTTATAGCACTACATTTTTCCATAGAAAAATTCTATCCATAAAACGTATGAGTTAAACATAATGTGAACTATACCTTCACCGATCACTCCCGGAAGTTCTCGCTCGTTTCAGGCTCACTTTGATCCTTGCACATTGACAAAACGCCATTCTATTTGATGATTTATTCAGATCGCCATGCATGTGTCCACACGACATCGGTCATCGGGTCGCACATTCACCTCGGCTCCGCTTGGCTCGGCTTGTTTATTGGTGTAATGCGAAACATTTCAATCACATGCCTCTGTTCACCGTACCGAGCGTAAAGTGAACGCATCAGAACGTTTCCTGCCATTCGAAAGGCCTCACACGGTTCGGACGGTCGCGCCGAACCTCGCTCGACCGTGTCCAGGAATTGATGCAAACAACAGCGCCGAAGAAACACATCGTGACCAGTCAATTAATATCGATTGCATATGGGAAGCGTTTGCACACATTGCACACCGTACATTGAAGCATCATTATTTTGGCGACATTCTATCGCTCGTCGTAGCGGTGGTATGGCGGTCACCGCCAAAAATAGAGTGGTGTTTTCGGTGAAGTACGCTTGCAAATCCGAACTAATGACCGGTGGCGCGTTCGCGACCAGCGTGCCGATTTTCCGCGCCACGCGCTCTTTGCGCAAACGCTCGCGTCGCGTCAAACGGACGTGGTTGCTTTCGCGATCGCGGATGGTCAGCTGCCGTGGGTCGTCCAAACAAAGCGTCGACGAGACTAGCGCGTGTCGACGCGGACCATTGCGCCACGGTTTGATGAGCAACTGGACGGTGGCAGAAATTGAAATGCACATATGTGCGGCGTCGGTCAGTGTTGCGATCGTGTGGCGGAGAATGGCACCAGATGATGATTTCAATCAGGTCGAAGGCGATGTGAAGTGGAGAGTTGAAAGGTTGCCCTGGTGGGTCATCGTAAGAGTCTGACACTTTGAGGCTTAGTGTCGTAGTTAGATTTTGGAGCAGTGAAATAACCACGTTGCTTCGCTCAAGCAATTATTGCAATTTTCGGAGACTTTCGAAGCCAAACGGATGTTAAACAAAAGGTTTATATTTAAGAAATGTAATATTTTGTTTTGTCGAAAACATACATTACAGATAGATTTTTTCTACCAAGGCACAATTGTGAAAAAAAATTGATGTTAAATTACAAAATGTGTAATACTTTGGTCATAAGAGCTATATATTTTTATTTTTTATGGGTAAAAGTTTTTTTTATCAAAAATTTAAAGAGGCAATCTGCTTGAAGGGACATATTCTGGCAAAGAATTAAGGCATTATTTGTTTATCATTAAAATGTATAAAACTTGCAAACCCATGACTGAGCAAATGCAGTGATGATAAATGAAAAATAACATTTTGTCATGTGATGCATAAAATTTAGTAAAAATAATGTTAATTCACCTTAATAATTTTTTCTGCTTAAAACTGTGTGTTTTGTGCTCTTATATTTGATAAAACTACTCTATTAAAAAGCTAATCAGTTATTTGTTAAATAAATTCAAAACATTCTCTGATCTTATCCCTAATTTGAAATTTGGAGTAATTCACCCAAATATTCAATATGTTCATTTTATTACGTGTAACAACAATCGGTTCATTTTATTGGAATGAACTACATCATTCCTATAAAATTATAATTGGTTCACAAAATTAAACAAATAAATGTTTATATAATAATGTTAATAACGTAATTTAAAGTTTAGATGTTGTATGACATGTAACATGCCAGCTAAACAAAAAGAAAATATTACAAAATGTTTTCTTATCAGAAAAATCCATTTCTCCACTGCCACTGACCTAACGTGTGTCCTACTAATTATTCATCCCTCCTTAAAAGCGAACTGTATACACTCGCCTTAAACCCTCATACAAACATGAAAATACGCACTGAAGATTTCATTGGAACGTCTGCGCCTCAATCGCCACCTAACGAGACCGTCACTGATTTTCATCTTTATTAAGAGACGCTCCGAACGCCAAACCGTTTACGAACGCTCGGATCCCCCCGAGTGTCCGGGTGTGGCCACCGTTGCCTGAAGAGGGCAACTGAAGCGCGATGAAAACGCTGCAACTCGCACAAGCCATCCGCCTCTGGATTATGTAAAAGTTCACGCGTGCAATTTTCATCTGGCGCAACGTACGAGACGCACGAGGGCATCAGTGGGGAGAGAAAAAAAACCCGGAACTTGGCCATCTAGTCATACACATGCGAGCTGCAAGATGAAAACGTGCTAGTACCGAGCGCGCATCGGTTATGGTGGAAAAATGGAGGTTCGGTCGGGCAAAGGCACCATTTGCACGGTGCGTTAGTTCCCCTTGGTTGGATGATGAAAGACGCCTCGTTCACCAGGCTTCGAGCTTATAAAATCAATTCGATTGTGGTCGGCCAAAATTTCGACAGCGGATCAAACTCTGCACCAGTTTTTCGATTGGCTTTCGGTGGATTGGCTCCTAGAGCATGTGAGGAAAACGGTTTTGCCACCGTACTTACCTTGAACGAGGTTCACAATCGCAACGCGAAGGCGAAAGTCAGAATCTGAGTGCTGGAAAAGCGCGTCCGAACGCAGCAAAGCAGCCAACGGTGAGCCCCCAACGCTCCCAAGAGCTAATGAAACGGAACAACGGCCAAATGCTCTGTTTTATGGTTTTTCTTGTGAGCTTTTCAGCACGCAACTCGTGTCCTTGAATGTGCGAATCGATGCCATTGCATGTGATGTTGCAGAGAAGACGCGTGAGAAAGAGGGTGAACGAGAAAACGGATGAGCGAGCGAGGGTAAAAAAGGTGGTCAGTCGGGTGCGATTGGTGGTACGGAACCGTGCCAGCTCACCACACCAAGCGAGTGCATCGCACTGTAGAAATGCAATTAGCGGGTGAATGTTCAAATGGAAAACCCATCGACACGTGAACTATGTTCATCAAAATGGTTTATGGTTCGATTCCTCATAGCATAATAAAAACAAGTTGTATCCATGCTTGGGGAAGAGTTTTCAAGCACAACGATGGTAGTTATTGAAAAAGAAGCAACAAAAAAATAACATCCTGACGTATGATAAGAACATAATTCGAATTGTTTGGGTTCCTTTCCTGGTCTCTCCAGTAAAACTTATTCGGTGAGTTTATTTATTAAATCAGTCGTGTTATTTTTTTTTGTTTAGAGTCAGTTATTATATTTATTTTTTTTTAAGTTTTTGCATATTCTTTTTCCTATTTCCTCTTTTTGAAATAATGTAAACAAACTAACGAATCTTTCGATTTTCGACGGAAGTAATGAATGTTTTGGGTAAAATGTTTTATTTATTTTTATTGCAATTTCTTTTTACCTAAACAATTGACCACAAAACATTGGCCTAAATTTGGTGAATATTTGTATCAAAGTTGATTACTAAAACTTAAAATTTATCAGCAATAAATGTGTTGACCAAAAATAAAAGAAAAAAGAAAGGCTTATAGATTAATAAAAGCTTCAGCTTTCAGTTTGATCATGATTCTGTGTCATTCAGATTGAAATTTTTAAAATAATTTTCACTCACGCTGCACATTTCAAATCACTTTCCAGTTTAGTGTCATCTGATGTAAATCGAATTTATTTCAATCTTCAATTTGCATTAAACCGTAAACAATAACGTAAACACCATCTTAACCTACATGTAATCAAAATAATCCGATCGGTAATGCAAACAATGCCAGGCGGATTTCAACCGCGCAAAGGTTTGGCGTTTGTGCTTTAACGGATCGGGTTCATGACCATGGAACACAAATGGAATCTCAATACGCTTGCTTGCTTTTCGTTTCGCTAATGCATCATACCGAGAGAGAAAGGGAACGCTTGGGGGAAAGAATTTTGCAAGCGCGTGTGTTATATTTGATGTATTTTGTTGTTTTGCTCAGAAATTCCAGCCGCATTACGTGCGCAAACCATTATATGAGCGATTTTTTTTTATGACCGCACGTATGAAGCCGCACATAATCGACAAAGACATGCGGCAGTATCATCAACCTGTCCGGGCAGGCGAGTGTACCTATCGTCGAACGAATGCACTGGAAATATTCTGCCATTCTCATGCAGCCCACGTCGTGCCCCGGATTCACCGGTGCCTATCACCTCACACGCAAGGCAGAGGAATGCCGACAGGAGAGCTGTGCCCCAAACACCCCAAGCACCCTTTCCCGCTAAAACCACCGCGCCACCGAACATTCCGATAACGATCGAAACGCGGAGCGATCGCATCGAAAGCGAGAGCCTTCAGCCTCTTACATCAGACCGCGGCGGAACCGTCTCGCCTCGGAAAGAAAGCCTCGGGAAGAAATCGGAGTACCGCACCGCACGGTGCATCTTATCATGCGGTCGGTGCACGGTGTGCCCTCCGAACCCTCCGGCACGGTGCACGGTGCATCGCTATTACGTGGAAAGAAAGTCCCACGGAGCTTGCGAGCTCGGCTCAGGGGAAGGGCATTTGCATAAAAAAGCGATCCGATCCGATTGGCCTTGCGCGGTAAATTAGGTTATTGGATGGGATGTTTATGACGCGCGTGTGTTTGTGTTTTGGGTAGTATCTTTTCCGAACTGTGAGTGTTTGGCGGCCGCGTCCGATTTGGGCGATGATAAATGTCGGTAGGGGTTTTGTTTGATGATTTCTTCGGTGATGATTACAGCATAATCAGCCGCTGCTAAATAGGAACTGTCAAAGCTTTACCACTCAAATAATAATGGAATATATTCCACATTTTACTGTCCTGTGTCTAGATCATGAGTCGAATGGGAAAAAAAAACAATTCCAATGTTGGTTCATGTAATCATACTTTACCCGATTGGTCTCAATTATTTGACTTCTTCTCAGAAACTAATTTCCGGCGCATTTGTGCCCCCAATGCACCAAGGTCCCAAGAAAGTGGACGGAGGAAATAACCTTCGCGACTTCCCGTTTCGTTTGTCGATTGTTTTGCAAAATGGAATATTAGGATGTAATTTGGCCGAGATTTGGAAGAAAACATCGCTTAGCAATCGTTTAAGAACACACATTAATGAGTAATCAAGTTAATTTCAAGCTTCCATGCACCCAGGAGAGTTTACTCGATCGTTTCCAAAAGGTTGTTAAGGTAGCCATTACGCGTTCATGTTTATTCGTTTTTCGTGTTTTTTGTTCAAGAATTGCTTGGTAGTAGACACTTGCTATAAAATTGGATGGTGGATGCTATAGCATTGGAGTTATTACAATGTTTTTGCTCTAACTTCAAATGGGTTTTCCATTTGAAAGGAGTGTTTGATTGATATAAAGGCTCTGCAATAATTCTTTTGAATATTTTGATATTTTGACCTTATTCTGCATGCAATATTTAGTTAAAGTGTATTGTTTTCTTTTTTACATTTCATAAAACGAATAAACTTTTTATGATTTTTTATATGTAATTTTGTTAAAAAACATGAATTAAATACAAAAAATTACATTTAATGTTTCTTAAATTTGTCATAAACTACAAAAAAAATAAAACAGTTCTATAATTTTGAATATTTTGAATGACAGCTAGAATCCTCTGTGGCGCCCTCTTTCGGAATAACGCGGCACTCACCTCTATATTGGTCACGCTTCTTTCAAAGCAATAAATCCTATCCTACAGCAAAATTGAAACACGATTTCAAGATGCGAATTAAAGTAATAAACAACCAATTCACTTCACGCTGCGATACGACAAAATTTGTTCCATAAAATAAAAAAAACCCCTTCCTTATCTGTTTTTCCAATATGGCCTGGCGCCTGGTGCGTAATTATTTAGCGCATCTTCACTTTTACTTTCACATGCTTGTTTTATTGCCGTGTGTTTGATTTTTTCCCTGCCCCACACGACACTGAAGTGTCTCATCTCAAACCAGTATACCGAAAGGGTAGGAAGGGAGAAGATGATCGATTCCTGAACACTATTATACGCACCGGGGTTCTCCTTTCATCACAGCTTATTTTTCTCTTTTTCCTTACCCGTCTGTTTATCGCATCACCACATGGAATGTGCATTGCACGACATTTCGCCATTTATTGAGCTCCACGCATCGCGTGGCGGGCGACGCCACCACCACCAAGCTCGGCGAGTGAGCTGATGAGTTGAAGAGGCAACAACAGAGGAGGGAAAAAAACTCGTAGACACAGCACAGCACCACGGATCAGCTAATAGACTAATGGGATTGCGGACGTGTCAAGCGTACCGTATGAGTGTATCGTCTCGGTGAGCATTTATTTGTCATTTGCTTCCCGCTGAGCATGCGCTACCTTTCACTAAGAGGTTGGAGTGCTTTTATACTTTCAATCATGCTGTAAGAGAGCTACTCCGTGGCGATAAATTGATAAAATTGATCAATTTGTTGCTTATTTGATGATGTTTGTTTACATTTTTTGTATCATTTTCCTTTTTTCATATTTATTCAATAAGCTATATAAAGCATTTGAATTGCGCTTTTTAACGATTTTTCTAGTTTGTATTTTGCTTAATTAATTAATTACCTTATGGTTGAATATATCTATTATTTCACTGTTTTATGTTTGTTAAATTCATTTATTTTTTTGATTTTATGTTGGATTCTTTTTGGCTGTACTTTTTAGAGATATTTAATTTTGATTTTGTTTTAATTAATCAATTAATATAAATAAAAATGTATGTAATATGTATTTGTAGACTTTAAATTTTAATTCTTTACTTTATTTTTCTTTTTTTTTTGTTTGGTTAAAACTTGTTTTAATCGATTCGTCTGTTATTCGTTGGGAAGTTGCTTCAATCTCATTTGAAATCAAAGATGAGCTGCTTGGATCATGTTTTCCCATTCTCACTGCAGACATATGACGCCTTTTCGTTTGATAACGTTAATGGAAATTGATAAAAAAAAAATTTTCCTTCCTCATGAATTATTGCCTAGTATTGATGAAAATCTCGGCATCTCACTTCAAACCCGTACGATTAATTGAATGGCTACCGATTGCGACGGAATTAAATTCAATCAAACGTCATCGCGTCCGTCTACAATTACACAACACGCGCCCGGCGTGATGGTGCGACTAAATTGACGCTTCTCGTACCGCTTCAAATTGCAATCACCGATCGACAACACGATCGTGTGCGATGTGCACCGGGCAATCCCTTGCTGTCTAACGTTCCGATGGCGCCATCTCACCCGCAAACGATGCCTGATGAAGCGCGGTGCTTGTTGTACGCTACCGTTCGCTCGAATAAACAGCGAATGAACTTTTATCTTTCGCATTGCAAGCCGCCAACCACCTTAACTCAACCGACCGTGGCCAATGCGCTTCCACTTCCCGAAATATCGGATGTAGCGGGCGAAGCATGGGCCCGACCGGCTCACTTCCACTGCTGCGTGAACACAGCTTTTCCGACCCAGGAAAAACAACACCACTCCGAACAGCACCATAGATGTATGTTAGCGCAACGCATCATAATTGGATCATCAGCGGGTGGTGGTGGTGCTGCTGGGTGAAGACGAAACGAAATCAATCGAACAATGGATAGTCATTTTTTTCGGATGGAGTGTTGCTTTAAATGAAGCATCAGTGTGAATAAAAAATAATGAAACGGTAGCGATTACGTCGATTATCCAGTGGCGGAGTGGGGTGGTGTGCGGTATGGCGTTGGCGGAGCTGATGACCATTTTTCGAGGCAATCATAAAGGCGGGAGAAATAAAGGCGGAAAAATGCGGTATTTGGTTGAGCGGTTGATACGGGTGTCGATCGCAAAGGTGCTTTGATTGGAGTTTATATTTTACTCGCAGATGGGTAAACATACGTTAAAGTTATACAGATAATAATACAGCCTATATGATCAGAGTGTGTTATTTCAACCAATTTCAATTATAATCGATCATCTAGACAATTAATTTCCAATAATTTTTTTTTCTAAAAAATATTTTAATAATTATTTTAATCAAAATGGCTCTACACTAAATCATGGGTCAAATTTTCCACAAAATATTTATTATTATTGGTTTGGATATGTTACTTTTGTTACATTTTTTATACTTCGTATGATTTTTGTTTTGCAATTACAATATTTATTTTCTTATCAAGACATTTTTAATGATGGACGATTGTTGTTTCATCTTCATTCAGTAGCTATTCCATAGAGATTTCTGTAAGATAAATGTATATTAAAACAAACACTGTTGGTTTAATTTACATAAATAGTAATAAATAGTGTGAACTATTTTAAAGCAAAACATGTTGTTTTTTTTTTTAATTTATTAGGGACGGCCTGGCCGTATTGCTAAATAGTAATAAATAGTGTGAACATGTTGTCATATGAACAGAATGTTGTCATATGACAGAAAATGTGGAAAAATATTATCTATATTTGCTGCAACGCTTAGAAATTAATCAACTCAAAGTTTCAAAAATGGCTTTGCAAAACTACGAAAAAGTTGATCACAGATTTTTTCAAAATCTTTCGAAAAACAACTGATAACGAAAACCAACGAAGGACAAAGCATAATTTACGATAAAGATCGCATAGTATATCATCAACTTTTGAATCATGTTAAGGACAGAATTAAACAATTTGTCATGAAATTAGTATTTTAATTTTAAATCTGTTGTAAGAGTAAGCTTGAGAATAAATGAAAATGAATAACCGAGCACAATAAGAGATAAAAATTAAATAACAGCTTTTTTCATATCTACTACCACACGCCAGCAAAGCGAATTATTCTCAAAAGAGACTAATGAATTGTTTTTCCTCTCTTTTCAGGTAAGTTCCTGTGGCATATCAAATCGGAAAACGCGCCGCTACTCCGAAGGTTACTCCCATGTGGCTAATTTCCCACACGCCCACCCTTACATGTGTCACACGGCTCAGGGTCGGCACGTGGCGACAACCCTGTAATGGCATATTCTTTCCCACCGGACAAGAATGGGTGAAAGACGCGAAACGAAACGAATTAAATCCGTCGGGTGTTTCTGGGCACGATGCATATCGCTCAGCTGCACGGAGGAAACAATCTCGCAAGTGGATAAATTGTCACCGGCCGGTTGCAAAATCAATCAACTCGGATGATGTTTTTTTTCGAATGGGAACTTGCGAACCTAAAGCAAACTTTATGGTTGCGGATCGGTCGGGACGGTCACACGAGCGCGAACGAACAGCGAACGGGTCGTTTACCTTTGTTCTCTTCTATCAACAACACCAACGATTGTTGTTGTTGATTGATTTGAAGGGCATTGTTCGGAGTGTAAAAAATTGGAATAAATTATTTTTTAAATGCTTTAGATTTGATTTAATTTTCATGAAACGAATACAAAATAGGAAACATTACAAATGTGGCTTACGTCTGATTTGTAGCTACTGATCTGATCGTTTTCTTACCAAAAAAAAAGCAGATTATTGTTAAACCAACTTCGAACATCAATTTCCTTGTCAACCTTAAGTGCAAGTGTTATCTGCAGCACTTTGTGGCAACAAAAGCAGCCAACAACAACCTCGCTAGATTCATTTTCCTCCCATAAGTGATCGCTCCCACCGATGGGCGACGACCACCCAAGCAGCGCAAGAACCAGTGTGAACCGAACCCGGGTGGGAAACATGCTTTTGTTTAGCCAAGCAAAACGGCCGAAAGCCCTCGCGGGGTTTAGTGGTTGGCGTAATACTTGCCACTGCCTCCCCGGGTGGCTTATGGATGGGAAAAAGTTCAACAACAATATGCGAGGGTGAGGGTGATGAAAATTAGAAGCCCTCTCAAACATGAATGTCTCTTGTTTTCGGGTTTTTTGTACTTCTCTTTGTAGTAAAAAGAGCTGAAGTATACTCTAAAGCCACTGCGACAAGAGGTTTTGCAAGATAACAGTGTAGAAAAAAAAACAAACAAATGTAAACTGTCAAATGCTAGTGGCAAAATGACGCTGATTGAGTAGTTGTCACTTTTGACATTTTGTGTAAGTTTTTTCTTTATTTTGCTATTTTCTTGCGATCGTTTTGATTGTCTAATTTAAAACGTACCCAACCGTACATTACAAGATCTTTCCCACCGATTCCGCCACGCGGCAAAAACGATGATCTCGTTTAGTAAATCATGCCGAGATTGCATCGCGACATTTCGGGAGGGATGATGAAAATCAACTACTCAACACCGCCCGTACTTTCGATCATTGTCGCCTGCGGGCATCTCGTTGCTCGTTCAATAAATGCACCAAAATCCACCCCCTCCCCCCCCCCCCCCCGCGATGACAAAACCCCGGGCGCGTCACGATTCAAATAGGTCAATCGCGCTGAGCATCTTCTCCGGGAGGCAAAAATTCCTGCAGCCGCGAGCCCGATGTTCACCCACCGGCGATCACAAAGATCAAATAAAATTATAAACCGATCGATTGCAAAATGGTGGCGGCGATTGGGAGGGAAACGGCTGAAATGCCACCACGACTGGCCGGAATTTGCCACCATCATAATTCTGCCGGTTGCGCCCGTCGAAAGAGGCCCTTCCTTGGCAACGGGGGAAGCCGGTAGAACGTTTGATCACCCTCACTCACCCGGATCACACGACGCCTGCATTGTCAGCCGCTGATATGATGAGCCGCTGTCGGCGCGGATTGGATCGGATGCTGTGAAATGTCAAATCGGTGCCGAAATCGGGGCCGCCCACGGGGTTCCGTTCCGGCCGCCGACTCGGCCTGTTTGATGGATGAAACGAAATGCAACCATTGCTGGCTGACGAAATGGTGGCTAAAAATAAAGATGTGGATTGAGGCGGCGGGAATTGATGAGATGCAACCCAGCGAGGCGGCATGGAATTGATCCGACGCGATGGAATCGCGGTTTGATGAGATTTTTGCGTGACCTTGCGACATTTGGAGCGATGTTTGCTAT
Organism: Anopheles farauti; assembly: GCA_000473445.2. NCBI lineage: Eukaryota > Metazoa > Arthropoda > Insecta > Diptera > Culicidae > Anopheles > Anopheles farauti. Next base: position 2,214,947 of record KI915052.1, read on the forward strand.
TCATTTTCATATGCTTTTCATCTTTTGTGTAGGTTAATGTTGTGCAAGTGTAAGTTAAATGTAAATAAATAATTGTTATTTATTTTATTTATTTTATTTTTATTTATTTCAAAAAGGACGACAAAAAACAATAAATAGCACAAATTTGAACATGGAACCAATTGTATTTTCAAATGAGTATTGGGTTTGGTTTCACCTACGAATGCAACAATTATCAAATTTTAATCATTACCTTGCACTGCAAAACGTATTGTTGATGGTTTCATTTCGATCGATTTTGTTTTTCCTGGAGCAATTTTAAATAAAAGCCTTTGAAATCGATCGTAACAATTTACTTCTGGAAATAAAATAAAACATCTCAATCATCTAGGGCATGTAAAGCAAAGCCAATTTTAGAATAAGAAAGGATAAATTTACTGAGAATAATTTGAAAATTGTACGAAAATTGAAAATTATTTTTAACCAATTTTTGTATAAAAACATTTTTTTTATTTTTCAACAATACTGGACCGAGAATCAAGAAAAAGTTAGTCAGATGACGACCTTTGTCGATTAGTAATTGAATCGGTATTTCTAAATCCACCATCACGAACACTTTGCACGTTGCAGTCTCATCGCTTAAAATGAAAGCCACTAGCAAAAAAAAAACGATCCGTATTTAGATCGAATCGTGCTTTCACTTGAAATGAAAATGTCCCTTCCCCGTGTGACTCGCAAACGTCACGCTTAAAATGTAAAACAAACATGAAAAGTGCAGTTCATAACTCAACCAACCGGGTGTGTGGGGCGCTCGGAAGGTTTGTCTGCCTGCCGCCAAGCCCTGGGACGCGCAAATCGTGAGAGAAAAGGCGTTTGGCGTTTTGTGAAGAAGCTCCCATAAAACCTGTCGCACCCAGCGCACGTAAGCCCATGCACACCGTGTTCGTTCGTATCAAATAATTTACCGTGACACGAACAACGGCGACCAGGCAACCCCGTTTCGTTGATCGCGTCGTGACAAACTTTACCTTACCCTTTTCGGAGCGGCTTCTTGGTGGCTCCAAGCACGAGAGATGGGCTTGTCCGGATTTACCGGATGGGACCGAGAGCATTTAAGCGGCAGTTTAACACGAACCCAGACGCCGAGGCTGTGTTTTCTGAGGTGGATGAGGTTTAAAATTTTAATAATCAATACTCCTGCGAGGTGGCGGAGAACATCTTGAAGGTTTTCGTCTCACTTGCGCCGAATGTCTTACACAATTAAATGTACGTGCGGCTCATGGTGGAAACATCTGCCTTAGACCGTTCGATGTGAGTTGTATCAGTTTTACCCTCTGCGGCAGGAATACCGCACGATTCGCCATCCTCGTTGTGGCCTGTACGCTTGCATAAGTGGCTTCCCTATTAACGGCAAGAAAACATGGCTAATAGACAACGAGTGAATCCAAACGACCGAATCCGAGAAGCCGTAATCAGATGTCTCCCCGCGCACAATTCGCGCTCATGACACATGCAAAACGAGTTCATTAAAAACGGACATTGCTGGTCGCGACGGCGCTGTTAACGCGTGGCGGCCGCACTTCGTTAGCCCGTCAATTGATACGGACGATTCGGCACCGTTTGCGACGGCCGAACCCTTTCCCTTTGAAGCACCTGAACCTTGTGCGCAGCTAGGAGTATGTTCACGGACGGGTGAACGCTAAACGATAAAAAAAGAAACATCGTAACTCTTTCACTTTCATCCATTGATCGTCAATCGTCCTCTAAAGGGGAGCAACGAGGGAGACGTGCTGGAGGGACTAATGTGTTACGGGTAAAAATAGATCGTAACACCCTTCGAAAGTGACATCGGATGCTTGTAAATGGTGTGTTTGTATGCTTCAAAGTGGTTAAAAATGTATCTATCTTTCTGCGAGACCCGGAAGGCTTTAACTAGGGGATTCCTCTCAAGAAAGTCAAGAAAGCAACAAAGTACGCAATTGAAACCGTGTACTGTACTGGAGTTTACTATGGTATATGGCGATTATTATTCAATGTTTTGTTTAAAAACACTTTAAGACAGTTTAAGTTCAAAATCAGGACTAAATGGATAGATGCTCCTGGCACGTTTCTCCTAGTCACAAAAATAGATCACTACTGAAACCTTAGTTGGGAGAATTATTCCAGATGCTACTGCAAAATCAAAAATTTCATTGCAGAATACATTCAACTCAGTAAATGATAGCAATATGGACTTAAATTTCAACGATATACTCCTTTTTCTCTAGCAGATTTTGATGCTTTGATCCTTGAAACCACGTCGATCGTCAAAAATTTCAGAATAATTTTAGGAAGAACATTTAATTTGTAAAGGCGAACAATATCTACAGTCAATTTATTTGACTAATAGCCATTGAAGCGAACGAGGAAAGTTTTGAATTTTTCTTTTTACTTCAAACATGTTCAATTAACAAATTCTACGTATTAAACTAAACATTATACACATCAAGATCAATTTTTTAAAAATCTAATTTACTTAGGATTGCAAGGACCAATTTGCAATGGATCAAACTCACCTATTACGTCGCTTGCATAATCACAGAAAAAATGCATAAATACGTGCCTTGTATTCAAAGCAAGCAGCTAAAACTCCCCTCATCTATCTCCTTACTCGAGAGCTGACGGTGAGTTCTTTGCTGACAACGATTTACAAGAGCATAAGTAGAGCATCTCCATCGATCATCGCTGCAATTACAAAAGCAACGTACCCGATTACACGGCACCAACGGCAGCCGCTAACCCCAGTGGAGACCCCGCATCAATGGCGGCATAAATCATAACCGGCTCGCTTCACCCACCCGACGCTGCCGAGTGTGAAACGGTGAGCGCGTATGGGGCTTCCATTTCCAGCAGCACACAAAAGCATTCCAGCTGCACCCATATCGCGCTTAGCGTACATTGCAAGGAATGTGCGGATTTGTTGCCGGTGAGGTCAAGTAGGAAGCCCGCCTGGGCCAAGCCCATCCGAGACGCAAAAGCTCCAGCTGCCTGTAAAGACAAAAGGTGCACACAAGTGTGCGTTGGAGCTCTCTTTTAAGTGCTCTCGTGTGTATGTGTGCACGGTGCGATATGATAATCTTGAAACGTGTGCGTTGCTATAACGCGTAATAGATATGAAGAGCGGCGATTGGCGAGAAAGAGAGCGCCGCGCCATCTTGCGGATAACTTGACAACTAGCACCGTTGAAGCTGTCAAGTAGTAGGCGGACTGTGCTTTGAGCTGTCAAACGAGCTGCTACGAGTGCCCTCTTGCACAGCCGATGTCAGAGGGGTGTGTAGTTCAAAGCAACCGCCCGGTATGTGAGAGAAGGTGTGTACATCGAGCTCGAGATACGGGCACGGGGTTAGCAACACGCATAACTCGAACTCCGCACGCTGATTGCCTCCGATCACGGGCAGCGTGAAGCTACCTGTTAATGAACTGTCAGTGGTCGGAACTAATAACTTACAACTGCTGGACTGTTGGCTCTAGTTGAAGGTGCCGCGACTGCTGCTGATCGATTACTGTCAGCGCCTGCTTGGAGTGTACATTTCCGCTGTATGCGGAGCTAAACTTCCGGCTCAGCTCGTGCAACAGACGATTGGCGATGTTTGATATCTTCCACACCTTACCATTTGCAACTTTAAGCACCTACCTATCCTCCTAATGTCCTTACGTCTCGCGAAATCTGCTGCATCATGGCAACCTTGCGAACCCAATCGGATGCCGCTATCTGTGTGGCACACTTCAGCAATTAGAGTCCTGCACTTGGGAGCGTCAGGAAACGTTGTCCAAACTCAACAGCTCACTAATTAGGGACTGGAGCTGAGCGGAAACCCCGTCCCCGTCGGCGCATCATTCAAGGATCGTCTAGTCTCGACCTCGGACGACCGTCAAGCCGATGTCGCCAGCCGTGTCGGGCCTTTTGTGTGCTCACGTCGGGCCGGACACAATTGGGTCACACTGGGAGCGTCAAGAGCATCGGATCCTCGGATAGATCGAGGACGATACGTTCGATCGAGCGAGCTAGCTGGTTTGCGGATTTAGGTCACATGCTCGATGCCGTGGAGATGGCGCAACACCAATCCGAGGAAGTTCTTGCTCCACGGTACGCACCCACAAATGGTGTCGCTCGGGGCAAGTGAGGGGCTCATCCATTTCTTAGTTAGCACGATTTCGGGTGCTTTGTTCTCGGTACCCCTCCGCGCTCGGTGAGATAAAAATCGACACGAACCTATTTTTCAAAAACCCGTCTGCGCCACAGCAGCCACGGAAAGCGGATGCGTTGCCGGAGATGGGCCCACGAATTGAGCGGGCACGGGCACGGGCACTAGCAAAGGCCACGGCAATTTGTCGTCGTACCGCCGGTCGCACATTCGACCACTTTCGAAATCTAATTATTGATCGCCGAGCACCGCGTTCGGTCGCGTTTCGCGGCGACGCAATGGAATTAAAATTGTAGCGTATTGCTTCACGCTTTTCACACCGTGTCCGCAGGCCGGTGAGGACGGGGCAAACATGGGCATGTAGATGTGGATCGTTGGGATCGGCAGCCTCCACCGTTTGCCGCCGTGCGTTCCTCTTCACTTTCGTTACCGTGACCTTCCGGGCGCTGATCGTGTTCGGCGACGAGCGTGATGAGCAATGTCTTTTAATGAGCCATATTCAAAACTGGGACACATTTTGAAAATGGTTTTCAATGGCTTCTGTTGCCCGTGAGCATGTTGGTATTTATTGGTGTCAATCGAGCTTCACACAATTTCAAGTGATAATTATAAAGCATTATTTTGCTACAAAAAAAACAAGCCATGAACTACTATTGTAAAATTACTATAACAATGACTTGCGATATAAATATTTTACATAGCAAGCTCGTTTTCGTCTGACATTTAGTGAGCAATATACATTAATATTCAGTCAATGAAAAATATCTTTCAGTATATCTAGCAGAAATTAAGTTTATAGCATACAGGAACATCTTTAATTCCGATGAAAGAGAAGAACAAAACAGTTAAAAATTTCACCTCAAAAATGAAGATCAGTTTATTTAATCCTACGCTTTAACGAAAGTGATTTAGCTCATGATGAAACTGATGAAATTATTTTCAAACCAATGCTTAATATTGATAGAAAGCATCAAATTATAGCATCTTTTGAAAAAAAAAACTTTGTTAAAGATTTCCTCCAGCATTTTAATAATTCGAGCACTAGCGCTATTCGATTATTTCGAGCTCAAATTAAGGATTTGTAAGAACTCAGTATGTATGGAAAATAAAAAAATAATTACAAGTTATTTGTGTAATATTACGTATGTTTAATAATCTTCAGGCAATGTGCTCGAAGCACTATGATTTGAAGCGACTGAGGCCCTCTGTTATTTTAATTAACACAAAATTAAAAATTTAATAGAAATGATAAAAATATCTCCCCTCAAGTCAAGGCAACCAAACCAATTTATTCGAACCCAGCCGTAACCTTCACCGGTTGTCAGAAGATTCTAAGCAAGTCAAGGGCTAGACGGTCAGAATCATCGTCGGTGGTGACCGAATTTTACCACCAATTATTGAGCACCGTCCTTTAGCGATTGGGTCGCTAATCATACGTTCCGATGCGTTTGCACGCTGGAATGAAATGGTCAAGTATTGATTTTACCAGTTAATGAGCATTTGCTGAAGTTCTTCTCTTGGTGTTTGATTGGTTATTTCTACGCCAATTCACAGCATTGTGGTTTATAGTATAATTAGAGAGAAACTTCTTTTTAATCCTCGTACACAATACCTCAATTAAAAGCCATCAAGCAACGTTCGCACCTTAAATGGATCGAAATGGATCTGCATGCGGCATGTTACCCTCCACCACGACCGTTGCAAGATGCATCGAGAATCCTCAACAATCTATTTTACAACCCACCGATCCAATCCCCTTCACGCGAACGCTCCCGCAGCTGAATCATCCGGTTTCGCAACTTTCGCGAGCAAACTCGTCGCCGTGATTGATGAGAGCGATCTTACGCGCACTGCTGAGGGTGAGGGTGCGCTCGATCGGTATAAATCGGCCCACGGAGTCCACATTCTTGCCCGGCCGTGCCGCGTGGTGTGCAATAATTAAGCATCCCTTAACGAATGCAAGAAGAAAAAAAAACAACGAGCCACATGCAAGGAGTGTCCGTGTTGGTTCCGTGTCGAGCTTACCTCGGCAGCATGTTCGCCAAGTGGTATGCAGGTGCCGGATCGACGGTTCGGGGATGGTCGCAATCTCATCGCAAATGGTATGCCGAGATGTTTCTCCCCCAAGGGCTGACTGGCTTCGGTGCTTCGATGCGATCATCTTCAGGGTCAACTGCAGTAACGAAGCACTGACAGTGGTTCGTGAATTGCTGGCAGAGGTATTGAAATTTTATTGCACTAAGAAAGGGAACTCCGCTTCTGGTCACGCAAAGTCCGGATGGATCAATAAGTAAGCAGATGGAGATAAAAGTGATTGGTTTAGTGAAATCACCCGGATCATGTCTACCATCGCAGAAGTAATAATGCTTAGTTGAGGGTAATGGATGAGATGAACATTTCGTACATTCTCGATTGAAATCGTTGTAGAAGAAGTTATATCGAATGAGGAGGTAATGTTTTACTAATACTGTTCTACTTATAACTTTAAATAAGGACGTGCGTAGCAAACTATTTTTTTAATTTAATTATTTTATTTGCTGTAGAAATAATTCATTTCTATAACACTTTTGTTTGTTTTTTTTTCTTGGGACAAATGACTTTTTTCAACCTAATTAAAGTTGTCATAAGGTTTATTTGAAATTTATTTCAGTTAGAAATTGTTACTATCGTGTATTTTTATTTTTATTCATGTTTTTTATTTATGTTCTCCTTCTGTTTCTACTACTAAAGAATGTAAAAAAACTTGAAAAAATACTGAACCATGACGAAAATTCTATAATTAAATCGCAAATCACTTACTTTTGCATACTATTGAATTAGGCAATCAATGAAAATTTGTTCATATTTATTCCGATTTTTTACAATGATATTTTCATGAAGTTCACTAATAGGTATGAGATTTAAAGGACGTTTTAAAAAACACAAAAAATCCTTTAATAGTATTTTTAGTTCTGCCCACATTTTTTTGCAAGTGTGTATCGCAAATTTAACATCTCTATCGCTTCTACTATACTCACACTCAGCACCATGCAACCATGAAGTAGTGCATCGTTAGAAGGCGAAAGCAACGATACTTCACCACCGTAATTGCGCCGATCAATCAGAACCATCCGGGATGATTTTGCAAGTGCCAGTTTCCTGGCCTGGGCGAAAGTATCAACCCGCGGAGAGGAGTTTGATAAGGCTATGGCAACTACGATGGAGAGAAAGAAATGAAAAATGCTAGCTTTCATCGCCTTCCGTGTCACGGTGTGCGCGATTGCGTCCACTCAATTGCGATCGTACACTTAAAACGCTCCGCTAAGTGGCGTACGACCGGGCAGGATCGTCATTTATTTCGAACCATCGGATCTAAAAGGCACGCGGAATGCATATTGGGCGAGAAAAGTCTGATGTTGGGCAAAAGCAGGGAATTCCAATACAGCTGGGTTTTTGAGTAATATGTATTTTTTATAACATTGAATATTTATTTAAAAGAGCCAAAATATTGTTTACGAAAATCTAGTGAACAAATCCTCTTTATAACGCGATCAATAGGGAAGTGTTACTTTAAAAAATAATTGTTCGAAAATGTAGAAAAAAAACCATTCAACTATGTCCAACTTCAAACCTCTTGTCTACCTTCCAGCCCATTTCAAACAAATTCACATGTCACAGTGCTTCCTTCCTTGTAGCGCTCGCCGCACAGTTCGAACCAATTCAACACGATCGACCGGACCCGGCCCCCGTCCGCCAAGATTAATGCAAATACATTACCCGTAATGTGATGCGATTAGGCCGATTAGATTAGGGCACGTCGGCGTCAGGGCGAGCCTGCGGCCGTGACCAGCGACACTTCCCGGTTGGCCCGGTACGCCCGACGCTACGGGGAGGAGAGCTTAATGCTCAGCTGACGTTGTCGTAGCCGACCCGAAAAACCGACACTCAATTAACAGCGCCGATACGTCGGAACCCCCTCCACCATTCAAATAGAATCATTAGCCGATTTGACGTTCAGAGGGAAAACGAGCTTGGACGGAGCAGGGGTTCCGTGTCCACCACCGGCGACAAATCAATTCATTATGTGGGATTAATTTTTATTGGCACGCTGACGGATTGAGCCAATGTTTGGAAGAAGACATTGCCGGAGAATTAAAAATGGTTCTTTATTATTAAGATTTTTAAACCAAAACAGAAGAGAACTTGTGTTTTCACTTCACTTTGTTTCGGTGGTTAATAATTCAACTGATAGCGTATCGTAACATGTCCCGGTATTCCGGATAGCCTCATGAACCAGGGCTGAACAGGCTTTCGCATGGGATGAAGTGTGCCGCCAACCGAAGGAGAGTTCCATCGGGGTGGAGTATTTGATTATGTAATGTGATCGTCGTCGGTACGGTGTTTACGCACTTCGCCCCGGTCGTACACGATCGTGATGGGAAGCGGCCTTCTCGTGCACTACATTTCGTACTTTTTCGCACAGTACCGCCTTTCTAATCGTGCAAGGGTCAGCACGGTACGTCCTGGAGGATACGTGCAAAACCGTTGCCACAGATCAGGAAATCAAATATAGGCAAACATGGCACGATCCAAGCGGCTTGAATGTACAAGACAAAATAAGCTGGTTGAATGTTGCTATCGCTCGCAACATGAGCATTTACAACTAGAGGAATTTTTCAAATCATCATCTTGATCCTGTTTTAACAATTTTGAACTAAACGGAACTTCTACGGAAATTTGATTGAAAAATAAATAGGGATTGTGTCACAATCGATTGAAACTTGTTAATAAGCAACCAGAATCCATAAGATTTTTGCAAACCCTAAAAAGAAAATAAATAAATAAATTCATTTGATATCGTTCGATTTGTCACCACAATCACCGCTCTGATTTCATTGGTATCCAGCCAATTTAATGATATTTACCACCCGTAATCATCTCGTGGTTAGTCTGCAGCCTTGGCCGGAAGTTTCCAGTGCGGTTGTTGTTTCTCTGTCTATCTCGCTACACCATAACAGAACACTTTCACGATCAAGATCAATACTCGGCGTTTGCGGCTGTGGTTTGTGCGATGAAGGTCAGCGAATTAAATTGCTTTGAAATTTAATGCACGAGCGCTCAAATAGAAACACACCGTATGGTGAAAACGATTTACTGTAAAATTTCTGATATAGTATAGAAATGTTGACTTCTTAAATTGTTTTTGAGCAAACAGTTTTAATTCCAAGAGTTTAACGTATAAAATAAAACTTGTCTTTTCTAGATTTAGTTCCTAGCTAGGTTGTTCCTAGCTAGGTAGGCTAAAGATGGTGCTTATACAATGCAGATTTGGTTAGAACAGAACTGAACAAAACTAAAACTGGCCCGAAATTATTGATTTCACACCTGCCAATGTTTACAAACATTTCTTCAGATTGATACAGCGAAACGAATGTCAAGTAATGGTATAATTTATACAGTCTAGTTTAAAACTTATCATCAATATGATCATTTTTTTTGAAGAAAACCATGAAAGAAAGCCTATTTATTGGGAAATAATTTCAGCAAATATTAATTTCAGAAGATTTCATATCCTTCTCAACACTGTATTGTAATCATCTGAAAATAAATATATTTTCTAATTTTTTGACACACTGTGCACTTTAGAATAGCTGAAGATGTATTGATAAAATATGCATCGAAGATCTACGAAGCCTTAATTAACATATTCTCTTTTGTTTTCACCTTCCCTAGGGCACTCCTTACAGTGGCTACACGGCGGAGACGACAGACTGCGCCAACACCTTGCCCTCATCGCCCTCGCCCACCTCCCTCGGTAGCATCCACAACCGGCAGAGTTTCAACTTCTGGAAAGCCGGTTCCCAGACGCCCCTGTCCGCGTCCTCCTCCAGCAGTTCCTTCTTCCGGCCCACCCACCGCTGTTTGTTCGTCAAAGTGCTCAAAGTGATCTGGCGCTACCTGAAGTGGCCCCTCGGGTTGCTGATGATCTGCGCACTGCTCGGGCTCGTGGTTTATTTCCTCGTTGTCGGTAGGTTGAAGTGAGCGAGAGTGAGGTGCGTAGAACAAACGAGCTTATCTGCTCAACACCTTCCCTTTGCAGATCGTGACATCATGAGCAGCGGTTTGCTGGGCGAGGATGGCTACGAGGTGGATGAAAATCTGTCCATTGACTTCAACGACTTCACCAGCACGAACGATCTGCACTTCGAGCATCGCTTTAAGGAACCGAAACCGAAGGATCCATTAGGGCCGGGCCGAACGGTGGACACCAAGTTTTCGTTCGGGCTCGACAACGATCTGCTGGCGGTTTTCGGTTCCAACGGCAAGAAACCGTCGTACGAGTGGACACCAACAGTCGCTTCCACCAGCAGTCCACCACCACCAACCACGGACCGGCAGCGACCGGGCGAAAGTGCGAGCGAGGAGCAACCCGCACTCGTGGTCAAGGTGACGGAGGCGCCGGTACGCAAGACGAGCACGATCTCGCTGAAGGACTACACGAAGGCACGCGTCGTGTTCGACGATGACGATTTCCTCGACGCGGACGACGGGCAGAGCCGCAGCAGCGAACCAGGAAGTCAGCATCCGGAAGGCACCACCAGGGCGTACGAACCAGCGGCACCAACGATTCAGGTGGGGCTCGGGCTGCCGGGACGAGAACGAGGGCGGACGGAGGTGCGGGGGTTCACCTCCGGCCATCAGAACAATTTTGGCGTCCCGATCGAGGAGGACGAGCGGCTGTTGCGCCAGCTGAACGACCAGCTGATGCAGCTGGAGCAGCAGCAGAGAGAAGTGATTAGCCCCTGTTTCATGTTGCTGGTTTCGTTTACTTTCTTCGTTGGTGTTGCCCTCTCTTTCTCACCACCTTCGTGTATTAGTAACCTCCGTTGATAGCGTTTTCTCCTCGCGGCTTGACAGATCGCTAATCCTAGCTGTCAGCCTACTGTCAAACCGTTGTGTTTAGGTAAACAGCTTACTGGCGGTCATCTCAAAATTGTCGAATTTCCCTATTTCTAAGGGGATACAATTGCTTTTCCAACCATTTTTGTTTGTACGAAGTTGTCAACGGAGGTTTTACCACAGGGATATGGCCTTTTGCATGTTTTTGCCTTTATGGAGTCGTAATATGTATTTGTGTGTATGTTACAGTTGCACCGAAATTTCTTCTAACAGACGACTCGAACTTCAGCTTCTAAATTTTACCACAAAAAAAAATCAACCTCGATGTGAAGAAAATTGGTTTGATAAAAAAATCTAATTATCTTGAGCTGCAATACAGTAAAATTATTATGACTGGTGATACAGCTTGAACCGTAATGCAAATTGATATATAACAGCTGAAGAAAAGATTCATAATAACTTAACGACGATTTTGACAATATATATCCAAGACACAAACCACTCGCTACACTGTCCAAACGCAGCACTACTGCATGGTGGCTTAGTAACAAACACGCAAAAGCACCGCTCCAAATTTGCATGTTCCAACGAGCAATGTTCGCCCTTCTCGGGTTATGGGATTTGCTGTGAATTTTTACTAATTTCCTCACACTGAAACCACTGCCCTACTCTGTTTGTGTGCAAACGTTGTTGGTGTTTTCTTTGATTGTTTCTTTTACTCGCTGCTATGTTAAACTGCTTTGGTTATATGTCGTTAACTGTTCCATCAAGTACGACTTAAGATTGGAAATTTGTGTAATATGTTTTTGTTCTATTTTTTACATAATGCTTAGAAAAACGTCACCACTCCATCGGCCACCACCGATTCAAGTCTGTACCGAACGAAGGTGTCTCCGACGCTGCCGATTCTGTCACGGTTTGAGATCACCACCGAGGGCCTGAAACGGTTCAACATTTCAGAAGAAGGTACGTTGATCATAAATTTCCTTCGTTTGAAACTTCCTTCGAGCTGACTTTTGCATCTTTCTCCTACCGCCAGGCATTTGTCAATCGACATCGCTGCCCCTCTGCCGTGGTGTGCTACCGTACGATCTTACCGTCTCCAACAACCGGCACCTCTCCGCCCTCGAGTACGACCACTTCCAGTATCTGATTAACTCGAAATGTTCGGTGCGCGTCGCCGAATTCGTGTGCCTCGTGCTGGAACCCGAATGTCGTCCAACGCGCATGGGAACGCTAACGCCGTGCAAACGGATTTGCAAGTGTAAGTGCTGAAGACGTCAGAGTCAGGATCAGACGTTCCAGGAGGACATGCACTCAAGCACTGGCACTATTTATCCTCTGCAGCTATTCTGGAACCGTGCGCCCATATCATTGCCAGCTCGGAAGCGCTGACGGCGACCTTCGACTGTGACAGCTACCCGGACTCGGACGATCGGAACGTGTGCGAGGATCCAACGCGGCTCGGTCAGTGTTACGCCAACGAGTTCCGGTGTGCCGATTCTAGCTGTATTCCGCTGCAGTGGAAGTAAGTGTGTTGGTGTGCTGAAAAAGTACTCTTTTAGGTACCCGAAGTATTAAGCCCGAAAGTATGCAAGCATTACAAAACAAAAAACATCTCCGTATGACAGTTTTCTGGAGCTGTCAAATGTTATACTAACCTGTCAATGTTGCGATATCTTGTTGTATACCTCCAACTCGTTTCATCTCCACAGGTGTGACAACATCAAGGACTGCCAGGGAGGCGAAGACGAGTCGGACTGCAAGCAGTGCGAGCGGGACGAGTACCGGTGCATGTCGAACGACAAGTGCATCCCGGACAAGTGGCGCTGCGATCAGTACGAGGACTGCCCGGACGCGTCCGACGAGCTGGACTGCTACTACGACGAACCGACCACCTTCCCGACGGCCTACGGCAGCCAGCGGGAGTATCCATTCGTGCAAGTACAGGTTCCCAACAGTCCGAACGGGTAAGCGGCGTGGCGTAGCTATAGACACCCAGGCACCACGTTGACACGTTTACCGGACGCAAAACTGGACGCTCTTACGGTCGTACTGGACGTATGCACAATGGTCCCTTATGGTCCACGGTAGAGCACAGCGAATGGGTTGAGGCGATGGTGATTGGGACTGGATTGTGCGTTTGTATATAATCTATCTATCTCTCGAAGCTTCCCGTTGCCCGTTGTTTTGATTTTTGTTTTGTTTGGACACTACTACTACTACTACTGGACGTACGATGTGAACTAGGTGACGGTGACGCCTGTTAGTGAAACGACTCTGGTAAGGACTTCGCCTTAGTACAACCTCCGTGGTCTCGTTTGGTGGAAAACATTGTTGTGCCGTGTGTTGACAGCTCGCAGGAGTTAGTAGCTGGCTGTTTTCTGGTCGTTTCTGCTCGCAGGAACGCATCAGCAGCAGCTTGACCGCTGGAACATCTCCCGTGTAATGGGATCAATTTTTGCTTTCAGTCGCCCGTACATTACCATCACGAACGAGGACCGCTCGCAGGCGGAGGCACACCGAGGCTCACAGGAAGTCGCTCCATCGGGGGCTCGGGAGTACGCTCACTACGGCACGTCGGAGGAAGCCGACGACGAGACGGACCGCTACGAACCGACGGCGGCAGAAAATGCTCCCCACGCCAACCGACACCGCAACCAAACGCAAACGGACGCGAGCGAGAAGACGTCGAGCGGTGAATCCACCACGACCGTGCGATCGGACGAAGCGAAGATCGAGGACCAAACGGAGGCGGAAACGAGCCGAACGATATCGGTGCCGAAGTCATTAGGTAGGCCGTGTGTCGACCGACGACCATCTCCCGAGCGGCCATTTTAACTACCATGCCTTTTTTCCGCTCTCCACGCGACTTCCAGTGAACTTCCAGGACAGCAAGGAAATCATGATGACGTCGGATTCGGAGAATGATTTCAAGATCAGCAGCACCAGCCGAGATTTCCTGACGACGGCCCACGTTTCGCCGTGCCCGGAGGGGGAGCTCCGGTGCGTCAGTGGCATCTGCATATCGGTCAGCCAGCTGTGCGATCGGGTAAGCATCGCCCGAACATAAATATAAAGGTTATGAAGTGCAGTTATTACAAGCGTATTTAATTTTCCAACAGGTCGCCGACTGTGCCGATGGCGCCGATGAAGCAGGATGCAGTTACAAGGCCCAGGAGTAGAGATTAGATCCAGTAGTGTAGGCAACGATGGTGTTGCCCCGTTAAGATGGAGTCCGGTGAGCGGATAAATGGCAACCTCACTCTAGCAACTTCACGGCAATTTATCACACTGTTGCTCGGTTTTTATGTTTGTTGACTCGTATTAGATAAGAACACCGTTGGACCGATCGGTCACACTCAACAACCATTCCACCGTCAGCGGGCGAGTGCGGTAGGTGCGCGACGGTGCGACGACAAAGGGTATTATTATTCATCGCGTACATGAAGCCACGTTTCATGACGATCGTCCTTTACTCCCCGTTACCATTCATCGTTACGCTGAGACCATCAGTTCGGTTTTGTGTAGCAGTAGCAGCTGCACGGAATGGCACGATCGTAGCAATCCGTGCAGCGATTCCGTTTAGGTAGTAAGAAATCGTTTCATTCGTATAACACTATCTGCGCTTTGTACATAGGAGGCACTTCGACAACCCATTTCATACATCACTACTTCTGCGGTAAACTTTTGTAAATGTTTTATCTTAATCATGAAATAAAAAAACCGAAAGAGAAATGGTTGAAAGAATAAAGTGTCTGCTTTTAGCAACCTACTAGTACAACAATTTTTCGCAACGTACAGCGATCATCTTTATTTCACCTCACACATTACATAAGTACCTATTTCTTGAACTCGCACACGTATGGAAAGGCGAGGCTGCAAGAGGCGTCATTCCATTTGGAGCTACCGAAATGGCCGATATTGAGACAGTTCTCTTCGATATTATTAGACCCCATGTTGTTTGGCTCTCCTGCAGCGAAGTTATCGTAACCGGCGAGTCGACCGAGCGGGACGTTCTTGGACAGCCAAATCCACGATCCTTCCATGCCGATGTCCGTGCCCGAGAGCCACACAGCGCCAGTAATCTCCGCCTTCTTGATCGTCGCCCAGATTAAGTCGTTCTGGAGGGATGTTTCCGGTGCGGCCAGATATCCACCACTGGCGATGCACGCGTTCCACGCCTCGAAGAATGGTAGCATGGTGGAGTGGACGGTGTACGCCGTCTGGCCGAACGATGTGGGCAGGCTGGCGGCCACAAGCCCAACGATGGCAAGTGCGATCGAAGCGGTATTCATTCTTGTTGGGAGAGATGTGGGTGAACACGAACCTCAAACTACGGTGGATCGTAGCGGACTAGCTCGTTTTTATAGGCCCGAGTACTGAGACCGCGCCACTTGTGTCAACAAATGGGGAAAGAGTATAAAAACCCACGTAGACACCATGTTTCACCGTAGTTCGGTACTTCAGCTCCTATCGACGGCGTTTTTCACGACAAACAATGGCATCCAAAACTCTGTTCCTTGTGCTTTGCTTGGCGTTGTTCGCGATCGAAGTACATGGTAAATATTTCATACATACCGAGTGTGCTGGAATCACACCATACTGACCGTAGATTTTCCTTCAGGCGCCAAGACCTTCAAAGCGTACCGACGTAAAACAGCCTTCTTCACCGCGTGGCAAATTTGCCGTCTGTACGGTGGCCATTTGGCTTCCATACTGTCGGCAGAGGAAAACGCAATGGTCGAAAGTGCCATCGAAGCCGTCGGGACATTCGATGGTTACTGGTTCATCGGTGGCACGGACATTGGAGTTGAAGGGCGCTTCATATGGATAGGCCTAAACATGGCAATCAATGGCGCTGCCTACAAGAACTGGAACACCGGTGAGCCCAACAATCTAAACGGTAACGAAGACTGCATTGCAATGGCGACGGGAGCCAAATGGATCGATATTCCATGCGATTCGAAACTGGAAGGATACGTTTGTGCGTTTGGAAATTAAATCAAGATGCGATAAATAGGCGACAATAAAGCTATACGAAGTGTAGATTTTATGGGAATTTATGGATAAAATCATTTTTTTATATACGATGTTTGCGTATGTCGGACGAAGATGACACAAACTTGTACACATCTAAAAAAGTTGCACATAGCTCTCACATTTGTTGGCATTTTGTTTCTCATGCCGCTAGTTTGAATGTTTCTTGCCGTTTTTTCACAGTAACAGTAAACGGGAGAACTGTTTCATAAACAGTTTCTACGTATGTGTGATACATTTACCATTGACTTAGGATAAAGGTGTTGCCGTATACAAACCAATATAACCAAAAAAACCTCCTTAATCAATAAAATTGTTCTAAACGACACTCGTTGCAGCGTGGCTAAAATGATTTGTGAAAAAAGATGTTAATCCAAAAGATGTCCATGTCATCGGAGACCTATTTTGGAATCCTGACATATTGGCAGCAACGAAATTGAAACATAATTTTCAAGGGCTGGTGTTCCATTTTATTGAATAATGAAGTAAAACGTAAACATGCCTATGCACTTGATCCAACAACGTACTAAAGGCCATTTCGAG